>JANEHK010000091.1:315132-350345 GCA_025960845.1 Tachycineta bicolor | reverse complement strand
TTCCAGCCCCTTGGCCATACTTCCTAGGTCATTACTGTTTTTCACCTGGCCATGAATTCACAAGGAATTAACTATTTCCTTCCCTGTTAGGAGTTTCCATTGACCAATGATTATTTACTATTCTACTCATTAATTCTTCCATGGCACAAGTAATTGGAATGGTATCAGAATGGTTTAGCTCCCAGGAAAAGAATTATAAGGAAATATAGAGGAATACAGTGCTCAGCAGCTGAGCAAGAAATTCTTTCAGGCATAAAGCAGGAAAGGACAGAATCAGATCTATTATCCCTACTGAATCATCTCTTGGGGAAGGACAAGTGCATCTCCAGAACTGGTGAGACTGTTAGAGGCAGAAGGCATTGCAGCCTTATCATGAACTGTCCTTTAAGAGAACTGAGGGAGGGACACCAGAGGTGTGTTCAGAGTCCTCCAGAAAACAGGCTGTAAGGCTTCTAATAGTGTTCCAAAGCCATAGATCAAATGAGACAAGGAAGGGACCAGAAACCAAAACCAAAACCAAACACAAACACAAACAAACAAACAAACAAAACCAAAAAAGACCTCACAAAACAGGCAAACCCAGGAATCTTCAAATTCAGCAAAGCAATACTTGGTTTGTGGGCTACCATCACTCTCAGCAGCTAGAGAAGGGGTGAGGGGGAAAGGCATGCAATTGGCATTGCAGAAGGGGAGGAAATAGGATTTTGGTCCTTAGTGCTTCTCTGGGTACTGTCACAGTAAGAGGTCATGCTCTCAGCTCTTGGAGTGCTTTACCCTTGGCAAGCTCTCTCTTAGTCCCAACGGGCAAGCTGAATTTGAACAACCGTGAGGTAACATGAGAGAGCAGTAAATGTCTTAGAAAAGCAATGTCCTTGGTGTGCACTGCTGTCCTTCTGGCACTGCCATTGGACATTTTCACCCTGCACTGAACTACTTCCCTTATATGTGCCTCTGTTTTCCTGTGAATCTTGGGCAATACACATTTCCTTCCTCATTGTTTCAGACCCAGCTTTCTTGCCCACAAGAGCACCCTTCACATTCTGGTGCCAGGTGAATCAGATTCGTGATCATCCTGCCACAAAACAAACCTCACTTGGCTGGTGGTGCAGTTCTGAGCAGCTTTGTGCAAACGGCATGGTGCAGGAGATAGACGTGCTCAGGGCTGTCTGCTCTACCTGCCCATGAGGGTGAGTAGCAGAAACTGGACATGGCCAAGCCTCAGCATCCCACAGGGAAAGGGCTTGGGCTGTTAAATCGGAGTTAATAATGGATTTTGCTTCTCGTGTGGGCTCACAGAGCGTGGCAAGGTCCATTACAGAGTCAGAGGATGGCAAAACAGTCTCCATGAGCTCTTCCATCACATGTATGAGTAGACCAACAACTCATCAGCCCTCCTCTCACTCCCAACCCCACCCACCCAAAGTGGGATGGAAGAAGTGAATCAGGAGAGCAAAATCTAGAAAAATGGATCAAAATAAAGACAATTTAACAAGCAAGGCAAATCTGCACACACAAGCCAAGCAAAATTTTTCTTTGCTATCCCAGTTCTATACAAGCATAGTGACATATTTCTATAACACATAGAAATGATGCTGCAGGAAGGAATTCTACTTTTTATCTCCCCTGTATTCCCAGCATGAAACAGGAGTTAAAAAGAAAAAGAGAAGAGATTTGATTATGTGGGGTGTTTTTTTTTCCCTAACTCATGAGTTGCAAGAGACAAAGCTTTTCTTACAACCAGCTTGAAATAGTATTTAAAGGAGACACCTTTGATATTTATAGAAGAATGAGAAACATCAGAAAATTAAATCTGAAAATACTAGTAGCAGTCTGTTCACAATTTGAGCTCTTTAAATAAGAGACAATTCTTTGCTGAACATGTTTTTCCTGTCAAACTTACTTAAAAAATTATCTTTTTTTCTTTTGTTTCCTTCCAAAGCACAGTGAGACATCACAATAGGTCTTCTTTAAACAGATTCTTGCTTTATTAAGGATAATGAAAGGTTTAGTTCATCTTCTAAGCTTGGTACCATGAGTCTGGCGACTGTGTAAACAGATGTTTTAAGTGCAGATTAAGAATTACACAATTACATTCTCTATGCAGAGAAGTGCTTGGTTTAAAAGTAAAGATAATTATCTATTAGGGATATTAGGGATATTGTAGAACCTCAGTGAATTGTTCACTGATTCCTTGATTAAAATTCTCAAAACCACATTTATCTCCTTTAAAGAGGAGAATTGACTTTAAAAAAAAAAATCCCTGGTAGAAGACTGGATTTAGAACTGTGGTTGCTAAAACAAGAGAATCTTAAATATTACTTGATTATAATCTGAAACAGCAGGTACAAGGCCTGATAGAAGAGGTTTCCTGACTCTGGAGCAAAGAGAGGAATGATTGTCTGGCAGCTGCTGATAGAAAAATTAAATTTAATGTAAATTATAAATGAGAATAATTAACTACTAAAACAACCTGTCAAAGAGGTTTTTGTTTATTTATTTTTACCAGATAAAAAGGTTTTCATTTATTTTTTTACCAGAAAACAAGTTTTTCTTCAGTGAGAGTGTTTGCTTTTGCAGTGATTGGAAAATGTTTATTCCTTTACACACATTTGACTTTTCTTTAAAGATATGTCTAATATTAGTCTTCTGTTGGGAGGAAAAAAAAAAAGAAAAACCCAACCAAAACAGTTAGAGATTATGTGCTTAACACCCAATCTCCATGCTATTGTTCTTAAAATTGGTTGAAACTTCCTCTTATACAAAAATTTGAGACTTTCAATTCTCAATCTCAGCTGAAGAAATCTGAACTCAGATATTTCTTTTGAGATTTCTTCTGAGGGATGTTTTTGGTTTTGTTTTGTTTTTTTTTTTTCCCAACCAGGTGTAATCTCCATCACCTGGAATTTCCACCTCAAGGACAGATCACATTCCAAATCACAGGATAAAGTTCAACAGAATTTTTTTATATTTGGGATGGGAACAAAAGAATTAAACTCTTTGATGCAGTGAATGTGGTGGAAGACATATTCATGCATTTCCATGCAGGTTGAAAAAACCTAAATCTTTGTATTGTACTTTGGTTTGTTACTAGAACAATATTAGAACTCAGGTTCTAATTAGCGCTGGTATTTTCACAATTCTTTGATTATAAAACTAAACATAGACACATTTTTTCCATTCATGTCCAAATGAATATGTATGGTTTTATATACTCGAGTTTTGGATAAATTTAACTTTCACAAATTAAGATTTTTAGTATTGTAACCTGGTATTATTGCTGGAGATGTTCTGGAATGTGGATTACTCTTCCAAAGGTGGAAAAATCCCCAAGGAACTTTATGTTTCAAATTTTAGCCTTAGCTAAATATAACCATGTTAAAGAAAAACATAAAGAAAGGTAGCCCTTTCCTGAGGAAGTTCAGTGAGTCATATGAAATATCATGAAATCCTGTAAGCAGTTGAAGATTCACCAAGATTGCAGATATTTGAGGCAGAAATTCCTTGGGTACTTAGGGACTAAGCTATAGAACAAGATTCAGACTTTATTTCCATGCTACTCTGTCTTCTGCTGTATTCCTTAGCACTTGGAATTGCTAAACATAACAAATTCTTTTCAAGCTACCATGGACAACATCTTTTAAGAAATAACCTAATATTAATTTTTTTTTGTGTGGCATATTTTTGCAGTTTCTCTCCTTTCTCTGTCTTGTTTCTTTGGTAAAAAAAGTTATTTGTCTTTGGAGGAAATATACATGAAAAAAATTTACAATACCTTTTGACGTGAATTAAAAACCTGACAGGAACCTGGCAGAGCTGTAATTGTTTTTCTGAGCCCTTGCAAAGTCATGTTGCTCATAGGAATGATTGGAAAGGCTGCTCTTAGTGGCAGCAGAAAACCAATTTTTGAGCAACTTCCCTGCTTGTGTCCTCAATTAAAATATATATATACAAATGGATATATCTCAGTTGTCTGACACACTTAAAGTCATCTCATTTGCTTTTCACTACCACAACTGCTTCCTTTGCTGCACTGTAAGCATCTGACCACTCTGTGTGGATTTCTTGACCTTGGAAGAATTGAAAAAGCCCAATGCATTTTGAGGAAAATTAGAGCAAGGAAATGAGGGAGCCTTATTTGCTTGCAAAAAAGCCTGATTCTTTGACAATTTTTTTAGAAGTTTTTGAAAATCAAAGAACAAATTATGCCTTCTGCTAGTGATCTGAACTAATTAAGGTGAAGATTAAAGTAAATGTAGGGCAAATAGCACCAGTAAGGTAGTGCTTTACTCAAGTTAAGGTCAGCATCTTCTAACCATAAGGACTCTAAAATTTGATCTCATTACCCAAATTAGCTCTGGTCTCAGACATAGTTTTTTATATTTTCCACTGTGCTTGTCTTGTTTTTCATGGGCAGACTATGTTTTAATTTGGTTTGGTTGTGAGTTTCTTGTTTAGCTTGTCTTTTGTCTTTTTCTTTGTCTTTTTCTTTTTCTTTTTTTTTTTTTTTTTTTTTTTTTAATTCTTATTTATTTATTATTTTTCTCCAAAACAGGAAGAGTTAATCAATGTTCAAGCCAGTTACTTTGTATTTAAATTTCATCAAAGCTTTCTCATGTTAGTCCACGTTAATTCACTTTGCTCCCCCTGTTAAATTGCACTGATTTTAAGACAAATCTTGTTTAATCTGCTGGAAAATGCTTCCATGCTCATCAAAGCATGGAATATCATGAAGGCAGGAATATGAATGGGAAAAGTGAGTGGCAGAATAACTGTTTGATCACATCTGTCTTGCTAATTTTACTCCAAGCTCAGTTAATAGACATTTTTGCAGGCTATGTTTAACGTCGGTATGCTGTTGCCCTCAGTTCCATATCTCACACATCTTAGAACAACAAAAATCCTCCCCCTTTCAGGATGCTGCCAGTGAGTGTAAGTCATGAGCACTTTAATTCCTTGTGGTAAAGGCTTCAGTGAATGAAGCATTAGCGGACATGCCTGTTTTAATTTAGAAGAGTGAAGAGTTTTGTTATACTAATATAAAAACCTGTGGTGAAATCATAAGGATTATTCAGGACTGCTTGTTCTGTCAAAATTTGCAGGGATTTGGTGTCTTTACATGCCCGGTCCTTTTTATGAATCTGTCCTAAAGAATCCTGAGTCCCATTTCTTATCAGCACACAATCAAAAGTCACTCAGTTTTTTTTGAGGACACACAGTTTCTGTCAGCGTCACTTTCCCTTTCCAAGTCAATGTGGTGAACTGCTTTGGTAATCACGAATACTGTAAAGTGATTTTGTTCAATTTACACTTTGATAATGCAGCCATCTAGGTTAGAACCTATGCTTAACTCCTGAAATAATTAGTTCTTGGAATGTCATGGGCATGTGAGCCACTTAGTACTAAATGGGAAGTTGTAGATTGATTGTAGATAAATCTCTGATTTGCTTACATTTGTTCAAGAATATTTTAAGAAGGTAAGGATCTCCCTCCTAGAGACGAGCACAGATAGAAGAGAAAACCTGATGGCATTTTCCATTTAAGGTTTTGTCAAAATGTTAGAGAATTATGGAGAATTTAGAGAATATTACTGCCCAAATTTTTTTCAGTCCACTGGCATTTCAACAACACCATCTATTCCCATTAGGAAAGGGAACCAGCAGCTTGCAGTGTGAGACTATTTCTCACCTGTGGAAGAAGGGAAAAGACTAGGACTGGAACAGTCTGGATGTATCTGTGGACAAGTGAAAGGAAAATTAAGAAAAAAAAAGCGACAGGTGAGAAAATGATGCTATTGACCTCTCCTGGTTGCAGAAGTGAGTTTTCAGCAGATGAGCATGACCTGCTCTGGAAATGAGCCTGGGTGTGTAGATTGGATTTCATTTTTGTTTCATTGAAAAGTCTTCCCCCTCCCCCCCAGTGGAATTTCTTTGTAAATGTTTAAATTTGTGCCAGCCAAAGGGAAAATAGAGCTGCATGTGCCTCATGAGAAGGGGAAATCTTAACTCATGCACTGGAAATTGAGAGCCCTGGGTGGTCTGAGGTATTTAGAGAGAGTTGTGGCTGGCACTGTAAATGGGTAGAATCTGTAACTGAGTTTAAAGGACTTTTAGTCAAACTTATCCAGTACTAACAACATTGGGTTTAATTTTTTTGTTGTTGTTTTTGTTTTGTTTTGTTTGGTTTTGGTTTTGTGGGGGTTTTTGTTGTTGTTGTTGTTGTTTTTGTTGTTGTTGTTGTTTTGTTGCTGTTGTTTTTGTTTTGTTTTGTTTTTTGGGGTTTTTTTGGGGGGGGGGGTGGGGTTTATTGTTGTACAGTCAACCTCCAAAATTAAACCCTGACCTTGTAGCACAAGTTGGGGTTTTTTTGCCTGCCCAGCTATTCCATGAGTTTTCTGTTAATTGTAACCAAAGGATACAACACAACAGAACCATCACTGTCCAGGGCATCATATGAGGTTGATTATGGACACCTAGAGTCTAAAATGACAATTACTTTTTTTTTTTTTTTTTTTTTTTTCCCCCTGAGAATTTTTAGACAAGCCTGCTACTACTCTCGTTGTCTTTTGATAATGCGCTTAGTGTTTTCACCGTGTAATGATAAAATCTGCCAAGGAATAAAAATACATATTTAAGTAAAATCCTGTAAAATCTCACAAAAAAAAAAAAAAAAAAAAAAAAAAAAAAAAAAAAAAAAAAAAAAGGCAGGTCAATAAAGGTAAACTAAATTTGAGAGACAATAAAGGCAATAATTAAGTGACAGGCAGGACTATTCAGATAACACAAACTGTGGTTCCGCTTAGTTCTGAAACCACTGAGCAACGGCAAGTTGCTTGTGTTCCTTTCCATTGCTGCTTAATTAATTTCTCTAAAGACACGATCGTGAGCTGCATGGCATCCCAGATGGGAGCTTGGAAATGCCAGCAAAGACTACATCTCTGCCATGTCACTCACTTTCCAGGTAATATGGGGATAATGCTCTGGAAAGGCCCTGGCAAACATATTTCTGGAGCTCTTTGATCTCATTGCAGAGAGTAAGGTGTGTCTGCAGATTCTTATGAAGGCAGGAGTTAGTTAATTGCTCTTGTGCAATTTCTGGTTTGTCCTCTGCGTGGCAAAGTAATTATTTCCACACCTAGTGCAGCAAAGGACAGTGTGTCACCTGTCATGTCTCCAGCTCTTTCATAGTTACAAGGTGCTGTGTTCATGAGAATCATTAAACGTCTACTGGATGATACCATGGAACTAATATCTCAAAACAATTAGCCACAGTCTTATGTTGATTTAAGATAATGCAATCCAGTCAATGTTTATTTTGTGCTTTCTGTAGGAACAGACAGGACCTAGCTCACTGCGCTGCATTCTGTTCAGTGACTTGCAAAACCTCGTGTAGTAATGCTCTTAGCTCAAAATAGATTCAATGGCTATAACTCAAAAGGAAGAATCTCACTCCTGGCACATAACTTCAGAAGAAATTCTATAATTGGAGTGTTTTTTTCTGGCATATTTATATAGCTATTTATACATTTAAATTCTCCTGAATCAGAAGTGCAAACCCAGATCCCAAGGAAAAGTGGCTTCAGAAGTATAATTACACAGGGGAGTAGTTGGAAGGGAGAATTTCCCTAAATGAAACTCTGCCTCTTTCACTGGTCACCAGTGTGAAAAAAGAATATCATAGCCACGGCAAAACCCTATGGATGCTCTGTTCTTTCAGTGTATGAGGGTCAATGGATTAGGAACTGCCTAAACTGAATTTCAAATCCCAGGTACCATAGTCATAAACCAGTCCTATGCCATCTTTTGTGAGTTTCTCCATTCCCTCCCTGAAATTTCTCTCACTAGATGCCAGTGTTTTCCACCCTGCTGTGAATATCTGCATAATGCTGGTAAAAGACAAAAAAACAAAACAAAACAAAACAAAACAAAACAAAACAAAACAAAACAAAACAAAACAAAAAAAGCTGTTGTCTTAACAATATGAATTCATGTGTTCAAGCAGGTGAAGCTTAAATGAAGAGCTATTAATTCTTCTTTCACAAAGCAGGGTGTAACAGCGAAGATAAGCTCCAATTACAAACCCCCTTTTTAAGTGACCACAGAACACCGTGCAGATAATGAATTCTTGACTACCTGTCCCATAAAATGAAAAGCAATTGAGCAAATATTGTCTGCAACTGTCATCTGGGGTAGAAACATAAATTTTTTTTGTATCATCGTGCCTACTTTTTTCAGATTATAAGAAATCAAACAAGTTTTCAGCCCTAAGAGGTTGAAGAAAAATCAAATCTGGCAGAAGTAGCATTGGTTGTGTGTTGCAAATGTGGGCCTGAGAAGGGTGCAAAGTGCGCTTTCACATCGTGATTTTGCCCTAATATATAATGTTACACAATTTTTAAAAAAGAAACTTGATGTTAGCAAAAATATCATTAAATTTTGGTGCATTTAGTTATTGGAACATCAAGAAGGCATTAGGTTTATTGTTTTCCAGCAGATGGAAAAAATGTAAATTATTAAAACATGCCAGATTTCTAGTTGTGAAGAAACTTTCATAGCAATGATAAAAAGGGATAAAAACCTCTGATAATATTAGTTGATATAATTTTTATTAATTTCTTATTGCTTGGTTAAGACAAAATGTAATTCAAATAACCTCACACATATAATGATGTTTGGGGAACCAGACTGCCACTAAAAAGCTCTACAACCCCAGAAAGCTCATCTCCAAGTGTTCTCAACCTAGGATGACAATTTTCATTTCCAAATGGGTCAGCAGTTGAGCTTTCATGTGATTTAATTTCTGCAGAAGGTCATGATCCTCTTTCAGTCTACAATTTTAAACCAGCCATCAATTGGCATGCATAATTTAATTTCTGAAGACTTCCACTTGAAAAAAAAAAAATGGAAAATATGTTAATTTAATAAATGACTCTTTTGAACAGAGTAACTTAAAAAGTTGTTCATCAACCCAAGACCTTTTTCTCCTCTCCTAGTACCTTCACCAGTGACAAAACATTTCACTGAGAGCGGTTTGTTGGTGTTGATGTGAGTTGAACATCAACAATGCTTTGCATGCTTACATAACCATATTCATAATGCAAGTCTGGTAGTCTGAGTCTCACAAGAAACCTGGCAAGATGGTGTCTATTGTCTTTGAAGAGGCAGAGATTTTGGAAGGGACTGAAACATGCCCACAAAACCTGTCTTTGTATTTGCAGACCAACAATAAGCTCCCTTGAAACCAGAGCCTTTGGGCAGTACTTGGAGAGAGGGTGACTGAGAAAACCCCTTGTAGACGCTCTGTTCCAAAAGTGAGATGCAGAAAAATCATCATAGATTACATTGAAACTCCTCTGGAAAATTCTCCCTTTAAAACTTTTTCAGCTGGGTGAGAAAGATGTGGGAAGGCAAAGGAGGTTCTTGATTTCTGCAGAGAGGGAAAAAAAAAATCTCCAGACATTTCTTGGGGGCATTATTCAAGTGTTCTACTAGAATTCAATCACATCCTATAGAGATTTTGAATCTTTGTTGTGCAGGGGAGTGCAAGGAGGTACAAGGGGTTAGAGAAGCACTGGTGGCTTGGTGCAGCAGGTGGTGTAACAAAGAGATCTGGGGCTTTCAGCACAGATTCCAGTTGAAGAAGGGGTCACTCCCAATGCCAGGAAGGAGAGGCTTAACCCTCAGACAAATTAATTGCAGTTAGTAATTAATTTAGCCTTTATGTGTAATAATCTCCAGTCGTATGCAGCACAAATGTAAATCAGTACCTGAAGCTGGTTATGCAAGAGCTGTTTGTTTATAGGAGCAGAAAACTAATTGGCTTTTCATCCTATTGGGTTTAGAGTGTAAAGCAGAACCAGTGAGACACTAGCCTTCACTTCTCTGTAAATCAGATATTAGATATATCATGCCCATAGGTATATCAATGATTTTCATCATCTCAGAGATAAGGGTTACCAGAGAAATTGAGATGTCTGATGCTCCATGTTTCAGTTTGCAAAAGAAAATTCCCAAGAGCATAATATTAAAGTCAATGAAAAAATATAAATAAAAATAATTGGGACTTGGATTTTTTCTTGTTGCTTGCTTGATTGATTTCTCAAAAATCCAATAAATGAATGATCCCATTCTGAAATGTAACTACAGAAACCGTAACAAGAATTTGGGGTTCCTTGGCATTGGCAGTTTCAATGGAGTCTATATCCAATTCCAAGCCAAAATATCCAGGAAACATTGTTTTCATGCTTTTTGGTGGAGGGAAAGTAACATAAAATGGCTCCTATTCAGCTGTCATTGGAATTGTCTTTTCTTCTAAAACTATTACATTTTCAGGGGGAAAATACTGCATTTTCTGTGGAAAGTAAGCACACTCTCTGGGGACCAGAAATGAGATTCGAAAGTTAAATTTTCCTCTCAGTCATTTTCCATCAATATTCTTCTGTCAGTCCTCATAAAGGCTGAAGACACCTCGTAGTGCACTTTTATCAGATTTTATTGCTTTGATGTCCTTAAAATGCATTTCTTCGGGGTGAAGAAACACAGAAGGACCGAAGGGATAAAAAATAAGAGTAAGCGGCATAAAAGTGGTGGTAGAGATAGGGGACCAGGAAAAATATTAGTTAGATTTACAGCTTGATTTTGTGACAACAAAATCCCAGTCTGTTGGTTCAAATAATATATGAGAAGGTAAGAGAATAATGCTGAAATTGTCACTTCACTGCCATTCTTTTCCATCCTTTGCCTGGTGCAAGGCATGTTTAAATCTCCGTGGTCCATCACTGCCATTCACTGTGCATTTCTGCACTGATTCTATTTGCCTCAGCTCCTCATCCATGTCACACCAGACCCTCAGATCAACATCCAGACCTTGATTCCATCCTTTGTTCATACTGCACGGAGGCTCAAGGAAGGGAGAAAGGAAAGAACAGAGGACAAAACAGAGGAAGAGAGAGAAGGAATGAATAAAAGTGAGAAAGAGTGAGCAGAAGAGCAAATAAGAAAGGAGAAAATCAAGTAAAATCAAGAGCAGAAACAATGAAGAAAATGCAGGAAAGAAAAAAAGGAAATAAATTTAAAAAAAAAGAAGAAAAAAACATGAAGGACCAAAGCAGTCCCCTGTGACTTGCTTTCAATGGAATTTCTTTGGAAAGTCATTTAGCCCAAAGGGTTATAGCAGTAGATTCCCACAATGTCTTGATGGATTGGTGTGAATGACTCATATCTTGACTTTTTCCAGTGTGTTTCATAAGATTTACACACTGGGCAACCCCAGAATTAACTTTGAAGAGGACCTTAGCTTTCCCAGCCTCTGAATCAGCTTCTGGCAATGACTTATTTTGGTGGGGACAAGAGTTATTTTGTTGGGTTGTGGTTTTTTTCATTTTTCATCAATACGTAACTGGAGCCTTTGTGCTTTGCAAGCCCATCTGCTCAAGCTTTGTTTGAATTGTTTGTAAACACCTGTATACACCAAACATGGCTTTGTTCCTTTGCTGAGGACTTGGGGCATGTAAAATTAAATAAAATAAAGTTCTCACTGTGCAATCTGAGCACAGGATTGAGAAGGTGTCCTCCCAGCCCTGTAAGCCTGATTTTCCATGCTGAAGTGAGTTAATGAGAGAAGTCTGCTGCTGTAAAGAGCTCAGACACAGGAGCTCTGGCACACGCTGCACTGACAGTTACACATGGTGCAGCAAAAAGTGGGTTTAAAGTGTGGATTAGGCTGCAAGTTTGCCCTGCTTTTGCTGTCTGAAGCCATTCCAAAGCCTGTCTAGGTGTGAATGAGGCATGGCCAGCGCTCCCATCTAGGATCTGCTCCAGCAGTGGATCAACTCCACCACATGGCATTTGTGCCTCAGGTGTTGCCACCTCTCACAGCTTTGGCTTTCCTGGCATTGTGCACAATTAATTTCCAACATTCCCTCACAAAAAAAAAAGGTTCCGTTTATGGCAGTGTCCCAAGAAGCCTGACCCGATGCTTCCAGGATATGCAGAATTTGAATAAACACTCACTTCACCAACATAAAACACACAGCCCACCATTCCCAGCTACTTGTGGAGTGACTGTAGAGCTAAAACAAAAAAAGTCTGGCTCTTGATGACACATCCTTGATTCAGTTGGTCCTGAAAAAAAAAAAAAAAAAAAAAAAAAAAAAAAAGGCAGGTTTCTTTGCCTAAACCTGCCAGTGGAAATCTGACACCATTTGGTGGTTAGCAGTGAAATGCTTTATTAAACTTCAATCGCTCTTTGAAACAGAATGGTTTCGATTGCCACACAAAATGAAACTGGCTGTCGTTTGCTCACTGCTGGGATGTTGACTAGACAATTCATTGAAAAATGCATTGTAGCTGCAGCAAACAGATAGCACTGTGTTTCTAATTAGATGTGTGGCAGTAACCTGATTTCCACCTTAAATAGGCACCTGCCTCTATTACCGTCTCTCTCTTTCAAGCTGATAATAGAAGTTCAAAAATAAATCACAAAATTCCTAAAGAAATCTGTTGTCTCGCTTCATAATAAAACAGATGGTGCCCAAACAGAAATGCTCTCCTGCCTCTCACTCACCCTTTTTCCAGTGAAAGTTAGGCAAAACCTTCTTTGCTAATACATAATAATTTCTTTTGAAAAGACTATGGAAAAAGTGTAAAATACCCTTTTCAGGGAGTATATATTTTTTGTAGAAGTCACCTGTCATATAATGTCTTTTTTATCTGCCACAATATTACACCAATACCTGCCTATGACCTGGCACTCCACAGAAGAAAAAGTTAATAATGACATACATTGAAAATCAGTCAGTCTGAAGAGTCAGACAGAAAATACATAAAATGCTGGATAACTGAAGTAACTGTGAATTCAGCAGAAGCCTGGGCCTTGCCAAGAATTTTGGAGCCATGGCTGGTCATGCATTTGCTTAATTAGCATGTTCAGATGCCCTGACAAGGGCCTTTCAGAGGTCTCAGCAGCATAAAATGCTGGGCATCTGATTTAAAAAAAAAAAAAAAAAAAGATACAGGAGTTGTTATTTGATGCCACCAAATCCTTCAGCATCTGGAATCTCTGCTGAGGCTGGTGTGCTTGACAGGAGGCAGCATGGCTGGGGCAGCTCCACAATTCCCATTTTCTGTGTTGTCTGGGGTTTGCTTTGTTGCAAAATGTGTCACTAACAAAAGCTTTATTACAGGTCCATGAGAAAAAGACTGGAGTTTTACAGACAGACACTGCTTTTGTCTGTGATTTGACACCAATTACAGCCTCTTGCTCTATTTTCTGCCTCTCAGACAGTGTTTGAACTGTGGCATTGTCTTATGTTTCATCTTTCCACGACTCAAGTTTGCTCATTAGTTTCTTGAACTGTGCTGAGAGTTGGAATAATTATAATGCTGCCGAGTCCCTCTTTCAGCTGGAGAAGGGCACTGAAGGACTGAAAGGGGGCAAAATTCCTCCCAGGCAAACTGTGCTGATTTGTCCCTGTCATTCTCTGGTTATATGAATGGGTAAATCCCAAACTGAAAATATATATTTTTGGACACATGTATCAAAGTAAAGGTTTGAAAGTCTTCATCTACAGCAAAACTAGGGAGCAAAACCAGAAAATATGTCTTTTTATTGCCATTCAGAGTTGTTGCACTAAATTCTGCCATATTTTATTATAAAATTACCCTTAAAATGTTTTTGTTTTTTTTTTTTTTCAGATTTTAGATGGAGAACAATCTTATGAAACCAGTGTTTTTCAGAAGAGTTTGCCACACCGGAACAAGAACATATTCCTGCAACGTGACTTCCCTCCAAAACTGACCTAGCTGTATTCCATAAATAAAATAGAAGAAAATGGAAGAACGCAATCTGGAGATGGCTTTAGACTCTTTTCTACTCAAGAGGGTCCTAGGAGGAAACTTTCTTTGCAGTAATTGAATTCAACACTATTGAAGAATACTGGAACTCACAAAAACAAACAAACAGACAAGAACACAAAAACAACAACAAAACCCCAAACAAACAAAAAACCCACAAAACCCCCACCAAAAACAAACAAACAAACAAAAACACCACAAAAACACCAGAAAACCACACACACACACACTCCCCCCCCCCCCCCATTTCCAGATAATTAGGGTTCTTTCACCCTGCACCTTAAAGAAAACTGATTTAAACATCAATTAGGCTGACAATAACTTACTCAGTTTTTTGTTTTTTGGGTTGTTTTTAAAGCAGAAGCCAGGATCACCTGAACTATGTATGAATGGTGGTATGTATTACCACTGTTTTTTCCCAGCTCTGTAATTAAGCTCATCAGGAATTCCTGGTCAGTCACTTTGGAGCCAGCTCTGAGATTTGGTAGAGGCTGTTCAAGACTAAATATTTCCAGTGAGATCATTTGGGTTCATCAATCAGCCTTTCACAGTGAAATGTTTTTCATCAGTTCAGTTCCAATCAGCTGTAATAACCTACAAAGAGAGAGATGAAATCCCCACAAGTCAACAAAACATCTACTGTAAGTATTTTTAAAATACTTACACTAACAATATTAGCAGAACACTTTTAGAAGGAAATATTTCTGCAAAGGTCACTAAATCATGACTGAAGCTAAAGCAGGATGATTGGACCAAACAGAATTTCATACCCTGTTCTTGGCAGGGTGTGTGCTGATGGCTATAATTTAATTCTGGAGCCAAATCAAGGCAACTCATCATGATACATCTGCTGAGTTTTGAGTACGCATGGAGCAAGCATGTGTGCTTTCCTGAAAGCTTTTCCTAGAAGTAAAATGCACTGCAAAGATTTATACATCTGTTGTGTCATCTTTTCACATGGCTGATGAAAGCCAAGGCATAGCCCCACACAGGAATTTTGGTTGGGGGATAGGTACTGGCAGAAGGGAAGAGAAAATATTGAGAACTTCCATGATGAATCATGAAGCAGTATTTGGCAGATAGCAATTTCCAGTCACAAATACATTTTTAAAATGGCTTGGAAAATGTTATTTTTCTCTATTGACTAATCACATTCTTTGTGTAATGAAAATAGTGGATAAGTGAATGGCATGAGTGTGAATTCTTAAATCTTCTAATGTCAACCAACATTGCAAATATGCAAGTATTTCCTTTTAATTGCGGTGTTTGTTAGTTTGGGGGTTTTTTGACTATTTGTGGTGGTAATAGCATTTTGGAAGTGACCTAGACAAGAGAAAAAGAAGGACATTATAGTGTCCAGCCTATCATTACCTGCTGATTGCTTTTTCTCCACAGTGAGGAAGCTCATTTAAATGTCAGCTTCAGGCTATGTCAGCAGGAATTAGGAATCGTAATTAGACACAGCCATGTGTTTTCAGTTTAAAGAATTCAATATTTGAAAATGTAGGATAAGAAAACCATGCAAAGACAACCATTTCCAAAAATATCCTGCAGAGGAAGGAGGTCACAGCTATTACCAAGTCTAGCCATGATGCCCTGGAGTAGCAATGCTTTGTGGAAGCTGTGTGAGGAGGACCTACTGAATACATCATTTCCTCTGAGGTAATGTTCCCTTGCATTTTACATTTTCATTTTCTGAGCCACAATTGAATTGCACTTGGAAATGGATTTTGGCTTTGATGGAGGATACATCTCCTGAGGTGCAGGACCAACACATGGTGACCACAGAAAACAAGGACAGCAGAACCAGTCCTCTTTACCAGAAAAGAGAAGGCACCAGTTAGGGGATTTGGCAATCAACAGAAAACTGGCAATAAGGGAATACTATTGCATCTCCCTTTCCTGGTGTTAAAACAGCTACAGTCCTAACACATTTCTGTGGCTATTGCTTCAAGATTTAAATCAGTTTGTCATTCGTATTCCCTCAGATGAAAAATGGGCAGAGGCCTGATGGTGGAAGGATTTCAAAGACATATTGGGATTGTTTCCTTCCTTTGTGTACCAATAACCTTGCAGAGAAAGTGAATATTAAGTACAAGACAGAAAACCACCATCCAGGTGGGCTCAAACAAATCTTCAAATGTTGCAGATTTCCAGTGCAAGTGGAAGGGAACCTGCAAAGATAAAACTTGCCACTCTTGCTTGATTTCCCCCCTCATGGCATTTCTTAAACTACAGTAAATGAATCATTTACGGGACAGAGTAAAAAATTCTGTGTCCTTCAACAGCTGGTGTTACTTTTCCCAGCAGAATTTTGAGTACTTCAGCATATTTCTCCAGACAAAAGATAATAACAAAATGAATGTACATATATTTCTGTAAATAAACACACACATGCATGAATCTGTTCGTGCTAGCCATTGTGTAGGAATGTATTTCTCTCAATTAGCCTTTAACCATGCTGGGGGTGAAGTGATGGCTCTGACAGGAGCCTCTTGTGTGTGCTTTGGTGCTGACTGTTCCTTGTCTGGTGGAATATCTCCAGAACAAACAGTGAAATGGTTGCTTTGCATCCTCCTGAGAAGAAAAGATGAGGAAAGGTGTCTGTTACTTGTTAAATATCAAGCAGACAAAACCCACTATTTTTTTTCCTCTTCCTGTCTCTTTTTACTGAGGGACGGAAAACCACCTTCACTGAGTGCTTTAGTCTTCTGTTTGCCAGGCCATATTACATCGTATTATAGTGCATTAATCTCCAGGATTTAATAGCAGGGTTTCCTTTCAACATAGATGGTAGGTCCTGCCCATTTGGATAATTCTTCATTTATTTCTATTTACTTTATTTTTTTTTTCCCTGCATTACACAGCACACTTGCTTATTCATATCTGAAGGAAGAAGGTATTTCTCACTCTTCTTTCACAGACATAAGGTTGTTGAGCACCAGAAATTAGGGAGGCTGGCTGGAAGTGCCACATCAACATGGAACATGTTGATAATCCAAAGTGACCAAGTGGAAGGTTGTTTTACCTCACCTGGAGGAAGGAAGGAAACAGTTTGGAGGCACAATTTCTGGGAAGACAATGTGTTTCTACACTGATAATCCACAACTCACTTCGACTACTTCATTCACAAAAGGGATTTATCCTTAATGCCACTACAAGCAGAAGAGGAAAGATTCAGTCCCTCAGATATTTAAAGCTCAGCATTTATTGCTCAGACGTTCCTACTAATGCTTCTGAGTTAGCCTTACACCCATTTTTCCATGCAGAACTGACCATTATGCAGAAATTACCAAGTTCTTCAGCCTGAGGATACTGAGAACATTTTAGCTACATTATCACGTTATTTTCCCCTCTGTAATTAACTCTGCTGTGCTGACACTGAAGATCATCCACTTGCCAAGGAAGAACAGTTCTCTAAAAATATTTTAAAAGAATTTGTTCTCTGCTGCATTGTTTTTCTTCTGAGCACTTCCACCCGACAGAAGACAAGGAGAAATCCAATCTCCTAGTTACAGGCTTTCTGTGGTGCCTGAAAATATCATGTCATCCTTCATGCTGGTACGTACTGAGCTAAAACAAGAAACAATATTTTGTTAGCAGAAGAATTTGAGCCATTAACCACCTCACTACATAATCTTAGGGGTGTAGATTTGCAAAGCAGGCTGAGGGCAGATGGAATTTGCAACGAGCTCTGATGGTGCCAGTGGGAAAACCTGTTTCCCTAAAACTTAATGCTGAAAAATGCTGGGTTTTGGTCCAATTGCTCATGCTGTACTGCCATCTCGTGGTCCCTTCTGCTGCAGCTCTGCTTTGACAGCAAAAATCAGGTGGGAAGAGTTTACTAATCCCCGCAGAAACAGCGTGTGCTCTTAAACTGTTGTCCTGCCAAATGCCTATCTGGATGCAGGAGCAGGCTGTGCTTAGGTCATCTGCCAAAGCCTGTGGGAAGAAGACCTAGGGCAGAAAAGGATCCTGCAAACACACAGACTCAGGAAACTTCCAAAAGGAAGTTTACCTTGCAAAGGCAACATTCCATCTGTATTTTCAAGCAGAAAGCAAACAAGTGAATTACTATCTTCACTTTAAAAAAAAAAAAAAAAACCAAACAAAATCAAAACACAAAACACAAAAACAAAAATAAAATTACAGTTAAATAGTGATTGGATTAGGAAGGGGGCAGAAAAACAATTAAAAATTGTTGGAGTGTTTTGTGAACAGCCTGACTGACTTTCAGTTTAGCATTCGCCTCCTTCCCCAAAGAACCACAAGCTGTAAATGCGTGGTCCCCAAAGGTTCCACTGCTCAGTATTTTAAAAGCATGGAATACTCATAGCAAGCTGATAGGGGATGTAATGGGATTTGAACTTTGTGGGATCATTCACTGGCAAACTCCAACAGAGCTAGATTACGGCTGTAATTCTGTAGGTTTTTGCATCAACTGCTGAAATCAATGGGACACCAAGCCTGCTCGAGATTACACATGCTGACGTCTCTCCTTGAGTCAAGGCTATATGGTGAAGAATAAATTACCCAACCAGATACAACTGACGTATCAAGGAAGATGTAGGTTTGAGATTGGAGTATCTTGATTGCCCTAAGATGCTGAAGGTGCTGTTGGGATAATACACAAATAATCCCTTAAAAATCTTTTGATCTCCCAGGCTGGTCTGCAAGCTGTTGACATCAGTATTGCTGTACAAATATCATTTAAGGCTGAGACATGATTTCTGTTAACAGATATGGCAGATAAACTTATGCCCATACCTGACTGTTGGCCTCAAAGGATATTTAAGTGTTTGGGCCATTTCTTCTGGGCTGAATTTTGTTTGTCATCATGAAAAAATTTGGGAGTTCATTTGCGATGCTTCCACCAAAGCTGATTTTTTTAATGCATTCCTCTGAACATAACACTTAGATCTTTTTCATTAATGACCATTATTACTGGCAGTATAAAACTAATAGTTTTGCAATTTGTAGAGATTTTTAGAAAGAAAATCTTACTGGTTCATGCTTCACTTTTCAATTGGCTGAGAACGCTTTGAAGTTTAATAACTATGCAATGGCAAAATGAAAGTGCCTGATCTTTAGGCTTGAAACAGTATTTTGACCTGAAGGATTGGGTTTCCTTTTTGTTTGTTGGTTGAGTGACTTGCCATTTACTGCTTTTCATGTAGAAAAGCTGCTTTCTGTACCACATAGCCATCACTGTGCTGAACACTTATTTTGTTGAAGGTAGGAAGTCAAATGTAAGAACTTATCATCTTACAATAAGTGCCATCTGAGTCTTCCGTGCTCCCATGAAGAAGGTTTTTTTCAGTTTATTACCATAATGTAATATTTCCCTTGACAGTTTGCAGATTAAGTACACTTTTTCCTCTGGCTCTGAAGCAGAAAACGTGCAGTGCAGAAAAGGCAAGCCTGTAATTTCATGTTAAAATGTCAAGCTACACTGGAGCTAGGCGTTTTTCTTTGTTTTCCTGCGCTCACGTACTTTATTCACTTCACATCATTCCTTCTTAGAAAACTAGGTGAGTCCCTGGAAGTGTGTGTAGATTTTTTAGTTCCATTTTGGACCTCTGCAGCCACTTGAAACATCTGTGGACTTAATTAACCATCTCAGCTATAATAAATAAGAAATATTGACCCTATGGACCAGGAAAATACTGCATCATGTCATTATTTCTTAGGTTTTTCTCAAAGAGTAAACTTTGGGGTACCAACTAAGAAATTAGCCTGCCCACACATGCTGAACTCCAAAATGCTATCAGAGAGAGTCAGCCTTCATCCTAAGAAGTCTGCCTGTAAAAGCAAAGTCTGGGGAAACAAAAACTCTCCCCAGAAATATGGAGGGATAGTCTGTATCTGAAAGCTGCTTCATCGTGACCAAATTGAGCTGATTCTGCAGAAACTTCAACCTGAGTGACTCTTGTGCCCAGGGCATCCTTCAAAGGACAGCGTTTTCCAATAACAAATAATTACCAAACACAGTAGCATGGCATCTTCAGTTTGTAGGAGTGACACTTCTCAGAGCATCTGGACGGATGCTTTCAAAAGCATTTTAACATGTCAGAATCGCCCCAGGAACCCTTGTGAGTGGAACCCTTATGAACGAGTGTCACATTTTCCTCTTGAAGCTGTTAATCACAATGGTCCCTTCCCCTGGGAGGCAGGTGATGCCACGTCATTTTACAGACCTGTACAGCCTCAGATTGCAGAAGAGTGCTTCTATTGAAAAACAAACAAAACAAAACAAAAAACACACCCAGGGAGTGGCTGGGGAAGAGCTGAAATGAGTCATGGACCACAGCAAGGTGCTTCCTGCCATTCAAGCCTGATGGGTCAAATGCAGGAGATAAAAAACTTGAGGGGGAAATGAAAAAATATTGTCATAAGGACAAAACACAATGATGATTGCAATTTTGTTTAGAGTTGAAAAAATAAAGGTTAATCCCAGCAATAATAACAGCTACTAGCATTTATCATGAATGAAATTTATAGTGACTACTGTATGCTTGAATAAAATTAATATCTACAGTCACTTTCTATGTCATGTGTTGAAAAGGGAGTGCTTTGTTCTTATGTGATTTTTTTATGTTCCATAGTTTTTGTCGTATGCTTTGCTGGAGGAAAGAAGGGATTGATTTACAAGACATAACTTGCTTAAAATTGCCAAGACAAAAGAAACTGAGCTAAAAAGAAGGATTTTGAAGATAATTCAAATAATTTGTCAAACCACATGCTGGGATATCAGGAGTTATGGCAAGCTGGAAATATCCAGCAAAATCCTGAAGCAATTAGAAAGATGGTACCACACTCTGAATTCTGCTAGTGGCCTCATCTGAAGGTAATTTTGAGCACCATTCAAAAATTCCAGGTTTCACCACATCCTTGAAGCAAGGATGGAGACCCAACTTGTCACATTTTTTAATACATCTGTTCTGCAATCCAACCTTTCATTCCTCTTTCAACTCCAGCAAATATCGTCATTGTGCAATGGATTTATCTAATCAAACCTGTTCAGCACATGCTCTTGATGTATTTATGCAGGAGGATGCCAGGTGATCTCACCAGGTTCTACGCACATTGCGGTGAAGCACCCCTGACTCACGTTTTATCAATGGCATTTTTCATGCCTTCAGCTCACTGAGAGTACAACCTCCTGGGTAAGTTTAGCCAAAGTTTGTCAAGTGTGGCTACTGGAATTGGAGCTGCTTTAGGAGAAGGGGTGTGATTTCAGAGAATGTTACACAGCTCCAGATCCTGATGCAGGTGATAGAAGAAGAAGCGCTGTTGCTTCTGGAAAAGAGTGAAATCTCCTTTTCAGGATAGACCAGAAAGTGCTGGCTTTGTTGGATAAAAGAGTCATGGGAAGGAAACACACAGATTATGTGCCATTAGACACTGTTGTGTGGAAATTCTGTAAAATGCTCTCATCATAAAGGAGAAAAATGCATAAGTTCTGCTCAGTTCAAAAACTTGGGAAGATATCCAGAAAATTACTGTTATGATTTCATATTTTATAAAAGATCATGTGTAAATGTATACTGTTTAAATTTGGGGGAGTTTAAATCAATTTAGATATTCCTCTGAAGTAGCACATAATAGGACAAGAAGAAATAACCCAAGGCTGTGGCTGGGGAAGTTTAGATTAAACTATCAGGGAAAGATTCTTCACTGAAAGGGTGGTGAAGCAATAGAACAGGCCTTGGCCTTGGCAGTTCCAGGTTAATGGTTGGACTTGATGATCCCAAGAGTATTCTCCAATATAAATAATTTTGTGGTTCCATGAATCTACACACAGGTCGATGGATACACATAAAGTGTAATCATATTTTTTGACTGACTGAATCTCTGAAACAGCAATTGTAAAATTATGAAATAGCATAATAATTAGGTACAAAGTGCCTAAAATTTAAAAGCTGATATGAATGTGATGAATTAATTAGTTCACTGAAATAAAATTATTAGGCATGACTTTATTGCACCCACATTTAGAGCATTATAACAAATAAATTGTTCAAAGAAATACATAAGAATATGTGTGATACAAAATAGAGATGCAGTGATTCATAAAAATAATTCCAGAGTTTCCTTAGATATTCTCTTTTTATCTTTATCAGAGAGGATATGAGGAAGTACAGCATCAGAAAATACTTTTATTTCCTTTAAGGTTCTTTAAGTGCTTCTGAGGAAAACTTGAAATACAGTGGTTTAACTGAGATAATTATTTCTTGGAAAAGAATGTCTCATCAGAGAAGAGAGCATCCTGAGAAAAACAGTTTTGAGACCACCTGGGGAAACTGAATATACATGAGCTCATAGTACCCTGTAGTTGCCACTCCACTCTCTGTGGAGTTGTGTCAGTTGCGTCAGTCAAAAAATGTTTCCAGTGCCTGGGGAAAAGGGAATCTCACACTCATTTTTGAAAAAGGATAGAAAGGACACAAAATTCTTGCCTCTGCATTGGAGAGATATGGAATGGATGGATGGATGGATGGATGGATGGATGGATGGATGGATGGATGGATGGATGAGGAACTGGCTGGATGGCCACATCCTGAGTGTGGCAGTTCATGCCTCAGTGTCCAAGTGGAGGCCGACAACAAGTGGTGTTCCTAAAGAACCCACACTGGCACCAATATTGCTCAATATCTTCACTAAGGTGTAGATGGTGAGATTGAAGGCACCCTCAGCAAGTTTGTACAGAAATTTCCAGCACAGGAAGGCATGGATCTATTACAGCATGACCACAGAAGAGCCACTAAAATGATTAGATGGCTGCAACACTTTTCTGGTGAAGATAGGCTGAGGGAACTCGTGTTGTTCATCCTGGACACGAGAGGAGTTTGGGAAGAACATAGTTCAGCCTTTCAGTGTATTACAGGGAAAGAAAGAAAGATGGAGAAAGATTTTTTGCAGTGCATGTAATGACAGGACAAGGTGCAGGGATTTCAAAGTGAAAGAAGGTAGATTTAGGCTGGATATAAGGCAGAAGTTTTTTGGAATGAGAATGGTGAGGGTGCTGTAACATGTTGTCCAGAGAAATCATGGCTTCATCATTATTGGAAATATTCAAGGCCAGTTTGGATGGGCCTTGAGCAACACAATCCAGTGAAAGACATCCCTGTCCATAGCAAGGTGTTTGCTGATCTTTAAAGCTCTCTTCTAACCCGAAGCATGCTATGGTTCTATGATTCTGTCTGGCTTTTTCAGACAGCATATGTCTTTAATAGTACTCATTGTCTTAATGTTTATTACAAAATTGTCGTAGTGCTCTGCAGTCAGCCAGTCAACTACATTAAAAATATCTTCTGTATGTTTCCCAAGCTTAATAGATATCATATCAAGCGGATGCATGAATGCAAATAATAACGTTAGCTGAAGAAATGTTTGTAAATTACATTGTCTTTTTTCAGTCTTTCTGAATTTCTTAGAGTGCTAAATGGAGAGATTGTAAAAGCTAAAATTACATAATTTTCTCTGTAATTTAATGGCACTTCAACAGGGGTAATACAGAAAGCACAAACAAATGAAGGATAATATTTAAAATCTATTTATGTATATGGATATTTATACACTCATGCATATACTTTGACTGTAATATTTTCTAAGAAAAAGAGATCATTATGTGCCTCAATTTTCAGGAGGAGCTGGTACTTTCTGCCTTTGAAAATTCCTACTTATTTCTATCACTAAGATAGTTATTTTTTCCAGCATATTTTCCAGGAGATGTACAGGGAAGACCTGAGGGTTTTTCTGATGGCCTTTTCTACAGCACATCTCTTCACAGGAATTGAATATTTCTGCTGGAAATGAAGGTGAGTAGAAGAAATGCATTAAGCTGGACAGTTACTGCTTTTGTTACTGCCACAAAATTCTGCATTTTCTTTTGCACCAGCATTTTTCAAGGGAGGCCTCACATGCCATCCTTCATTTACTTAGTGGAATTATAGTTTATTTTCAGGTTTACTGTGAGGAAGGAGTGAAACATTAAGCAACTTACATTAGTCATATATTGAAATAATATTGGAACACGTTGCTCATTTATGCTGGAGGGATGAGGAAGAAGGGAGGAAGAATTTTGTAGTGCTGAGAAAGCCAGGAACTTGCTCTCAGTAAGGACTTCTTAGCAGCTCTGTTCCTCTTCCTTCTCCTTGATCATACCAGGAACCTGCTTCCTAAACTTGAATTTTTATTTGGACTCCTGTGTTTTAGAAACTCCATCTCAACATGTTTTTGAAATTATTTTTATCTATGACAAGGCTCCAGCATAGAGGACACTTTTCCTTCTGTACAAGAAAATGTTGACATAACATCGTGGATGTTTGGGAAGCTATGACTCACTGTGCAGAGGATAATGGGTGGTACTTGGACTGAGACCAGAATCCTTTCATTGGAGAGGGTTTTCACTCAATTTGCTGTCTGGGACAACATTGTGAAAAGGTTTTGCTATCTCACTGTCTTCCAGAAGCCCATTTGCTCCTGGATGAAAGGCAAGCTACCATCCTAATGTATTCTCTCCATGTTCTCAGATGAGATCAAATCTAGCTTGCTCATAGGAGATAGTTACTTCTAAAAAATCTATTGTATTCTGGATGTTTAGACCACTGCTTTCTTGAAAGTAGCCTGGGGCGCCTTAGCTGTCTTCAGAGGATTTCCATTCGCTATGTTTCCCTCCTCTTCATCCACAGAAATCACTTCCTGACCTAAGTTCTTTTGTTGGTAGTGTCCCTTCTTCATTTGCATTGACCTGGGGCAGCAATTCCAGTGGTTTCCCTCCATGTGAGTATACCTGGCAATTTGAAAATCTCCCTGCACAGCAAACAGCCAGGTATACCCAGACCATAGTTAGTGTTTTGTTAATTAAAAATTTGGGCCTAAGCTGCTCCGAGCAGAATAATGGAGCAGATCCCATCTCTCTCTGTTTCTTTGGTCCATCACCAGTATCGACATTGCTGGAACCACTCAGAGTCAAGAAGTCTGACAGAAATGAGCTTCACCTGCTGTCAGGGCTGCAGCCAATTGGCACAGCACAATCAGCTGCTCTTGGGTGCAAAACAACCAGCTCCAACCTGTTCTGGAAGTTTGCTCCCCTATTTCACTGCTGTCAGGTTGTTATCCTCCTTCCTCTCTCACAAAAAAATGGTTGTCTTTTCCACTTTAGTTACCTCTAGTGATTTTAGGAGACTCTAGGCTTTTCACCTTTTCACAGCGTACGCATTCTACTGAATAAGTAGCCTGATAACTCTAAATTCATTTTATCTCCACACTACTGTTGCAAATTGCAGGTAAATTCAGCACAGGGATGCTGACAAGTGTTGCACTGATGAATGCTTATAACAGAAGGAACAGTAAATACTGGGAGTTATACACTTTGCAGAAATTATTTTGAAAACATGAGCAGCCTCCACCTGACCAGACAAAGAGAAAAACAAAACTGCCAGGAAAATAGGTTGACTGCTAAATTGATTTCCACAAGCAACATATTATAGGCAGGAGAAACTTGGTCAAACAATACATGAAGGAAGGGAAATGAGCTGCATTTTTGTCCATTAGCAGAATGAGGGAGAAGGGGGATTGACGATGCAAAAGGGTAATTTCAAGAGGAGAGTCTGCACGGAAACTTAGTAAGGAAGGCTGTGAAAAGGGAGCTTTTAAATAGCTGATGAGATGTGATTCAACCTTCAAAGCAAAAAAAAAAAGAAGAAAGAGGTTTTGGTTATAGTCTTTGGAAATCAGGGCAGGACAGAAGATTCATTCAGGTGAAACAATAAATCTTGTGTGAATTAGGAGGATTGGAAACTGAAACTGGGAGGACTAAATGTGTGATAGCAAAGGGAAAATGTGTTTGTACTATGAGGAACAATCAAGAACAGATGGAAGGACGCATTACAAAACCTTAATATTTATTTAATTAACACTCAATATTTATTCATTACTTTCTCACCTGACAAGTTTTAACAACTTTCCACTAACTGGAAATCAAGAACTTAAACAAAAATGTAAAACATTTTATACAGAACTGGTTTTTTCACACACAGAAACTCCAAAAACCTGTCATGGCATGGACCTCTGGATTTTTTTTTTCTCTCTTTGGCACAAGTATCTCTGTAGCCATGAATTAGTGAATGAAAAAAATAATATACTGCATAAAAAACAACAGGTTCACTAAATTCATATCCAAGTTGCAAGAACTACTTTGGCTGAGAAACAGAATTCTCATTCAAATAGAAAAACTCTGATTGTTCCTTCTATTTAAAACTTAATTAGGAGTGTGCTTGGACAATCACAGCCTTTTGAGCGAGCATGTTTAAAGAAATTACAACCCTTTATCTGTGTGCTCCCACCTCTAAGCAGAGAGTAAAATTATTATTTATCTCTTGTGTTGATGTTGTCACATGAAATAAATTTCTTCATCCTGTGAAATCAGTAATGTTTCAAACATAAGCTTTTGTTGTTGTGTCTGAAAAAAATAATTTTGGAGAATATTTCCCTAGAAAAATAGAGGCAATTGGGAAAGAAAAACCAACTAATCAAGACTGACACATTATGCAATGCAGATACCCTTGGGTGTCAATAAACATGGCAAAGCCAGGGAGGGTTTTATGGATCAGAAGTCTAAAGAACAAAGCACAGCATTGCACCTTGACAAAAAGTGTCTCATAACGAAGAAACTAAATTAAATGTTTCCTCCAATGAGTCCTAGTAACCAAAGCAAACAAAGGGATAATACTGAGTCTTGGAAATATTACCCATTAAAGAGAATCATGCCGTTTCTTTGATGAAAAGTGAAAATCACCCCAAATCAAACAAGTCTCTGCACATCATCACACTGAGTTCTCACATTTCTGCCTGCAGGCACATTTCATATGTAACCTGGTTTGACAAGTTGCGCTGGAAGAATGCCAGGGCTAGAAAATCTACCTCATTCAAACCACACCACTGCAATAAATATTAACTTTTTTCACTGATTTTTTTTTTTTTTCTTTTTCTTTTTCTTTTTTTCGTCGTTCAAAATACTGATTGTTGAGGTCCTTCCTTTCCTGGACCATGTCTGAACACCCTTCTCCAAAACTCTTTTTCCCAGAGGTGAACAGAGAATGATGAATGTTAAAGCATACATAAAAGTACTTGACCTGGGCATCAAACTCCAAAACTTACTTTGCAGATTGTTTGAGTTAAAGGCTGTCAGGATAAATTCTGCCTCTGTCATACTTTGTGCAGTCAGGTGAATTCAGCAAAATTGCAAAGGACGTAGACAACACAGTTTGGTCCATTAGCTTCTGCCATTATATAACCTCCTTCAGTTTTGGGTGTAATCAGTTTAAAGCAGATTAAGTCCTGTGCCAGCAGATCACAGAATCACTGAATTCCTCAGAACAGCTTTCTTATTCCAGCTTACAAATACCCTGTGCAGTTGGGGATAAACATTTAATTTCCTAGCAGAGGTTTTCCAAGAAGTCCTAGTTCATGAAACATTTTGATTATTTGAATAATGATAATTATACAAAAAAAGAAATGCTGATGAGTGATGGACAGAGCAACACATATTTTTAAAGTACATTTAGTTTACTTATTTGTCATCTCTGTTTAAATGGGAGGGCCATTTTGGGTTTGGTATATAGTTAGTATTTTCTCTTTATTTTATTCTCAAGATTTTAATATTGGGCTGCTTCTGATTATCCTTGAAATTACAGAACAAGAGGAAATGGCCACAGCTTGTGCTAGAGTAGATGTAGATTGGATATTAATAAAAATTTCTTCACTGAAAGGGTGGTCAAGCATTGAAAGAGGCCGCTCAGGGAAGTAGATTATTCACCCATGCCTGAAGGGAGTTAAAAAAACATGGATGTGGCATGTGGGGCCATGGTTTAGTGTTGGTTAATGTTTGGATTCACTGATCTTAAGGGTCTTTTCCAATTCAATCAATGTTTTCATTCCATTATTTGATATCTACTGAAGTTTGAAAGGAAGCAATGAGATGTATGCTAAGAAATGAGACTGTACTGAACTTGATTTTTTTGGTGTTGTGGGTGAGTTCTATAGAGACAAGATGTCAGTAAAATTGAGTAAAAAATCTGTGTAAAACGTTGATGACTAGGAATGGTGAGGTCTCAGACAGACCCTTAGTTTCCACAGTTTATGTCAGCTTTTTTTAATTGCCCATGATTGTGTCTCCTTCATAGGAAACCTGGATACCTCACAGTGTCCTCTGTATTTCTGTAATGAAGGTGACACATTAGAGATCATGTACTTTAACACCTAAATTTTGGATCATTAAACCTTTTAGCAGGAAATTTTTTAACTTTGTTCTCCAATTGTGAGACTGGGGAGCACAGTTGGTGTCTCAAGTCACTGTGTCTGCAAGTCAAAAACATGTGAAAAATGCTATTACAGATCACTGCACTTGAGGAAATGAGCATCAAAATTGTATTTTACTTGCATGTTCAGAGAAAGATTTTCAAAGATGTATGACTCAAGTCAAATCATGGGTAATTTCACCAAAACATCTCAAATTTCTTCAAGTCCAGTAGAATGTCTTCTCAATGAATGTGAAAAATTTAAGTGGATCCTGCTTACGTGTTCTAGTACCAGAAATCTTGGAGAAAAGAGGTGTTATCTGCTGGAGGACACTAAGCAAGCAAAACTACCCAGAAACACTTGGAAAATACAGTGTTTGGGAAAAAAAATTTTTTGCAAGGGAGCACAGACAAAAAGAGACTAGAAATCATTCTGCAATGTCAACTCAGTGACTTTTTTGTGCCTTCTGCTTAACAATGTTTACTTTCTAAAGTAGTAGAGTGTAGGATGTGAAAAATGGGTTTCCTTGGAAAAATGGACAGTGGTAAGTGAATTGCTACCAAAAAAATGAAAGAGAAAAACAAGGAAGGAAAGAAGAGATTATTTTGGGACCTGAGATTTGTGTAACATAGATTTGTGCAAAGTTGGCAAGACTTGTGGGTGCCTGATGATAATTGCAAGGGGCCCTACAGGCACAATCTCAAGCCAGGACTTACTTCTGTTAATCACAAAAGATGTAAGAAGCCAAATGTGGCACACAATTAAGGCAGGCTATTGGAGAAGAGAGAACAGGTCACACAACAGGAAGATGCTCCTTTCCTCTCCATACCTCTTGGCAAGGCATGGCACCACACCAGGAAACAGTGAAAAATGCCCTAGAGAGGTTGCACCAAGCCAGCATGCACAAAAATAGAGCTGGGTTAAGAAAAAATGGATGCAGGAGTTTAAAAATCCCAAGCCAGAACGAGTATTAATCACAAGACGGATGGTATCCAAACAATTTTGGGAGATTCAAACCAGAGATCCGTCTTCTAGGAGCAGAACTGGCAGATTTGTCTGAAGGTTGGCGTATTCATAAAACCTAATAAATCATATAGGAAATGTAGAAAATCTGTCAGAACAAAACCCGCAGAATAAGTGGCCAAAAAATAAAAAGATTCCCTTGAAATTTCACAGTTAGGTTTTCAGAATTAGCTTTTCAACACATTAACTTCCATCCAAAGAAGGCCTGAATTTAGAGTACCAGGAGCTGTGAAACCAACCCAAATATCACCAGTGAATTTAGGGATTGCACTGAGAGTTTTTCTCAGAAAGGAGAAATGCATCACGTGTCTTCCCTTAAAGCTGTAATCATCCCATCTCTGAATCAGCTGGCTGAAATATGCTTCCACTAAAATCAGCAATGGAAGCCAAAATATCTAAGGAAAGATGAAATCAACTTCAAATGAAGAAAGCCAGCGTCCTTAAAAATAGTGCAGGATGAAGGATTTTTATTTTTCTGAGCTGAAGGACTCTTACTAAGAAAAAGAAATAAGCTTGAATCCGAACCAGGAAGCTAGCAGAGTTGCTCTGAAATTATCAGAACCTAGAGTACCCCTCTTCTGCCTGAGATAACATATGGAGATAGATGAGACCCTACAAAGCTTGCTAGACTTGTAAATAGCATTAAAACTGGAGATGTAAGCCCCCACAAGAGCTTGTAAGATTGTGAGCATTGTCAAATGTGTACCCAAACCTTCAGCTAAAGTTTTCCAAACAGGCTAAGTTGGTCTGCAGCTAAATATTACTGCTCAGCCTAAGTGTCAGGAAAGACAAAAGTTTTGTACAGAAAATATATATAAAAATACAGTGATAAAAGTGATCTCAAGAAGAAGAAAATCTTGAAAGGTTGCATCCAAAATCCAAGCCACTGCTCCTATTCTATCAAATCTGAAGAAAAGCTCATATGACTAACAAGGATGTAACATTGGGAATTGCCTGAAACCAGGTTCTGCACACAAGTTTGCACATACACAAGGAATTTGGCTGAAATTTAGACTTAGTATAAGTTCTTAAAACTGCAGTGCAAGAACTCTGGATTTGTGTAATAAGCCAGTTGTGTTCACAGAGGACCTCTGGTATAATTTCATGTTTGGCATTCTCAGACTATCTTTACATATATGAGTTCAATACTCACCATAACTCACTCCACAATTTGATTTTTTTCCCCAGGAAAAGAAGAAGAGACTTCTCAATTCACTGGTGAGAAATAAAGAACTGGATCTCTAGATGTAATAATTAAATCAGCATGCATGGCTGGGAGAAAATCCAACATTTTCATGCTCTCATTTTGCTGTTCTAAAGCACCATGATAAAATTTTTAAAAGATCAGTTCAAATGTTTTTTTCTGGGGGGAGGAAAAAAAAAAATCAGCAATCAGTTCAAGAACTAGTGACATTTCTATGTAGGAAACATACGGTATTTTGGAGGCTTGGGTGAACAGTTCCTGAATAACCTGTGGAAGAAGTGTTTACACTGGGTTTTAGAAAAAAAGTAAAAGGGCAATAAAGGAAGATGATTCATGGGTAAGGAAGTGTCAAGCCTCCTCTTAGAAGGCGAAGCTGGAATAAATTCATAGTGAAGAGAATTTGGCAGTGGGGAGAGCAAGGAAACAAGGCAGCTGCAAAGAGGAACTTTAATCTTTACAGGCTTTGGATCAAAATTAGCTGTCACAGTATATTTAGGGGAAGAAGACATCACAGTGAGTTAATCCTAAGCTGTATAAAGTGTCTGTAAGACACAAAATGTCACTAAAAGGATGAAAATATGAAGTGGCATGAAGAGAAGGTAACTCGGAAAGGGCAGGTCCCAATACTAAATAAATTATGCAAATGTGTATGCAAAACTCTGATTAGCAGCAAGCCAGCAGGAATTTACCCCTTTTGAGAGGAGGATAAACTATTTTGCTAGCATTATTCCCAAAAGGTGTCCAGAAAAAAAAAAAAAAAAAAAAAAAAAAAAAAAAAAAAAAAAAAAAAAATCTAGCTACAGAGTGAGAACATTATAAATGGAGTTTGTTCAGATATCTTGGAGCAGGACGTGTTTTCCTATGCCTATTAGCACATTACAGAGTATTAACCCAATTACAGCTCCTTTCACCTTTTTGCCCACAGGCAGGGGCAATGAGACAACATATGAAAGATTACTTGATCTTCTATAGTCTTCTTTTTCAGTTCCACCTGGCTCCATGGTGCCTGTATCAAATTTATAACTGCAAGGTGACATCTTGAGCAAATTATTATAAAATTCACACAGAAACCTACTATATTCTGGTGCTGTTCTTGCTTTGTGCTGACCTCATACTGGCTCAGCTGGAGGAGTAGTGTAAGAAACAAGTACTTCCTATGAGCTTCTCATGAAATTTATAACCAAAGAAAATTCTTGACTAGATAAAGAGACACAGTTGGGATTATGACAGCTAAAGGAAAAATACAAAGGGAAAAGGATACGACAAACAGAGAAAATAGATATATAAACAAGCAATGCAGATGGTTCTGTGTCCTGCAAAGGGGCAGAGAAGAGTTCATGAAATGGAACAAGGAGTCTGCCCATCTGTGCATGGATGCATTAAATGGTCTGGAAAGGAGGAATCCAGATCAGATGTTCAATTCCTGACAGAAATTTTTGTCCATTACTCCCTTCATGATGGGGAAAGGTCCTGTTTAGGCCTGGGATTTTCACCAGTGGCGTTACCTCCCTCTACAGCAGTATCACCAGTGGCTTGCTAAGACTAGGTTTTGAGAGATTGTAGAGAGTGCTTTGAGGTATGACTTGGAGAGAAAGTGAAATTGTTACTCATGGCAAGTTCTACTAACGCCACACAAGTGTTTTTCCTTTTTTGGCCCCTGGGCTTTTAGAGAAGGGAAAGTGAGGATGAACACAATAAAATCAGTTTGAACTCTGCCTATATTTAAAGGCTGCAGATTAATGTAGACAAACTCATCCCTTGAATTATTTCAGAAGTGTTACTTGAGGTCAAAACAGTAACAGGTTCTGTATCACATTGTATCTTATCAGGGATTATGTATTTTGAAAGAAAAGTTCACAAAAGTCTCCTTTCATCCTGAGATTTTCTTCCTAACCAGTTTTAATCAGGTGAACTTTCATAATGAGTACCCTTAGTGGTTAGATATTTTCCTAAAAAACATTGGGTCATTTGGCCTAATGCAGTGTTTCCCTTAGTGTATGAAAACAGGAAGCTTGCTACAGCAAAAACAGAATTTTACTTAGTAATTGAGAGGAAAGTGTTGTTCTGTGAAAGTAAAAAGAGGCTCTAGGTAGCACCAGAAGAAAATGTCCCATGCTTAAGATAAAAGTTATCTATCTGGTATTTTCAGCATTCTTTCATAATAGATTTTGAAAATTATTTATGGCCTAGGTAGGGCTTAAGGAATGACCTGTAAATGTAGATGTGACCCCACAGGATAAATACAAAACACCAAAAGGAGTTTTTACATAGCATTCAGGCCAGGATTCCTGTGACCCACAAACGGGCATGGTTAAGGGGGAAACACACATTCAGTGTGACCCATTAAAGGTTGATTTCAGGAGCTTTGTGTCTAAGCAGAGCAAGAGCCACATGGAGCAGGCAAAGCCCTCCCAGACTCTCTGTGTGCCACAAAATGCAGCTACAAGAGTACTGCTCTGGAACTGACGGAGAGACAACAGACACCAATTTTATGTGACTTTGAAAATGCAATTTAAAGAACCAAGATGGCCAATCCAGGAAAATGTGCAGTGTCCAGCCAGATGCCTCTGTATCAAGAGATGCATTACCAAGACTGTGGCGTTAAACCCCCTTTTCATCTGCTGCACAACAGACAGGGTGTTACACAGACTGGCGGACAACTCCATGCCCCAGGGAGTCATTTCATCTCTTCCCCTCTCTGACATGTTCCTTAGTAGTGTTCGCATCTAATTTCACAGGAAATGGTTCTACAGAGGATGTGTCATTCCAGACATATTTGCACACGAGTAACTAAATCTTGTGACCTTGACTGGCATCTTTTGCAATACTAATAATAAGTAAGCCCACATGTGTTGCAGGAACACACTTTTTTACCCAAACAAACATTTTTTGGGGAAGCATGGGCTTCTCAGCATGTACACCACAGCTTATTGCTTGGACAGCAGCCAGAGAATGGAAAAGATGCACTGCACTGTCATCAAAGAGCAAAATAACTTCCCATGTTTTAGTCTTTTGTAAAGTACTATTAGCTTAAGCCAGACTGACCACAACATCTCACCAACTCAAGTCTTTCCAGCATGCCCTTTGACTTATCCCACTTAACTCTGATTCACTGCAATTTAGATTCTATTAACACAAGTAATGAGTGCAGACTCTGAGTCAACTTGCCTGAAGAGAACAATTTCCTCACTGCTACTTCCCAAGAACCTGGACATTCTGATTCTTGAACAAAACCCTAACCCATTACCCATGAAGAGAGTGATCTTAACATTTGTCTTCCCAGTACTTCCAAAAAAAAGGGTTTTAAATGTATATGTGAACACAGCACATATCCACATCCACAAATTGTATTCACAGATCAGAAATCAATCCAATATTAAAGCCAAAAGTGGTATTTGCAATGTAAGAGAGTACATATATTGCAAAAGTGGCTTCTAAACCATTGTAAATACCATAATAATAACATCAGTGGAGTTAAGCTGCTAGCCTTTGAGTTGGAAAACAGGATCTCCCACCTTGAATTCTCAGAATTTCATTAAAAACTAAATGAGACTGCTGTGGGGAGGAATAGGAATTGATCACAATCTGATTCAATTGAGTCTGAAGTACAAAAATAGAGCTGTGTCTTCTCTGGGGAGAATGGATTTGACACTGAGTTGATTCTCATATTCTTCTGGAAGCCCTTCCCAGTCCACATCTGTAGAGATACTTGATACAAGAATACATCTATACCTCTGGAGTGTTTCAGAGAGATGGGTTTATTATTCCTTGCTCACAATGGACAGCACCATAAACATCCTTGAATGTTGCAAGTAGCCATGGTCATCTGCCATGGTTCTGTGCTGAGTTAATGGTTGGAATCAATGAGCTTAGAGGCCTTTTCTGACCTTAATGATGCTATTCCTTTCCTTCCTTCCTTCCTTCCTTCCTTCCTTCCTTCCTTCCTTCCTTCCACTACCCCCAAAATATCAAGCCCAAACAGAAACAGAACTAATGCTGCAAAAGTGGTTTTGCTGTGCTGCACAGTCCACAGTGCATAAATACCTGTGATGAAAAGTGTTATTTTTGATATTACAGTGTGGCACTTTGGGTCAGTAAGAAACATCTAGAAGTTCTCAAACATATATTATAGATATTTCTGTAATGATATATGTTTTTAATAGCCCACAAATGTAACAGAAATGTCATTTCCTCACAACCCCTTCCAGAGATTATGTGCTACGAGATTGTATTTGATAGACTAATCCTCCCCTTCTAATTATTTAAATAGATATAAATTTTTTTCTTGTTGCCTTGTAAGACCAAAGGGAACAGGATCACCAACATTTTTTGCCTTCTGGTCATCTAGAACCAGTAATTTTTTTTTTTTTTTTTTTTTTTTTTTTCTTTTTCTTTTTCTTTTTTTTTCTCTTTCTCTTTTATTGAAAATTGTTGGAGTTTTACCACCAACTTTTAAAGACTAACTCAACAACAGAGTAAAGGAAAGATAACAATATAACAGATTAAAAGCAATTTTAAAAAATTAACTCCGCAAAATCCAGAAAGGTCACAATACAGGAACCCCCTACATAGCTACATTCAATGTATTTGTAAAAATGTGTATTAAATTCTTTTAATTTCTATCAAAATTTTGAAAACATCTATATGATAACAGCAGTTATTAGACCCAATATATAGGAATTTGCTGAAAGAGTCTTTAAAGGCAGCCAAATAAGAAAGTTTTTAGAAACTGGGTTCCTAGTGAATTAACCAGGGAAGGCCACATTTGCTATAGAGCAATCTGCAACAGATCTTGAAACCATCCTGCCAACAGGAAATGGTTTTCTTAAAAA
>JANEHK010000091.1:293679-315032 GCA_025960845.1 Tachycineta bicolor | reverse complement strand
AATTTTTTTAAAAAAAAAAAAAAAAAAAAAAAAAAAAAAAAAAAAGTGCTCATATATTCTGAGTGAATACCTTAAAATTTCTAATCAGATTTAATTTTAACTATAAATGGATAGGAAATTTGATTACACTGTGACATTAGGAACTCTGAAGATTTAAAACAACAGAGAGCATCAGTCTGTTTTTCCATATCTAGTAGTTTAAATATGTGTTGACACTGCTGATTAACCCATTCTATTTTAAAAAATAGGTCCAAAATCCTGTTATGCCTCAACTTCTAGTCTCCAAAAAATCAGTGGGTTTTGTGTTCTAAGATGTTATTTGTTGGAAAACACAATTCTTTGGCAGTGCTTTGTGGTGTAACTATCTAGCAAAAAACCAAATTAACCAAACCAAAACACAAAAAGAACAAGGAAAGTTGCATTTTCCTGTTTGTTAATCCTATCCAAGGCACTTTTCTCACCTCTGTCCTGTATTGGAAATAATGACAGCTCGTTCTGCCTTTGATGAGTGGGATAAAAACAAATTGACACAGAGCACTGCTTGGTTTCACAGCTCTGACAAAACTCGTGGTGTAATGTGAGCAATTACCTGCAGTTTTTACAACTGAGTGCCATGAATAAAGTTATTGTTAGCAGTGGGGTTTATCTCACCTGACAAGCCAATCCTGCTGACTGGAATCGCTCACTGGGTCTGGTGACACGCGTGTTTGCTGATCCCCTGGTTACTCACACACCTGATTGCTGCACTAACCACACGGTGAAATCCACATCACCCCAGTGTCATCACCTCCCAAGGAAGCACGGCTCTGGCTCCACGTGGAAATGAGGATCTGACGATTGAGAAGGAGAGCATCTTGTCAGAGTGTCTGAACAGAGTGCATTTGGACTTGCGGGGCAAAATTTCACACGAAAACCTCAAGTTCTGGAAAGACTTTCTGGCAAATGCCCTTTTCCCTCTGTGATGTGCAGTCATTTTTGACACTGTTGATTCAGAAGGCTGCTTGCTATCTCACTGGAAATCCAGGTTTTGTATTTCTTCCCCTACTAAGGACATGTTATCTCTTTTCCTGATTCTTAGATTCCTGATCTTTTTCCTCCAAATGTCTGCTGTTTACAAGAGATGAAGAGAAATGAAATGGCATCTAATCTTAACCCTGCATGTCCAATTTTTATTTATATAGTGGAAAAGGACTGGGGTTTTGGCAGCTGCAAAACACTGTCACAGGAACAGAAAACAGACTGATTTCTAAGGCCTTACACTCTTCAAAGAGTGGCGATGTAAACCTGGAATAAGTTCACTCAAATGGAATGTTGTTGAGACAAGACCACTGGCACCTCAGCAAAAGTTTGCTGCAGGTTGGACCCTAAAACACAGCCAGAAAAATGTTCTCATTATCTCTTGAGCTCTTGAGTAATCCAGAAGATTTAGAAGTAGAAATACTATTTAATTTCTTTTCTATGCACACTGACAAACACTAAGAACACCAAATGTGCTTTTGATGTTGGATCAACGTTTTTACAGTTCAAAACACTTTAATCTATAAAATTAAACTTGAGATATTTTTCTGCAAGAAAATTTCCTTTCCTAGAATGTCTTTGCTTCTATACTCTCAACCTTAAAGAGGGACAAGTGGAACAATATAAATAAATCAGTATAAATCAATATAAATTAAAATGTAAATTAATAAAAATCAAATAAAAAATTAGTATTTTGTTTCAGGTCAAGCAAATTGTCTGGGTTAATCTGAACCATTTTGCTCCTGTCTTATTTGAGAAAAACAAAAATGTTTTGAGATATCCTGTTGTTATGGTTAATTCAATCAGGAGGAGAGTGCTTTTCCCCTTAACTTGCCACGTTGATTCATAAATTCAAAGAGGTATCCAAAATTCTCTTATTCCTTCTCCTAGGAATAGTCAAGGTCCATGTAGGCTGAGAAGAACTGCAAAAAAAAAAAAAACAAAAAAAACCCAAAAAACAAAAAACAACAACAAAAACTCAGAAAAGTACTGAAAGGATCTTCAGAGGGGGAATTTGTACCTTGGCAGATTTGTGATTGTTGGGTAGTGTTGAAGGCGGTCACTTTGAAATCAGGCAGATGGGTGACAGACCTCCATGATGCGCATCACCATGGAAATGTAGAGGGTTTAGAGATACTGATTATTCGTTGTGAAAGGGTTTTATTTGCAGGTTGGGACAGGAAGGCTTTCAGTGTCAGTCCTGTTCTTAAAACCCAAAACAAAGCAATAACCAAGGTTTGCAAACAAGCTGTCTCTGAGGGTTTTTTTCCCAACACATACTTGCAAAAAGCAGTGCTCCTAGAGCATCTGATTTTGACATGGGGACCATGCTATGTTTCTGAGTAAGCTGGGATGCCAAGGCTTTCTCAGAAGCACTTGCAGGAGATAAAAAAAAGGGATCATTTGTTATCTGTGCAGAGGGATTTCCATATGGGAGGAACAGTGCTGCCATTGTACTCCTGGCAGGAGGTGCATGCTCAGTTGGCAGCAGAGTGTACCCAAAATGCAAGCCAACAGAAATGTCATCTTCCTTTGGCACCTGCCTCTGCAGGGTGCTGCTGCCATGTGGCCAAACACATGCCTGTGTGTGTCTATCCAGCCTCCTTTGCTCTCCGGGAAGAGGGTGGGAAGGGAAACCTTGTTGGCCAGGCAGGTAGGAGCAGCCAGCTGCTGGCAGTGCCCCTCAGGAGGGTTTCTCTCACCTGCCTGCCAGGCACCATAGCAACTGCCAGCCACAACCTGCAAACAGCCATCTAGAACATTCCTGTTTGTGCCCCGTTGCCATGGGTGGGAGCGCCTGCGTGGTCGGAGGAGAGCGTGTGGCTGCACGCATCCCCACAGGCGCGAGTGCCCGTGGCCTCAGCTGCCGGGCACCCACCAAGGGCACCCACAGCCAGGGGCTGTCCCCACCCAGGGCATGGAGCCTTTGCTGGAAAACCAACCTACATCCTGAGGAAACTAACCAAAATGTGTTAATTTGGTCACAGTAATTCAATTTATTATGCAAGCAAGGGAACAGTGCACTTTTGGCTGTGTGAAATCTGGGTGTAAGAGGAGAACATTTAGGACTAGTCTTTACCTTCAGAGCAGACCCACAGATGGTTTTGGCTGTGAGGTGCTCATGTGGGAGCAGTGATGCCTGCAGGTTCCTGCTCCCTTATCCACTCAATCAAAACTTCAGAGCCATTTTTGCCCTTGTTTCTCACGAGGTCACTCATCTGTTGGTAACACCTGAGCACACTGCTGCCTTTCTAAGTGACCAAGGGAACACACAGGGAGGTGTTACGAGCAGTCAAGTTAAGCATATTTGCTTCATCGGACTGAAGAAGAGAGAAAATATTTTTTAAGAAAAAAATAAATCCATAAAAATCGCAGGTAAGCATTTTAAAAACAATTACTCTAATCTTTTGAGACATGATGTATGGGTTTGGAATTCTGGTTTCTCTCCCTGGTGCTCAGATGAGTGGCAAAGATGAAAATGTAAAAAGTAACATATTTTGGGTTTAGGAATGAACCCTAGGGCTGAGTGTTACAGTAAGTTGTACTCCTCTTTAGACTTCATAGGAAATCCCTAACCTAAGATTTCTGCATGTAGTGACAATTACATCTTCAGTTAAAAGAAAGGTTCATGAGACTGTAATTAAATCCAGCACATCCTTCTGTCCCTGCTGAGACATTAGGCCACTAGCAACTTCAAAAAAGAACTTTCCGTTGAACTGCAATGGGTAAATATAACCTGTTTCTATTTTTTTTTTTTTTTTAATAAACCCGTGGCAAATGGACAATGCTTTCCCTCAGGGAAATGTTCTCATCAACTTGATTCACGGAAAGTTACTCATCTTCCTACCTCAAGGAAAGAATATGTATTTAATTTCTGAGAACGGACTATTACATCACATGAGCAAAGATGGTTTAACAGGAGGCAAAGCAGTGAGAGCTTCCAAAGGCAGCAAAGTTTGCTATGCAAGGAGATGCTCTTTGGATGAGTTTGTGTAATATCTATAGGAAATACTTCACAATAAGTGTATTACAAACATTCTTGTCCCATGAGATGACCTAATACTACTGGCCTTTCCACCTCATATCTTGCTTGAAGTGCAAGTTACAGCAGATATTCTTGCATTACTTAACTAATTGTCATCACTTGCTTGATTCATTCCATTATATTATTTGTGGTGCACCATGGAAGTCTTGTAAAAGTGTGCCTGCACATCATTATTATGAGGTAGTGATATTAAACTGGGAAAATTCCATGAGGTAAAAGCTTAATAAACTGTTGACCTCTAAGAAGTGCATGTTACAAATAGCTTATGTGTACTTGGAAATATAACATGGATGACAAAGCACCATCTGAGCTTATGTGGTCTGATTATTGACAGAACAAACTGGTATGACAGTAAGTTTTCTGAGGCACAGAACACAAGCTGGTGCAATTATTTTTGTGAACAAAATTCACTGTGACTATCCTTTTGATGTGGCTGAACACTGTTCTCACCTGACATTGCTTGCCCTTGCCTGATCTTAAATATGGATCAGAAAATCTTGCTCAAGGGTTGCCTGAAGTACCAAGATAATTTCAACATAATACAGTTTTAATATAAAGTGTGGTTTTGTCAGCTTCCAAGTGCATGATTACTTTTCTGAAAGACAAATAAGGCTTAAACTGGTATCTGCAGAAGCCATATTTTCCTCTGCCCCTCTGCAGCTTAGAAAAACTTAAACTACAACTAAAGGCCAAAAGAATGATTAAGGTGTGAGATTAAGACTAGGAAGTTGTCTGCCTTTCATTTTGCTTTATGCAGGGCCCTTTCTTAGTATGAAGAATGAGAGTAAATCTCTATTGTGCCAGCAGCTCCTCTTTGGTTTCTGCGAAGCCATTTAGACATGGAGGTGAATAAGCAGATCCAACAACTTAGTTTTTTCTTGGAGGAGGCTGGATGTTACTGGAAAGGTGGAGACCAGTGCTAGCAGGGTGCTGTGCTTGGCCTAAGAAGCCTTGTGCTCACAGGCTGGGTTTGTTAAACTGAAAATAAAGTTACAGCAACACAGCCACATGGCACCTCTTCAACATGTGGCTCACAGAAGCTCAGGTCTGTCCATGCATGTCTGTGTCACTAGCAAGACCTTGCTTTTTCTGGACTGCTCACGCTGAGCATCTGTGTTCCAGGTTCACAACTGACATGTTTTAGTGCCACAAATCCAAACCTGAGTTTCTTAAGCTCCTTCTTCAGCTGCAGTCTCACCCTGGACATGAAAGCCATAAAATCTCCTGGCTCCTAAAGGTCTGCTTGATGTGTCCAGAGCTGCTTCACATTTGAAAACACTGAGTTAGAAATTTCCTTTTCTATCCAACCTGTAGAGCTGGACCAGTGGGTGTGCTCAGCACATTCCTACCCAATCAGTCCCTGCTCAAAGTAGTGTTTGTAACATCTTTTTCATCCAGAGCTTCACAGCTTCATGTACTGGTTAGACAGACTGAGCACCTGATTAAAAACACAGTGGTCACCAGAAAAGCAGGTTTTCTGTCCCTGTTTTGTCTCATGTTTTGTCTTTTATAGCATTTATTGCAGTGGGGATGGATATGGAAAGTGGGGGATCAGGTAATGCAGAACCACCAGGAAAAGCATGGCAATGAAGATAAGGCTTTCTTACCATAGCTCCAAGTAAAAATGATTTTTTAAAAAGTCACAATATGAAAAAAAAAAAAAAAATAGAATAATAAAAATAATTAAAAACTAATTGACCTGGAGGGGAAAAATTATATGCTTATTTCAAAAAGCCCTTTAGATTATCCACAGGAAGGAAGACTTTCCTCTGTAAAGCAGAGTAAAGGTGATTTAATTGTGGCTGATGTGGATTCAGGAAATATCCTTCTTTTCTCAGTTTACTCTCACCCACTCTGTTTACTAAAGAAATTTCCAACACAGTTAATCACCTCCCACCAATCTGCACTGCAGTGAGAGAGAAGCCCTTATCTTGGAAGGTAAGACACTAAGTAGAGAAATATGTTCTGCGCTCTTATGTTAGAATTACCCCTGGGGTTTCTCCCTCCCTGTCAGATGGCAATGACAGCTCCACCTTATCACACAAGGGTATGGTAAGGAAAGATGCTTGTTCTGTTATCTCTGTTATTACTGAATTCATGAAAAAGGAAGGAAAACAGATACCACACGAAAGGCTATTCTGGTTGCAGATTCTTATGGCAGCTTGCAATTTCCTCGAAAAGAACCTATCAGGTAAGTTGGCCTAGTATGTTACAGTCTGAATAAAGCAAAGATTATTTGGGGTTTCTTTCCTTTCCTGTCCTGGCCATTTAAGCATTTAATGGTTTAATACAGCAGTAGAATCTGAAAAATATACAGAATCTGTTTGAAGAATACAACTTTGTTATGTCCCTTGTTGTATCATTATTTTGAATATCACTACGGTTATTGCAATAAAAAGGCAGACATTCTTTTCCTTTCATAACTTAGCAGAATAGTGGATAAATATTTATTGCATAATATAGAAACCAAGTCTCCAAAATTCTTTAAAACAAATTGTTCATGATAGAGTGTACACTGCTCTATTAATTTGAGTATCCAAAAAAAAAGCATTCATTACATGGATTTCATTCATTTTTATGTTAATTTTATGCTACAGAAGAAAAAATATATTTTTAACAGAGCTTGCAGATTTCTTTTCTTCTGATAACATCTGGGGTCTTTCTGCACATGACCTTGTTCATATAAGCACAAACACTCCAGGGATAGTCAGATCCATGCAAGCGGATTCAATTCTCGGTGAAGAGAAAACCCAAGCTGGAAAGCACTCAGTAACCTAAAATCAAATAAATAATACCTTGACATGGCAAAACTGAAATTCTTTCTTGACAAAATTTAATTTGGCTCTTTTTATTCAGCTAATATTAATAGTTTTAAATTACATTTGCTTGGTCAAAATATCAAACAGACAAATGCATTAGTCCTGCAAAAGTGCAGATTCTGCTCTGAATACTAGAGACAGCTGGAATGACTTTCAGCTGGACTAATTGGATCTCGTGGGTGGTTTATCAAGATCTCTTTCCAAATAATCATCTAAACAAAATCAGGTCTGACTTTGGTAGGTGCATGCCCTGAATCATGTGCTGGTTGCAAAGATTTCTGAAAGGAACCATGGGAATGAAACAAAACCTGCTACCAGGAAGGAGAATGTAAAACTTGCAGAAAATCTTCAAGTGTTGTCACTTAATACTAAGTCTTAACTATGACAGTAGTTTTCCACCTCGTTCGTTAAACTGCTAATAAATTGGAATTGCATAAACCCACCAGTAAACTGCACTCGGCACTATTCTAAGAACTGGCACAAAAATTACAAACAAGATATCCTGTTAAAAAAAACCTCTGACTGGAGATGGGGGAAGCCCTACCCAAAAAGGAACAATATAATTAGGTCTCTTATTACCGTGTGCTTGCGTAATTCCACCAGTGAGTAAGGTTTTGAACAGGAAGCAAAGTGGCCTTTGGCTGCAGAAGTGCAGGTAATAGCAACTGGCAGCCACTGGATTTGAATATTTGATATTTGTTCCCAAAGAGAGCAGCAATAGCCAAGGTGCAGTAAATGAGAACAGCTGGGTAACACCCCACATGCTGTTCTGCTTTGCTTGTGAAAAGCTACTGGAATTCAGTAATTTTCCATTTTTACAGAGCTTGAAATTAAGGACAGTCTTGATGGAGTCACCTTCTGAGCATTTTTTTTAATCTTCTGCAAGCTTATTTTATGCAGAGCAGATTTTTTTTCTTTTGTTCTTTTTTTGTTTTGTTTTGTTTTTTATTATTTATTTATTTATTTTTTTATTTTAATATACAGCAAAGTCCTGTATTAACCTGCAATTAACTGAGGGAGATTACTCAAAAAAGGGCAAATTTATGTCAAAGTATTTCCCAGATGGTGCAACTGTGAATCCTCAAAAGTTGTCTCTATGAAAAGTAGAAGAATAATGACATAGGCTGTCTAATTCTTAGCTTGTTTGAATTAGTGCTGTTGGCTTGGGATTCTAGGCTGAGTTTTTCACGTCCAAAAATTGAGTTTTCTCCACTTGAGCCCATGAATCAAACAGAAACCATGCCTGTTACTTTTCAGAAATACTTCTGGATTTCCAGTGTCTGAAGAAGGAAACTGAAACAAAACAAATAAACAAACAAACAAACAAAAAAGGCAATATCAAGGCATTAACCCCTTTTGAAAGTGTTCTTCAGCCTCCCTGAGGAGCAGGTTTGTGTACTCTATTAGTGCTTTTGGCCCTAATTATTTATGCCAATTTTTCAGTTGTTTGTCCAGGTGAATGCATTTATCAAATCCCAACGGAGACAAAATTAGCTATCTGCTCCAAATCCTTGATTTTCCTTATGTTTTCATTGTTTGCTACAATATCCAGGTCCTTCTAGAAACAAGGATTTTGATATACATTTCCATGATTCTGTCCTGTGATAAGAGTCCAGGTAAACAATATATAAATAAAACACAAGGAAATGTAATGATTCACTGCTTTTTCATGCAGTAACTATAATCCTAGAAAAATTAAATGTTCCTTGAAGTTGGAAGCTTGTAAAAACTTTGCTATGCACCATATGTAATTTCAGTTACTGCTTTGTCTTCCTAGTCTCCATAGTTTGTCTTTTAAACTGTAGTTTATTATGGTGTCTACAACTTCCCCCCCAACCCCCCAGCTAGATCCAGCTTGGTGTGCTGTAATTAGAGTGCTTGCCATTTAACGGCTAGAATGAATGTCATGTGAAGAGCAGCTGTGGACTTCAGGTTTGTCAAACTTGAAGGGAAGGAGGCTGAAAAACAACTTCATGCACTTGTCTGTCTAGGCTTGTGAAAATCAAGCCCGAGGTTAAATACGAGACAGAAAAGGACCATAACAACTACAAGTGCAGTGAGCTGACGTTTGCTGTTAATTCACCTGACACATGCAAGCTCAGGGACACCCTGGTTAGATTTTTCATAATCACTCTGGAACTGAAGGTCACAGCACAGATACACCTGCGCAGGTTGTGCATAATCCAGTCCAGGCCAAGAAGAAGTATTGCTGGTTTATCCCTCATTAATAAACCCTTACAATATGTTTGTACCACTGCAAGATGGTGAGTATGGCTAAAATCATTTCACGTGGACAATGAGGAGTGGTAGTGAAAGACCTTCAGATAACTCAGATACGTAAGTCACGACACTTCCTCAGAAGGCATAATTGTCCTAATAGTATGACCATTCACAAAATAAAACATCAAGAACAGGAACACTGAAGAAAGATATGAAGGATCCCATGAGTTAAATTCCCCAATTAAAAAGAAACAAGGCACTGATGATCAGAACATCTGTCCCTTGAGAACAACCCATGCAGATCTTATTCTGGTTTAATCAGTAATTGAATCTATCAAGTTCTGCTGCATTTTCATGTAGAGAGAAGATTTCCAAACCTTCTCTTTCATGGAGTGCTGATAGGTAAATTAGAATGTTTCTGATTAATTCTTTTTCATTTTCACTTTCAAAATAAATATCTTTTAAAATTACATAAATCATCCTGCAGCTGTTGAAGACAATCATTACTACTCTCTCTCTCTCTCTCTCTCTCTCTCTCTCTCTCTCTAATTTTTTTTTTTTTTTTTTTTTTTTTTTTTTTTTTTTTTTTTTTTTTTTATTTTTTTTTTTTTTTTTTTTTTTTTTTTTTTTTTTTTTTTTTTTTTTTAGCATTTACTTGAGATTTTAAAGCGATAGATTAGATTTCAGGTCCAAAGCATGGATTTTTTTCCAAAATATTTGGAATTCCCAACTGTCAGTAAGAAAGCCAATGGGAACTGCCTGATGTTTATCATATCACCTGACAGACTAAGTTGTCTTTGACCTGTGGAAGAAAATGGCATATATGGTGCCTCTGCTTTTTAAACTTGAGAATTACATTGCCTAAGCTTAGATCTCCAGCTTAAAATAACACAGTAATGGAAACATTATGGAGCTCAAAATGTTGATAAATGCTGTCAAAGCAAATTTGGAGGAAAAGTAAAGCTCACTGGCAAGTGGGAAAAACACATTGAGAAGTGCAGACCATGTCTCAGAAAACTCATTATTCCAAATCTGCTTCTGCCCCAAGCTGGTAAACTTCAGCAGCACTGGAGTCTGTCTGCCATTCCCAGATTCCAGGCTGGTCATTTACTCCATGGAAAACTGGGACAAAAAGTTTGCTTTGTCCTTTTGGAAATTATCTCTTTATTGCGGTGCCAGGAAGCCTTGTGGCTCCTGAGTGATACCACAGATCTTGCTTATCCTGGAGCTGGTTTGTCCTCCTTTTCTGCCAAACTCCTTCTGCTTTTTGCTCTCCAGAGACAGCTGTGAGCACAGGTTCTTCGGGCTGTTCCCTGAGCCATATTTCTGGAGCCAAATGTGCTCATTTCTCAGTGCTGTGTGTGCAGGGTTGCTGTGATGACTCACAAAGCAAAAACCTAACAAATTGTAGGCCCAAACCCTCATGCTTTCCAAGCCTGGGGAAAGGGAAAAAAAAAAAAAAAAACCCAAAAAACCACTTAAATTCTGATACATCCTGGAAGACCGAGAGGAGAGGGAAGTAAAGACCACCTCAAGTTTGGCTTAAAAAGGAGAGGTTAATGCTTTGCTCCCCCATTTGACTGGAATAAGGATTCTCTGGGCCTGAGCCACCTGGTTTAGGCCATGGAGTACCTTTTGTTTGGAAATAACTGCATTCACAGGAAATACCTTTTGAGAAGTATTCAGTAGCCATCCTACTCTGTAGAAAACACAGCTATAAATCCTCTAAACCCCATTTTGATTTCCTTCCACCAGTTTTGGGTGCCCATGCATGTCTGCAGCTTCTCTTTGGTGTTCACAAGGCCCTTAAGGTCAACACTTCATGTCTTTGGGAAGAGTAAATGGAAACACATCAATGAGATTTCACCTTTGTATGCAAAATGGGGATTTTTAAGGAAAAAAGACAACCACCACTTTATTTTTCAGATGTATGCACTACAATACAGGTTATTTTAGGCATGTTGGGACCTGGCTAGTTAGTAATCTTCATATAGGCTGCTTGGTCCTATCAATACCTGCCAGGAATGATCACTCTCCCCATTTCAACAATGTGCTCATGACAAGGCCATTTTCTGCCAACCTCATGGAAAATCTATTCTTTTATAGATTGTAAGACAGGAAAAGATCAGAAAAATGCAACAGCCTAGTTGCCTCTTACTCTTCATTGTTGTGAGATCTAAGTCAAAAGATTTCCTCCTTTCACAGAATATTTTAAAAGAAAGATGTTGGGGGCCAGGTGGGGTTTTTTGTGTTTGTTTGTTTGTTTGTTTGTTTGTTTGTTTAAATACTGGACAACCAGGTGTATAGAGAGTTCCAAGTTCCGGTGGAAGAAAGCATATTATTACACTACAAACCTGACAAATTGCTTTTATTGGCTTTAAAAAGAGGGGTTTGAAATCCCAGATAAGGGGAAAAAAAAAAAAAAAAAAAAAAAAAAAACCACAAAAACTAACCAACCAAAAAATCCAAAGCTGAATACTGCTTATGTGATTTAATTGAGGGGAAAGTTGTGTGCAGATGTGCAATATAGGCATGTGCTGTGTAGATGCCCTAAGGGCTATATCTGCACCCAACAGGCAATCAAAACCAGCAATACCTTAAAGTTTTCTCTGCACTTCAGTTGCTTTTGGATCATGTCTTGTGTGGTGCGGCCTTGGGTCAAAATAGTAGCAATAATGTCCTTAATTAATATTTAGCCTTGAAGGGAAAGTAAAAAAGCTGTCCCCCATCACCAAAATCAAAAGAACCACAGTCATGACTATACAAAGGTATTTGTACTTTTAGTGAATTTTTCTATAGTGAAAGATGAACTAACAGGGTAAGATTTCAAGTCATACCTAAAAAGTAAACACCTGGCAAATGACTGCCACATCTGGAGCACACCACAGTATTTAAATTACATTTGGCTCATCACCCTGTGCTTCGCAGCTGTTATGGCACAGAAGAGGATAATTAAAAGCAGCAGATTACCATGGTATTTAATGGGCTGCTGCTGAACTATTTGTGTGTTTGTAATCCAAATGAAAACTGTTGGGCAAGTTACAGCTTTGGAGCAGGAAGATGTTTATGAGTGACAGTGAGTTTATTGAGAGTGTTTCTTTACCTTGTGATCTGGGGCAAGAAACAGAGATTTCAGGACACTGGGAAGCTGTAGGAATCATAACATAATTATGTTGGGAATATGCTTTAAACAGAATAAATGGTGACTTGGCTAAAGGGAAATTCAGAATACATACATTAACATGCCACCATATCAGATAAGGCTCTGAGTCACCAAATAAAGAAGTAAAAGAAAGCTGGTTTCCTTATTAAAAAAAAAAAAAAAAAAAATCACTGGAAGGAAAAAGTGAAGGAAATGAGTTGTGGTAATTTGACTGTTTTTCTGGTACACTAAGCTCATCCCACAGCTCAGGTACAGACAGGTTCATTTCAGGACAGCAGAGATTCCCCTTCATCCACCTGTGATTTGCTTGCAACTTTGTATATCATCACACAAAAGGTGAAAAATCTCCTTTTTTTTTGTAATGCTGAGAACCATCCCTCCCTCTTGCCTAGCAACTGTTTACAACCACATTCCTGGAGAGAAAAGCAACTTTTCAAATTTGATAAAAACCTATTGTGAGTTCCTATGTGAATGCAAGGAGCTACACTGAAATTCAAAGACTTATCACTCTATAGTGTGGTCCAAATAGATAGTCGTAAGTAACACTTGGTTAATGTGTATAAACTGAAAAATAAGAACTCTTTGGAGTTTCCATTCTGCCTTCCCTTATTTTGCTCTTCATCTAAAACACATTTTGTCTCAAGCTCATAAACACATTGCATTTCTTATATCCTAAAATCTGGAGTTAATTTGAAAAAACCCTCCATTTCAACACAACAAGTGTTCAGATATTGTCTATTGGGTTTGGTTTTTCCTGAAATACCTTGAAACAAATATGATTTTGAAATGTGGCTTGAAGTTTTGTGTTTCCTTAACTTCTGAAATCAGATTGCAGTTGTGTTAAGTGTTTTTAGTTTTTTTCCTTTTCCATAAAAATATAAGGAACTTTTTGTTGTTGTTACTTAGGATAAAACATATCTTGCTTAAAAATGCTTTAAAAAATGGCTCTAACTTATGCACCTGTCTCCAGAGGCTGAAATTTAAAGAAAAAATGGGTTAGAAAAGACTCAGAGTTTCAACCCTGTGATCTGAAAGCTCCAGAATAGACATCCACAACAATATGAAAAGTGCCAACATTTAAGCAAAAAACTCTTGCAACAGTGGCTAGTGAAACAAGTTCTGTGAAGCTGATTAGGAGGCACTAAATGAGCATGAGGTGTTTGCATTATGAGTGACAGAGATTTCTTCCTCTCCATGGGTAAAACAGGGTCATGACAGGGGAGGAATTAAATAGAAGACATGAGCAAGGGAGACTTAGCCCTCAACTTTCCTTTGCCTGGAAAAGGTAAACAGCTGCAAAGAAAGAAATGGCCACAGGGATAATTTGTCTTTTCAAAGCAGCACAATTACATGCTGTTCGTCTCTCCAGGTACAACACAACAAAAGCATCTACAGCATAATCTAGGCTTCACAGCTGTTGTTGAGAGAAAAAATAAGCAGTCAGGCAACCATGATAATATTTTTCTTTTACTTTGCATGGTCTCACATTGCATATGTTTGGTTTTAGTGGGGGGAGAGACACAGAGTTGGCTGGATCAGGAGTTGGTAATTAATTATTTTTAAATTAACCATTAAAAAATTGTTTAGGATTACATTAGACTAGTTTTGTGTTTCTTCTGTACTCCATCATTAACTAATTGTACAGCAACTATGCAAAGAAGTTTAAGAAGTCCTAAATTTTAGCAAATGTGACCCTAAAACCTATTTTTACCTAGGAATTTTCTCTAAAGAAGTTTTTCAGCTTGTTTGGCATAAAGATTCATTCAGAAACAGTGCCTGCTTTCCCACTCACAGCAATACCAAAAATCCATATCACATGAAATATCAGTTTTCTTCATTCATTTCTTTGAGTGTTTGTCAACTGAATTCACTCAAACTTTGAGAAAACTTGGGCCAGATTCCTAGATCCCATATTTAAAACCTTGGTGCTGCAAACCATTGATAAGATGAAAAATCCTCTAACCATACGAATATATTCTTTTGTCAGGAGATTTACTTTCACATACTCTTATTAGATGTTATTCAAGGCAACTCCTAATATCAAGATAAAATATTGAGCAAAAAAAATTAGTACATTTAGCTCTGTAGCAATTACTAATTATTGAAACAACCAAAAATAACCAAGCTTTAATTTAGCACCTACAAAATCCAAATCTATAAGCTTTATTTTATGATAGTTTCTTAATACTAAATAGGCCATAACATAAAGAACCCTAAAACTCAAATGGTATCAAATAGACCAAACAGAGCAATAACCCAGCTAAAATATTTCTGTTCTGTGAGGCTCCATGGTTGAATAAAGGGAAGTGTGCAAAACAAACAATTCACAGATGTGGGAACAAAGAGAAAAAGGTTATGGATAGCAGATAACTATTTAAATGGAAACCCAGCTCTCTTTTCTATAAGAGAAGCAATCTAATCTTTCTTTTCCATGGTGATAGATCTTTTGCAATTAAATTTACCATCAAGTTTACATGGGGGGAAAATCCTTAATTATATCACAATAAGGCATCACAATGTCTTATTTAATACAGTTTATTGGATGGTGCTTATTGGCTGATCACTACATTTCATGTCCATTATTCAGTCAGGCCCTGGGGAACAATAGTTTCTCTCTTTAGATTATAACCAAATGCTCAAAAGTTGTGACTCCTCACATTGTCATCTTGAGACCAGATCTCAGCAGCCAAGACAAGGATTAATAACCAAGGTGGGTCATAGGACTGGTGTTCACTGATCTGAATAAACGCGTTTTGGCTTCTCATTTTATTCCTCTTATACAACCAGAGACCATTTTCCTTCTGAATATCTATAATTTTTCCTCTTGGTCACATCTCTGTGGCCTGTTCAGTGTCTTCAGCTTTGAAGTGAAGCAGTGAATCATATGTGTGAGTGTTTATTGCCAGAACAGGAAAAGGGACTTGGTGCTATGCAGGATTTAAACGCCAAGATTTGTACTTCTAAAATTGCATGTATGCATTTAATTAACATTTGCACAATACACCACTCTGCAGTGGAAGTTTGTTTCCAGGCATTGGGGCATGAAGTTTAAGAAGTCCTAAATTTTAGCAAAATGTGACCCTAAAACATATTTTTACCTAGGAATTTTCTCTAAAGAAGTTTTTCACCTTGTTTGGCATAAAGATTCATTCAGAAACAGTGCCTGCTTCCCTACTCACAGTAATACCAAAAATCCATATCATATGAAATATCAGTTATCTTCATGCAGAGTGTTTGCCAACTGAATTCACTCAAACTGTGAGAAAACTTGGGCCAAATTCCAAGATCCCACATTTAAAATGGCAGTGGGTTTCTCTCAGGGGCTTCTTGTTTCAGTTTTGGGAGTCTATTTGTTTGTTTCTATAGGTGTCATTCTTCAGATCTCCCCGGTGGGGACGAGGACTCAGGGTGGGAAGTTGTGTGAACATCTTCTATACAGCTGATATTGAAAAGCATTAAAACATTTACTCTAAGTAATACATTCTGCTTTCCTACGGAGCTCAGGCTAAAGACAAAAAATGTCAAACTGTCTTGTAAGCACAGCATATTTTCTGGGAAATGACAGCTAGAAAAATACTGGAATACCACTCTAGTTAGTGCCCAGAAAATCCCTAATAGGCAGCAAATGAACCAAGGTAAGTACTTGGTAATCTAAGGAAATTTAAACTATTCTCTGACTGAGACTAACAAAACCTTTCTTCACAAGAATCTTCAACACTAATTTTTCCAAACTCAGTCAAAAGAAGAGCTGGAGGCCGTGGTGCAACAGCAAAGCTGTGATGTAGTTGCCATCACGGAAACGTGGTGGGATGAGTCACACAGCTGGAGCACTGCACGTGATGGCTACAAGCTCTTCAGAAGAGACAGGAAAGGGCGAAGAGGTGGAGGCGTGGCCCTTTATATTAAGAAGGCTTTGGACACCATAGGCATTGAAACGAATGAAGATGGAGTTGTATGCCTGTGGGTCAGGATTAAGGTGAAAGCCAACAAGGCTGACGTCCTACTGGGCGTCTGTTATCGTCCAGCCAACCAGGAGGAAGAGGTAGACAACTTCTTCTATAAGCAGCTGAAGAATGTTTCAGGATCGTCAGCCCGTGTTCTTGTAGGCCTTGTTCAACCTGCCAGATATCTGCTGGGAACTTAACACAGCAGAAAGGAGGCAGCGCAGGAAATTTTTAGAGTGTATGGAGGACAACTCTTTGTCTCAGCTGGTGGGTGAGCCCACCCGGGGAAGGACTATGTTAGATCTATTGTTTGTGAATGGAGATGGACTGGTGGGAGATGTGGTGGTTGGAGATCTCTTGGGGCAAAGTGATCATGAAATAATAGAGTTCTCAATATTTGGTGACATCAGGAGGAACACCAATAGGACTCTTACATTGGGTTTCCAAAGGGCAGCCTTTGGCCTGTTTAGGAGACTTATTCAGAGCATCCCTTGGGAAGCAGCCCTTAAAAGCAAAGGAGTTCAGGAAAGCTGGGCATGCCTCAAAACAAAGATCTTGAGGGCACAGGAACAGACTGTCCCTGTGTGCCGAAAGGTAAGTCGACGGGGTAAATGTCCAGCTTGGATGAGCAAGGAAGTTTTGGAAGAACTTAGGGAAAAAAAAAGAGGATGTATCAGCTTTGAAAGGGGGGTCGGGTCTCTCAGGAAGTATTTAAGGGAGCTGCTAAAGCATGTAGGAAAAAAATTAGGGATGCCAAAGCTCTGTTCGAACTTAGAATGGCAACTTCTGTAAAGGATAATAAGAAATGTTTTTACAAATACATTAATGCTAAAAGGAAGGGTAAGACCAACCTTTGTTCTTTACTGGACAAGGGAGGGAACTTAATATCTACAGATGAGGAGAAGGCAGAAGTGCTTAATGCCTACTTTGCCTCAGTTTTTAGTGAAGAGATGATTTGCCTTCAAGACAACTGTCCTCCTGGACTGGTAGATGGTGTCAGGGAGCAGAATGGTCCCTTCATTATCCAAGAGGTGGCAGTCAGAGAACTACTGAAATGCCTGGATATCCATAAATCTATGGCCCCAGATGGGATCCACCCTGGGGTGATGAGGGAGCTGGCAGATGAGCTTGAAAAGCCACTCTCCATCATCTAGCATCAGTCCTGGCTCACTGGTGAGGTTCCGGATGACTGGAAGCTGGCCAATGTGACACCCCTTCACAAAAAGGGTGCAAAGGAGGATCCTGGTAATTATAGACCAGTCAGAGTCTGACCTCAGTACCTGGCAAGGTCATGGAACAGTTTATATTCAGTGCCATCACACAGAACTTACAGGATGGCCAGGGTGTCAGGCCCAGGCAGCACAAATTTAGGAGAGGTAGGTCATGTTTGAGCAACCTGGTCTCCTTTTATGACCAGGTGACCTGCCTGGTGGATGCAGGAAGGGCTGTGGCTGTTGTCTATTTGGACTTCAGCAAGGCTTTTGATGCTGTCTCCCACAGCACACTCCAGGATAAGCTGGCAGCCCGTGGCTCGGACAGGAGCTCTCTTTGCTGGGTTAGGAACTGGCTGGATGGCCGGGCCCAGGGAGTGGCGGTGAACGGTGCTGCATCCAGCTGGCAGCCAGGCACCAGTGGCGTCCCTCAGGGGTCTGTGCTGGGCACAGTTCTGTTCAAGAACTTTACTGATGACATGGATGAGGGTATCGAATCTTGGATTAGTAAATTTGCGGATGACGCTGAGCTGGGAGCGTGTGTCGATCTCTTGGAAGGTAGGATGGCTCTGCAGAGAGATCTGCACCAGTTGGATGGATGGGCAGAGTCCAACCAGTTGAAGTTTAGTAAGTCCAAGTGCCGAGTCCTGCTGCCCTTTGGCCACAGTAACCCCCTGAAGCGTTATAGGCTGGCGAAGGTGTGGCTGGACAGTGGCCAGGAGGAAAGGGACCTGGGGGTACTGGTGCCAGTGGCAGAACACGAGCCGGCAGTGTGCCCAGGTGGCCAAGAGGGCCAATGGCATCCTGGCCTGGACCAGGAATGGTGTGGGCAGCAGGAGCAGGGAGGTCATTCTTCTCCTGTACCGGTCAGGCCTCACCTTTGAGTATTGTGTCCAGTTCTGAGCCCCTCAGTTTGGGAGGGACGTTGAGATGCTTGAGCACGCCCAGAGGAGGGCAACAAGGCTGCTGAAGGACTTGGAAAACAAGCCATATGAAGAACCACTGAGGGAGCTGGCGTTGTTTAGCCTGGAGAAAAGGAGACTCAGAGGTGACTTTATCACTCTCTACAACTTCCTGAAGGGTGCTTGTAGACAGCTGGCGGTCGGTCTCTTTCCCTAGGCAGCAACTGACAGAACAAGAGGACACGGTCTCAGGCTGCAACAAGGCAGATATAGGTTGGATATTAGGAAAAAAAATTTCACTGAAAGAGTGATAAAGTACTGGAATGGCTTGTCCAGGGAGGTGGTGGAGCCACCATCCCTGGATGTGTGAAAAAAAAGACTGGATGCGGCACTGGGTGTCATGGTCTAGTTGAGGTGTTAGAGATGGGTTGGACTCGATGATCTTGAAGGTCTCTTCCAACCTAAAAATTCTGTGGTTCTGTGATTATGGTTTTTTCTGCTTAGAGCCTTTCCCCTTTTGCACAGATTCCTGTTATCAAATATATACATTCTGCTTGAGAAACAGCAGAATTGTAAAGGCATTTAGTACTATATGCCTGCTGGGAATCTAACATAATCTGATTTAGGTGAAAGTTCCAGAGGCAACCAAAATTTAAAGTCTGTCTGGAAGATTTCAAAGGATGATACTGAAGATCCTTAGAGCTAGTCCCTCATCACAAAGTGGAACACTCTCCTGCCTGATATTGTGAACAAATGAAAAAAAAAAAAAAAAAAAAAAAAAGTGTGTGAAAACAGCTTGATTTGTTTTACACTGATAAACCTTTATTTGCAAATATTCCAGTGTTGCCAAGGGATTTGGTAGCATTATTCCCCCAATAGTGATCAAGGAACTTAAAGCACAATTACTTTTTCAGATTTCACCCAGCAGGAGTACTTCTACTTAGCCCTTTGCACCTCTTTTTCCTTTAAGAAGCGGTGGTATTTACACTTGTATTTTTCAAATGTTAACTCGGTCTCTGAATTCCCTTTGAAGTCAATAGGCTGAGTTACCAATTAAAATTAATTGCTCTACCTTGGCCTTCATTATTTTATGGGGACAATGGCAAAGCAGGCCATTGAAATGCTTTGGAAATGGAGGCCAAATAAACACACCACTGCTCACACATGAGAGCTCAGTGTGCTCGGCTGGGAAAAGTATTCCCATAGCCCACATGAATTGCAGGCACCCTCCCTTCCACAGATGTGTGGAGTTAATGGTTCTTGGGAGAAAACTGGCTTATGACAAGCAGGGATGAGGATCCTGGGCTTCTGTGGGAAGCATTGGCAGGACCTCTGAAATCACTGACAATTAGCCCCAGCATTGCTTGTCATCAGTATGATACAGCGGCCAAGTTAATCTCTGCCAGCTCTTTAGTTGGTTTTGCCAGCTTTTTTTTCCATTGCTTTTGTTTGGGTCTACATTGAGAGATCACTATTCTGATAAAATATCTTCTCTTTCTTCCAAACTCTGTTCTCAAATCTATTCCTGCAGCTCCTGATACCGTTTTTTGTTTGTTTGTTTGTTTGTTTGTTTGTTTGTTTGTTTTGTGGGGGGTTTTTTGTTGTTGTTGCTTTGGGGTTTTTTTGTTTTGTTTTGTTTTAATTTTAATTCCCATGTGTTGTGGAGCAGTACATACAGTCTGGAGAAAGAACTTGAAGCTCATTCATTTTATTGCTATTGTGTACTTGCAGAAAAGGTATTTCGCCCTTTTTTTTTTTTTTTCTCTAAAGCAATCACATTTAGTAGTTTGCAATGTCCATATAGAGCAAAAAATAGTGATGTATTATCTGTATTTTGAATATAGTGAAAATACATGGACAATCATAACATTCTTGGATATGACTGATCATAAAATTGGAATTCTGCAAATCAACTCTATAGAAGTTATTACTATTAACATAACATGTTGTGCAATAATTCAAGGATTTAAAGGAATATGCAAAGAGACTGAAACCTATATCTGACCTTTTTGAGTAAATTTGTGATGACTTCAAGACCAGAGGGCCCATATGGCAGTGCACGTTTTCTGAGTGCCTCACCACACTTCCTCAGAAGCATTTCTTCACAAAGTGATAGAAGACAAAGGGGAAGGCTCCATGAGTTTCCCCAGCTCCATGAGGTCTGTGAAGATGTCCTCTTTCCTCGCAGAGGACATGGTCTCTAACAAAGGTTCAGTGCAGGCCCCATTCACTCCACACCCTGGAGGTTCACTTTGCCTCTCAGGTATCAGGTTTGCATGCATAATAGTTTTTCATTTTCACTCAAGTCCAAGAACACTAAAAGATAGATCTTCACCCAAGAACTTCCTCCTCGTTAGGGAACATTAGAGATGTTCCCTTCTTCAGCTGTGATACTCATTTCCTGATGTTTACAGGAAGTTTACATTATTTACATGATTATGTGAAAATAGCTCATCATCAGAGGCCATCTGCTGCTGGAAGTGCCTCTTAAAGTACATTTTGACAAAAGGGGGAAAAAAGGGGAAAAAAAAAAATACAGGTTATCAGCCAGGAAACACGTTTTCACTCTTCTCCAAACCCACAGCACATATCACCTCCATCAAATGAGAAACTCAAACAACTCCTGTTTTTCCCTGTGGGTAGAAAGAGCATCTGCAAGCTCTTCCCACCACACAGCTGACCCCACACACTGGGAGAAGGATTTCCCAAGCATTTCAGAGGTAGGAGTTTTGAGATACAAGGGTTTCCTAAGAGGCTGGGATCTTAGGACTGTTGATCAATAGAGCACACCTGATAGCTGCTTTTGAAAACTTCCTCCTGTGATAATTCCTATGACGTCTGTTCTGATCCTGCCACAGTGCAGCTGGGATTGTAGTGTAATCCACAGCTGGGATGTTAAAGCAGACATTGTTTTGTGTTTCAGGGCTGATAGTCTTATCTCTGTACAAAACTAACTCAGATAAACTGAGGTGGGTGATGGATACAGACAACTTCATTTCTAAGTCATTAAAAAGCCTCTTTTTTTTTTTTT
>JANEHK010000091.1:275563-293579 GCA_025960845.1 Tachycineta bicolor | reverse complement strand
TTTTTTCTTTTTTCTTTTTTCTTTTTTCTTTTTTCTTTTTTCTTTTTTCTTTTTTCTTTTTTCTTTTTTCTTTTTTCTTTTTTCTTTTCCCCAGAGGCAGATCTCAGAATTCTTATTTCCTTACTAAGGATATGCACTCTCTCTCCCTCTGTGTGCAATCTTCTTTCCAGGGTTTCATCAGGAACCACAGGGTTGCAGTTCAAATCCTAAGTGGGTCACTGACAAATTGAGTGCCTCAAAAATGTATTTCCCTTTTCTTGGGAAAACTTGAGCTACCCTGATATTCAGAAAGGTATTTTCTCCACTTAGGGAAAGAAAATGGAAAAGACAAAGAAAAAGGGTAGGACAGAATGCGAAAGAGAAAGAGGAAAGAGAAAAGAGAAGAAGGCAAAAAAGGAAAATAGGAAAAGAAAGAGGAAGAGGGAAAGGGAAAAAGCAGGAAAAGGAGGAAAGGAAGAAAAGGGGGAAAGGAGGAAAAGCAGAAAAGGATGAAAAGGAGAAAAGGATAAAAAGGAAAGGGAAAAGGAAGGGGAAAGGGAAAGGAAGGAGCCAAGGGAAATTGTCAAAATGTTGTTTAAAATGCTTTCTTAAAGTGAAAGCAAGCCCAAAAACAAGTTGGAGTAATAGCTGGTATTCAATGACTGAAACACCAGTAACAATTTTATAGCAGTCTATTTTCCCCTGATCCTGAGATATCTGAATGGTCAGATGGATTTTTCTTCCCTCCTAGAGCAGGACTGACTAACAGCGGAGTATAGTCAGGCTCTGGAGTAATGTTACCAGTCCTGCGGGGCAATAAAGTCCCCCAGATCCAAGGCAGTGTTGCCTCTCTGGTGTGAGCCATGTCCCCTCTGTGCCCTCCCCAGATTGCTCGTCCTCCTCCTCAGTCACTTTGTTACCCAGAACAGCTTTCACAGGGCTTGCTGTTATGGGAATTCCCTTCTCAGATCACACCAGATATTTTAAAATATATAGTCTTTTTAGACACTCTAAAGCAGAATTCCATGTCTCCATCTACTGAATTTTAAAACAGTCTTTTCCTTCCACTAATAGAAGACTTGCAAGGAAAGGCTTTGTCACTCTTGCCTGCACAAGGTGGAAGCTGTTCCCTGAGATGTGATGGGAACAGGCTCACTTATAGTCTTGGATGTGCGAGCCAGACTTCTGTGTTCTATTACTGCTGCAAGACATTATCCCTTTTCGACTTTGAGGAACACTTCCCTTGATTTTTAACAGAAATAGCCCCCAAACACAATAAAACAATATATGTAAACTCTTCAATCCTGCCTGTTGCCCCTTTTCTACATATTTCTTCTTTTCACTGGATACCTGCTGAATGCTTTGCTTCTGCCTGTAATTTTCAGAATTTGTTTTCTCTGTTTACTTTTTCTTTTGAGGAGACACTTTGTATTTTAGATGCTGGACATCATATTTTTGTGTGAAAAGAAGCCATTTCTTTTGAAGTATATAGACGAGGCCTTAAAAAAGATGTTTCGTATCATCCTTTCTCCACTTCTACACTTGAAGCTCAGATCTCAAGACCAGAAAAACAGTGTGATAAAGAAAGGGAGCACAGGAAGCACAAATATAGAGCAGCACCTGTAAGTCTGAGCAAGAATTCTTCTGGCTAATTGTGCTAAAGCAGACTGTCACTCTCATCTGATGCAGAAATGCCTCTTCGTGGAAACAAAAATATATCATAAAAGACATTTGGTAAACATGATGAAGGACCTAAAGCCATTTATTAGATGCTGGCAATAATTGATGGCACATGGTTTAACTGAGGCTTTCCTATCCAGTAGAATTATAATGAGACCTCTAGGTTTGATGTTAGGAAGCCACAATGAAATGTTAAAAAAGGCACTGGAAGACTCCATATTTTCTGCATCAAGAAATCAGGAGAAGTATGTCATATTCCAAATATGTAATATTCCACTTTGACAAAAGAATAATTTCTCTAGGTACACCACAGGGGTTCTTTTCCTTTTCTCCTTACTGAAAGCACCCTTTAGTTTGCCATTTGATTCATAATTGCAGGGATTTCTCAGGTTTCTGTGGGTGTCTTTAGCTTCTTTCAGTGAGGAGGTTGCTGACTTTAGCCCTTGCTAGCCAGAAACTGAGGAGGACAAGGAAGGAGAGATAGGAATCTCTGTGGGAAGGGGGAACACCTGCTTGTCCTACAATGAATTTATGTGGTGGATTCTTCTTTGTAATTTGGTCACAGCAGTCTCTGGATGATTTTAGGAACCCTGCAGCCCTTTAGGGGATAGCAGTTTGCTGTGGAAGTACTTGTGCTAGAAATATCAGCATCCATTCCCAGCTAGGAAGTGTACTTTAGTGCAAAACTGATTTCCAAGCTTAGAAAATGACCCATTTCTCTCCCCTTAGGCCCAACTTTACTTTAAAGAACAAATATCTTCCCCAAACTATCATTATTATTTCCTTTTTGTGATGGGGATATATGGTTTAGGTAATGTCTTGTTCAGGACACAGTAAAAACAAGGGGCTGCAATTGAGAATGAGGGCACATCTGGCTGCTGCTTTGAAGGCTGTGACAACCAAATAGTGTATCAGGCGCAAAAAAGTATCACTATCCCAATTTTATAGATAAGAAACCAAGATGTAGAAAGATTGTTTCCCAATATTAGCAAGGAAGGGGGTGACTGGGGATGTACTTCATGACCTATGAAAAAAACACCAAAATATATGCACCAGAGTCTGTCTTCTGTTTCAGGGGTTCTTTTTATCCAATCTTACACGTCCAAAAGGAAAAACCTGATTATGAGAAAAAAAGTTTAGGCAAAGCCATTCCAACTATTTCCTGCTGCATTCTGCATTTTTTAACATATTATATGCACATGTTTCAGGCCTTATAATCCTGAGGGGTGGTGTGAGGAAGGAGAAAGACAGGACCATGCCGCAACAGTTGTGTGCTGTGAGAAAAAAACGCAGTGCATGAGCTCTCCCTAGTGGGATCACAAATCCCTGCAGCAAAAAACTGTGGCTGCTCGTGCTGGGTTTGCTCCATAACTTTCCCCCACCATGTATGCACAGGGGTCCTTTCATTACAAGTAATTATATGCAGGGAGAACTAGTGGTTCAATGAAGGAAATCAATTATGAGAGAAGTACAATTCAGATTTTCTGTGATCCTCCTGGACAAAATCATAGAGGGGGTCTTTTAATTTTTCTCTTTTTTCCCCTTCTATATAGCAGCAAATTCAAATTTGTGTCTTCTTGCAGTTTATCAGAGTTACTCATTTTTAAACATAAAATTTTTGTTCGTGTGAAACAAATGCCTTGGGAAGCAGAGACATCCTCACTTCAGTATACTTCTGTATATATACCTTACAGTAAATAATACAGCAATAATAGGGAAATCAAAGTTCTTTTCCAGCACTTTGAATCCTAGATTTGAAAAAGACAATGGCTGGAACTGACCATGATTTTTGAAGGATCAGCCACATAAATTAATGCAGAGACAAATGAACAAATTCCTTGTCACTCATTAAAAACCTTAGTGTTTTTTGGAGTTGTGATTTATTGGTGGTTCTGCAGAGAGCATGGTCATCTCTTTCTAAAACCACATACATTTTGGGGGCTGTATTACCTTCCAGAGAATGAAAACTGAGAGCTGCCAATTTAAGGCACACACACACACACACATATTAAAATTAGAAATAAGATATATGTATTACACACAGCAGAGGATTAATCACAGGATGAACTGATCATGAAAGGAGCATGTTCTCCATCTCCTGGAGTCACCCAGGCAAGCCAGGATGCTGTCCCAGAGGAAAGCTTAAGGATACAGTGTGCGCTGTTGGACTCTGTGTAATAGGAACTGCATGGAATTCCCTGAGCTTTATTCTGTAGGACTGGCTGGATGAGTTAATGCTCTCTCTGGCTTTAAATCCCTGAATGCATGGATTACAAAACCATAAAAAAATTGGGCGAGATTTATTCTTTAAAGTTATTTATGGCAGCAGTGTGCTGAAACAGCACAACAGTTCCTTTCCCAAAAAGAAAAAGTATTTAGTTTTAGTAACTATTTCCAAACATGAGGTTGGATGATTTTCTTTGTAATTGGATTAAATTGTATTTTTTTGAGATCAAGCCTGGACTCTTTGTGGATGTATTTTCAGAACTATGAAGACACTTATTTTCTATGAAATACTGAAATCAGATGCTTAAGATAAAAACCAAGACTTATGGCAAGCTGTTTCTCAAATAATCATTGCTTTGTGTGGCAGCATTGTATTTACCATAAATCTTCAACTAAAATAATTAAACTGCTACTGCATTAAGTTAGTTGGAAAAAAAATTGAATTTTATTGAATGAATATCTGCATTTTTCTCCCTTTCATCCCCACTGAAATTTCTTCAGTCATTTAAAAATAGCATATGTACACAGAGAATTTAAAAAAAAGAAAAAAAGTTTATCTGTCTCCAAATATATCTGTTTAAAATGCCAAATTCTATAGCAACTCAGTGAAAATCAAGATCCAGTCAAGTACTTTATCCTGTAGTCAGCGGAAGTTGTCCTGTTGACTTGAAAGAATTTTGAAGGAAGTGCTGGTTTTAAATTAAATTATCTTCGTTAATATCACCGTGGCCTAGAGAAGAATCTCTGGGAATTTTCTTTGAGAGTGAACTAATATTTTCAAGTGCTTGAAAAACTGCATGTGACATGATGTTCAGCTGATAATACCTTATCAGATATTTCACTGTCCTCCTAGGTGGGGTGCTGATTTAGAAATAAATCCTCACTTAATCATCAGCTGCTTCTCTACTCTAAAGTTTCTTCTTTCTTTTAACAGTGGTTAAAACCTAAGAGAGGAGAGCACTCCGTTCCAGGCCCCTCCAGAGGTCTTCAAGCTGAAAGGAGAAAAAGAAACAATAAAACATGTTTAAATGGCACAAGATTTTGCTATATCTGCTGTATAAGACAACTCAGACTGTGAACTGGAGTTTGTGGCAGGTCATAAGGAGTCCTGACACCAAAAATTCAAAAGGACGTTTGTGCATAGTTACAGAGACAGAGGATTCTCATTTGAGGAAGAAACAACTCTTGTATTTTGAGGGGAAGGGGGTTGGTTTTTTTTTCCTTTTTTAGTTCATACACATACCATATAACCCCTTTGCAGAAGGTACTGAATTTATTAGGTATTTTAATTTCTGTGGACACAGAAGAGGGAGGGAAAGATGGAGAAAGCCTTTGGACATTTACACAGAACTCATTGTGACTTTGCTATGTGTTTCTTTTCTATGCCCTCCTATCAGATAAGTCATAATTTCTTCTGATAAAAATACCTTGCAGCTTCAAGTATTCTAACTAGCTGTTGTGTCAAGGGAACAGAAATTTGACAGAAAATAATCCCCCTTGTTTCCTCAGAGATCAGAGGGGCTGATATGGCTGGGTTTCATTTCTGATTATAAACACCTTGACACAGAGTGTCTGGTCATATTCACTGAGAGCTTTCACAAGCAGAAATTCACAAATACAGTGATTTACCAATTCAGTCTTATAGATCTGGCTGAACTCATGCAGTGCTTGCATGATCCAGATCCGCGAGCAGTGCAGGTTATTGACGTGACAGGAAAGCATCCTCAGGATAAATGCACTCACTACAGTGGTAACATGCATCATGATAGAAGATATAGTAACAGGGGTCTATTTGTGACATATGGACAGATAGAAATATCATATAATAACATTAATGGATATTCTTGAGTGTGCTCTAAGGCAAAGTGTCACTTGTTGCCAGATATCAAAAGACAAAAAGTTTTGCAACTGTATTAATATGGGAAGATTTCTACATTTCCATATCCTACCATTTCATTAAAATGGTAAGATTTCTACCATTTTTATAAGTGTAACGAATTATCATATCTAACAAATATTGTCCAATTATAAGAGCAGCTGGCTAGGTAATTTCCCCCCCCAAAACTGCCCCATTTGAGTTGGTCCAGAGCCTCTTTTCCCCACTTCTTATTATGTCTTCTTGTAGGTGCTTTACTCCAAAATAAGGCTAAACAGTACTTCAGGAATGTGTAATAAAGTTACCTTATTACTCTAAAATTTAAGAGAAAAGGTAGAAAAAATACCAGGAGCTACATAATCACATATTAAAGTTCTACAAAGTAACAATTATCTAAAAAATACATTAAATGCAAAAATCGTTAGGCATCACATTCAAGAGGAGAGACAGAATCCATTGACTGATTCCAAGCAGGCAGAGGCTCCTGATGCCACCTCTTTGCAAAACCCCATTAAAAAAAATCCATGTTTAAAAGGAAATGGAGTCAACTTTTTGCTCTTATATTGCCATAACTGAATTACACCCACAGATAGGGGTTGAAATGTGTGTTGTACTCTCAAAAGGCTTGCACTGAAAAACAAAAACAAAACCAAAAAAAACCAGTGGAAAAATAATCCAGAGTCTGGATTTATGGGGCCACAGCAGAAGGAATTGCCTGCACATTTGAAGCGAGAGTAGCATATGTAAAAGAGATTTTTCAGCTGGAAGAGTCTGACAGGGGACAGGGGATCATTCCTGATGCACCACATAATGAAAAATAATGGTCCAGATGCTGGAGCAGGACCATCCAGTCCCAGGAAAGCTGGTGGGACAGGCATTCCTGCTTCTGTGTGCATGTGTACACACTCCACATGTGCACACCTGCACCAATATAGGCTGATTTTAATTACATAGGACAGAACATATGCCTGGCTTTCCTGTTACTTTTTGAGTAGGTGCTGTCTTTTGTAGGACTGACAGGACAAAAGAAATGCTGAAGTATAATAATGAATGAGAAGAATGCCTTAAAAAGGCAAAACTGGTTATCATGATTCATGGGGAAGAGATTTACTAAAAAATGCGATGCTGGGAGAAAGAAAATATGGATTTTAAAGGTAGAGAGGAAACATATTTTTGGTACAAGTCTGTTTTCCCTCTCATCAGTCTCCCTTTCCCTCCCTTTTTTGATCCTCTAGTTTTAATTTTCACCATGTGCAGCCCATGAATTAGCTTAAATGGAATAACACACTTTGTTTTCTCTCCTCCTCCCCATTCATTAAGAAATGTCATCCTTCACCTTTTTTTACAGAGAATTGTTTTGAAGCTTTCCAATTAATTACAGGTAAGATTCTAGTAAATGTCAAAATTTGATTGAGGGCTAAAAATTTATAATTAGCAATATTGTTGGAATATCCTTCCAGTATATGGCTCACAGCATCCAGGCACCCTTAGGAAACAGTAGACAGCAACGATGGGAAGTCCTAGCCCTGCTGAAATCAGTGGGACCAGAATTTGTTTCTCCCTGTTTCTTTTGCACCAAGTAGTTCTACCCTTCTCTTACCTAGGATATTAAAATAATAATAATAATAATAATTAAATAAATAAATAAATAAATAAATAAATAAATAAATAAATAAATAAAATAGATGTCTCACACTGGCAGGGAGACTCATATCTAATTGTCCCAGAACACTGTTTTGGAGGGAAACACTAGATTTCTAAGTGGTTGTGGCAGCCTCTTCTCCTGTTGTTTGCCATCATTAACTCAGAAGGGATGACAGAGCATGCTCAGCACCTCTGCAAATTCCTTTTTCTGCACGAATTCCTTTTCCTCTTGTGCAAGGTGAAGAGGGGAGGGACGGAGGCTTGACTCTCCACAACATTCATTTCTCTCTGTATCAACCTGACTGCAAGAAGGGGAGCTCTTTTCTTTCCTTTATGACCCTGAGCCCCACCCCAGTCACAAAGGATTCCTCCATATCTGTCATTTTCAGACAGTTTGCGCACTGTTTCAGACTGTTCATCCCAGTCCCAAGGTCTGATCCCAAGCCCAGGTTTCGATGTTTTGGTGCATTGTGTTCCAGCGTGTTTCTTCCTAGGTTTAATTCCCACCTGCCAGGAGAGGCTTGGAGAGGCTTCTCCTCCTGTCTGTGCTTGCTCTCATACCCCCGGAGCCTGGCAGGTCTCACAGGTGCTCCCCAGGTGGTCCCACTGATCTCCCTCTGGGATGGCTGTACCTGTAACCCCAGGCTGAGCACACTGGCACAGAGTCAGCTCTAGGCTATTATCCAATGAAACAACCATGTCTGCAATTCACTGGCATCTCCTGTCATGATATTTTGGGTTGTTTCCCACTTTTCAACCCCCTGACAGGGCAATATCTTGCAAGGAAATGAATAGCTGGACATTGTACATAAAAATTACTTCTTCGTTATGGTTTATCTGAACTTCACTCATAATACCTAAAGGCTGAGTCCAAAAACATTAAAATCATTGCTTAGAGTAGCAATTTGAAGGAGCCTGCACTAAAAGCAAGGTGGTGGGGGGGAGGGTGGTCCTGAGCTGTGTGGGGCCCAGCATGTCAAGTGCTCCTCACACCATGGTGGACATGAGTGATCACAGCCCCTGCCCTTGTCACCATGCCAGGGAGGTTAAACCAGGCCATCTGAATTAAATATATATATAAACACACACACACACACATATATATAAGTAATATTCTGCAGAGGCTTCATATTCTGCCCATCCTCTCTGACTTGGTTTGTGGTTTTCGGGGTTTGGTTTGGGTTTTTTTTAACTTCTTAAAATGATGCAGTAATTTTGCAGGTCGGACAGGACAGCAAATTTAGCATAACAAATTACAGGCTTAAAAAATGACAGACTATCAAGGAGACATGGTGATAGCTTCTCTGCAAGCCATTCTTTCTCAGCCCAATTTTGAGGCAGGGGCTTGCCTGGATGGTACAAGGGAGGCAACTTGAAAAGAGAGGATCGCTCTCAGCTCCAATGATGCAGTGTAACTTAAACTTTGCTCTGTTGGCTTTGTGGTATTTGCTTGTACCTTTGGGAGAAGAAATGTCTGCTTAGATTATATCCTTGTCAAACATCTACCTGCCAGTGCTTTCCCCACTGAAAATATCCTATAATTAAGACAAACTGCACCAATGAGCCCTAATTCCTTCAGACCCAGACTCAGCAGATGCTGACCACCTCCTGTGAATTAAACAGCAACAGGAACCAACAGCACTCACTGCTGTATGAGAATTAAATATATATATTAAGCACACACACACACACACACACACACACACACATATATATGGTTCTCATCACCCTCTCACTGAGGGAATTCTCTAACAAGGAGAGCAAAGCGACTGGCACTGGGGAACCATTAGTGACAGTACAAGGAAGAATGGTGTTTCCCAGATGATAGTGCCTAAAAGGAACAAGATTTTTGAGAAAATAGCAGGAAAGAGGTTTGTGTGTGCACACATGAAAGGGATTAGGATTTTTAAGACAAACTGTGTAGGTCCTTTCTTCATCCTTTCAGGTGCAGAGAATTTACCACTGGATGCAGATTTTCAGTTCTACAGAAAATGCAGGGTGTGCCATGACTCTTCTGTTCATGAAAACCATGCAAGGCATCCTAAGCACAGAAGCCTAAACTTTTGTTTCTACAGGCCAACATGTCAATACTTTCCTAGGATCAAGTGTCTCATTTCCCACTTTGTTTTACATTTAGGATACATTCTGCAGTCCTAACCACTGACTTTTTTTTTTTTTTAATATACTTCTTAAAGTATTTTTAATTTAAACAAGTGCAAGACTTTGCCAAGAAGATATTAAAACAATTTGGTATTCCCTCTGTCCTGCCCATATCCCAGCAGATCCTTAGACAGATATCTATCTCTCTGAGATTAATTAGAAGTTAAATATCTGAACAGCCTAAGGATGATGTCCGCTGTTGTGCAACGAAGCAATCAGGAATTATTGTCCTGGTTTCCACCCTGTCGAAGCCTGTCTGTCTTGAAGTGGCAAATCCAGTATTTTCCACCCTGGTAAATTGCTGTTTTATTTCTTTTCCTACAAGGGTTGTAAAGATTGAAAAGGTTTTCTTTGAGGAAGGCGTTTTGACCTTTATTATCCTGTTGATTTCTTGCTGTTCAGACCTGATAGAGTGTCTATGAAGACCAGGATGATCAGAAAAGCAGAATAAATATTTCCTCTAGATATTTTCTGCTAAGAAGCCTGTGAAGCAGCCTGTGGGTCTCAGGCTAATACTGAGTTTTTGAAACAGAATTTCAGATATGTTATAACTTCAGGAGGGAGGGAAAAACCAAAGCAATATGTTTTTTTATGACTGAGTCTGGGATAATCTTATGAAATCTTCATCGTTATCAGAAGAAAATGGAGGGTCTGAAAATGGACTTCATTTTCACTTGCTTTTATAAATGTGCCTCTCTTGAAACTCTGAACTGAGGAGGAGCACTGTTTTTTTCCATTTGATTGTTGTTTGCCGCATTTGAAAAAACTCATTGTGTGGGAGTGATTCACAGGCTGGAAGACAGGCTTATATTGAAATATATATTGACATATGTGAGAGGAACCATAAACACTGAATTTGCTCACAGAAATCCTTCTTGAGGCCCAATGTCACATGCTGGTCATTATGCAGCCTCAGCAGGTGGAAAGGGTGGAGTCTTGCCAAAGTTTGAATTACCACTGCAGATTAATTGGTCAAGTGTCAGGATTTCATTCTTAACAGAGATTTTATATTTTTTTGGTGACAACTTAGTTATAAATTGCACCTTCTCACAATGTAAAGACTGCTGATTGCTTCAAGACAATCTAACTCTGTTTTCAAAGGTTTGTGCCAACACCATTATGCCATCAGCAGAGCTTTGGTCAGGCTGGTTTCTTTCACTAGGAGCTGGATGTTCTCCATAATGTGAAAACTTTATTCCCATGAGTTCTTTTATTCTTTCCCTGCTGATCTCTCTTGCTCTTTTAAAATGAGTTGTGACTTGTTGGACAAGGGTGCTCTCAAAGCAGGAGAAACAGAAAGGAGGTGGGAGGGGGAAAGTCATGTCAGGACCTCTTTGAAATGGTGCCACCAGCTAGTTTTTGCAACAAAGGGGGGCCTCCCACCATCTACATGACCTCTGTATTATGTGACATAACCCAATGAGAAGCACAGACTGACAGGGGCAGAAGAGGGACCCCAAATGTCCTAGCTGCCCCCAGTGTCATCTCAGGGCCACCCACCAGCCAGTGAAAGGCCCGCAGCATGGCCCCCAGGAGCCCAGAGGCAGGATGGCAGGTAGAAACTCAAACCAGAGGCTCCTGAGGACTGACCCACCTCATTGTGTCCCTTCCAGGACATCCCAGGACAGCCCCAGCCCAGCATGAAACCCACCACCACCAGCCAAGGGTGGAGATGACCTGGGGGGTAAACAGAGTGGCAAAAGGAGGGATAAGGGAGCAAAAAGTGCTGGTAGCAGTTGGCTGGTGGGCATACTTGTGAGCCATGCCCTGCATTCATCCAGCTGAGTCCTGCTCATCTGAGTCCTCCCCCTGTCACTGGCAGCCCTGTGTGCGTCCCCATCTATCGGTTCTGGCTGCAGTTGGTGTGGAGGTGCTGCCTGGAGGGCTGTGCGGCTCTGTGCCAGTGCAGCAGGACTCCTCACCTTTGAAATGTGAACAAACAACTCAAACAACACTCCTTTTCCCAACCTATCAGGGGTGAGCATCCTGCGCTGCTTTTGGTGTTGAATTGTGCCAAAACAACTCTGGCTCACCAGCCCTGAATTAACACCCTGATAGTGAGGAAAAGATTTGGTAGATAAAGTGCCAAGCTGACTGGGAGACATGCGACTTGCAGTTATATTACTTTACACTATAAAAGTCCAAGCTCATTTTCATTTATCAGGTTCTTCAGGCATATTCCTCCTTGGAGTGTGTGTGTGGTTTCCTCCCTTGGGAAGGGGACATCACTCCAAGGATCCTCCACGAGGTCAAGAGAAAGAGACATCCCCACAAGTGCTGATCTGGTAAGTTTCATCAATCTCTACTTAATGTGTGTTTATTTCTGACACCTTTAATATGATTGCTTTAACATAATTGTTTTCCCCTGATGCACTATACTATACAACACTCTGCTAGTAATTTTAGCATTTACACAGTGTACTTATACAGTGGGCAGATTAAAATTTTTAGCATTATAATTTTGTCATGATAAATGATTACTTTTATGTAAATACATTTGATTTGCCATTTTTAAGTCCTGCAGGACAAAATTCCTTAACCTGTTGGCAAAGTCTAAGATTGGATCCAGCCACACCCAGGCTCTCCTCTGGGAAGGATTACACGGCCTTGTGGCAGGGTTTCTGTCATAAACCTCTTGGATCTGCCTGTATGTACTTTCCCCTTAGTGCTTCCAGCAGACTCACATTTTCTTTTCTTCTCTGGAACTGGAATGCCACATACTCAGGCAGAGGAGAAGTAACAACATCCTTGGAGTAACATCATTTGCACCAAAATATGGATACAAATAGCTGGATGCAACACAGCAATAATTTTCACATCACTTCTGCAGAATTTGTTTTGTCCAGTGAAAAAAATCAATGCCTTCCTTAACTACAGCATAAATTATTCCAGATATGTGCCTTTTGGGGTCAGTTAAGGCTTTTAAATTCATTTTTTAAACTATTGTAAATACAGATCATTATTTATACACTTATTTTTCTGGAAAATGATTATCAATGTCTTGCCATCATCATAATTTTGTCAAAGGTAGATATTAATGTTTTTTTCCTCAGTTGAGTTGTCTCCGTCTTCTGCTAAGCAGAAGGTTTGGTCCTTTACTTCACATTACAAAGGCCAGTGTAACAAGTATTTTAGCAATGTATTTTCTTTACGGAATGGGGTTCTAGCAGCAGTTCTATTAGCAAAGGTGTACTCTTTGTCTCCTTTTACTTTATCTTCCAGGCTTGCTGTTCAGCCTAAAATATAATCTATGATGACAAATACCTTACACTTTTATTTTTGTCACATTACCAAACTAGGTGTATAGCAGATTTCGATGTTTGACGGAAATTTCTACAGGCAAAGCTCACCTTTTCCAATCTTTGCACAAAGTTCTTTTCCCAGGGGTAACTCAGCATGTGCCTAAGGTGTCCCATACTAGGTCTTAATTTAGGTGTACATCACAACTTAGGTATTTATCGGAATTTAGATTTTCATCAAGTGTTCATGAGAATCAGCTTTTGTGGATAACGCCTATGCACCTGACTACACAGATTAATTTCTTGCAGAAACAGCCTTAGTTGTGCAGTATTGGCTGATAAAAATAAGCCTTTCTTCCACTGAATTAGGTACAGTTACTGAACCTCTGCTTGCTTCTGAGGGTTGTTAAGGCTCTCTCAAATCTTAACTTCACATGAGAGCAAGTTGCTGCACCTAAACCATCCTGGGCATCTGGAACTTGCAAAATGGTTGCTCTGAGCTCTGCATTGACCACTGGATTCACCACTAAACCACCCAAACAACCTGATAATTTCCCTTGGTATGAGAGTCACCATTCTCTCACCCTGCACTTTTTTGTGGTACTCCTTGTTTTAGTGAACTACTTGACATGACACCACCTTAGTGCCTGAATCTTTGCAAGTTGTACACATCATTTCTGTTTTCTGCACCCATTTCAGAGCAGGGCCGTGGTTTCCTCCACAGATTAAGCCCATAGGTTTGTCTACTACCCCTGAAAAGACTGGACTATAATCATATGGGCTGCCCGTGTCCAGAGTCAGCCTTGCCACCTCATCTTCTGCAAGGTTTTAATTTTCTTTCAACTGTTCAGTGCTACCACCCTGCTGCCACTCACTGCTGCTTGCAGCAGCCTGGTATCACCCTCTGACAACCGTAGGGATATTGCTGGTGTTTTATTCGATCTTACAAATGGTGGTTCTGAGTTGTGCTGTTGTGGAATTTCTGACAATATAGGTAAAAATTTGCTTCAGAAGTAACCCAGGGATTTCCACACTGGGTTCAGAAAATACAGCACCTGCCCTTTGTCAGGAGGCACTGTTTATTTCTCAAGGTGTTGGAGGTCTGTGTAGCTCAGGTAGTGATCATTAATAAAATTCAAAGGCTCTGTTTTGCGTTTATGACATGAATGTTCCATGGTAACGTGTTAGATTACTTTGAAGTTAATGCTTGAAGCCGTGAAATAGGGAGTTTTGTAAGCTAGACAGGGGCTTCAGTATCAAAAAACTAGTATGTGCACTGTCCTCTATAATTATAAATCTTCTTACTAGAATTTTAATGAAAAATGTCCTAATTCCATGATAACATCTGGGATACTGAACACCACATTTTAACTAATAGGAAAAATAAGCTGTAATTTTACAAATTTATTATGTTTCATTTGATCTTCTCCAAGAAAAAAAATCAAAACCAGACTTAAAACTCAATGAAAAACCGAAGCAACTTTTAAATGTTCCTGAAGTGAGGAATAAAAATGTCATTATTTAACCAAATAGACAATGACTTTTTCCTGCGTGTCTACATACATGGATACAAATGTAAAGAGTGTGCACCCTCGGGAGAGACTGCTAATGGGCTTTTCTTAATTTCTGGTGTTTTTAATGCTGTCTTTAATCAAAACTACTCAAAGAACAGTGAACCTTCAATCAGATCTACTCTGGAGTATTCTCTGCACTCCAATACTAATAATTTTACAGAAAATAAATTATTTCTTGAATGGCAAGATTCCTGTGGGACTTGGTGAGGCAATGTGCCCATGCATATTTTTATGTTTATATACACACAAATATCTATGCACGTATTTTCAACTTTTAGTAAGAATCCTTTTCATATCTTCTGTACATAGGCAACAGATGTTCCAGATTAACTCAAGCTCCTGGAATTCAGATGCTCTTGACAGGAATTGGACTCCTCACCAAGTAACAACAGTCCTGTGTCTGGAAATCATTACACATCTGCTACTTATATATGCTACAGCATGACTCAAACAGAGATGCAGAAATTGGTCTCGCAACCTAAAAGATTTCAGATCTTTTTTCCTCCCTATTTGCAAGTCAGGCTTATTCCCTTTAATGAGAAATGGCTACACTCACATTCAGTCATGAAGCAAAAGCAGTGACAGTCATCACAGAAAAGATCCTTTTTTTCTCCACTTTAGCTAGGGAAGTGCAGCTAGCCTGAAAAAGAGAAAAAATTGACATTTCTGCTTATGGATTAGGACATGTATGTTTTCTGATGGGATCTTCAGGAGCAAGGGCAAGCAGAATTGCTTCTCCCTTCCTCCCCAGAATGAAAGCAGTGACATTTTTCTCTTTGAAACTTTCTAAAAAGCCCTTCAAAACCAGCTGCAAAATCTGAACCTTTAGAAATAAAAGATTAAAAGATTTGCCATTTGAAGAAACACACCCTGAATCTTGTACTGTTAATTTCTTACACCCTGGGAAAAAAAAAAAAAAAAAAAAAAAATTATTGAGTTTCTTATCTTAAATATCTGAGTGTTTCTCATCTGAATTCATGCAATCCATGAAAATAAGTCTTCTTCCCCTGCCAAGTGAGATTTTTTTTTCTATTTCTACACTTTCAGCCTTAAAACCTCAATATTTTAAAAGTGAGTTATTTCCAAAGCATGCCTCTTATTTCTCACTCTCTCTCTCTCTCTTTTAAATGCATCACCTGTCATGGACAGGCACTAAAACCATAGGAAAAGTAATCATTTAAACCACTATATCTGCTTGTGCACAGCACTGCAAGAGAGAGAAAAGAGGAAAATTAACAAAAAGAAGATAAATCCTCACACTGTTTTGACTTTCATCAATAATTCAGGATGCTAGATTCTTTCTAGACCTTGTGTATTTGTTAGGTAAACCTTGTAAGCCCAGTCTCAGGCCTTTGTCTTGCTTCCTGACACCTTATTACCCTTCAACAAGAAACACGGGACAGCTCCCCAGGCAAGGAAAGTGAAGATTAATAATGACTTACATTGAAGGCATTCTCTTTCTGACATTCATATTTTTCTCCACTCAATTTTTGTATTAAAAGTGAAAAACAAAGACAAAGTCTGTGGACTTTTCAAAACTTTTTCCCAGTCTACATGAATGGCTGGCCATTCTCAGAGGAAAGTTCCTCTGGCATCAAAAACATTGATCATTCACTTCCTTTCACATCCTTCCACACCAACAGAAGAAATAACTTTAATAATTAATTACTTTAGTACCTAAATTAATTAATTTAATAATTAATAACATTACCTGTATGCATATTATAAATTCCTACCAGGACATGATTTAATAAATCAGAGCCTTTGGGCTGGAAATCCTGTGCCAATGGGCTCACAGCTCACATGCCCCCCCCTTATGCGGTGAAAAAAAAAACAAGACAATTCTTCCACAATTCTCTAAGTTTTTTAATGGTTTAATATATCAGTGCAAGAAATACATGGGGTTTTTTAGGTTAACAGCTAGACTTTTAAAGTATGTGTTTAACTCCTCTCACATCCAGATTAATGAGTCTTAATTGCTTTTCTGCATTAGCATGTGAGAAATGTCAGCTGTGTATTTTAACTGTACTTTTAAGAATGAAAATTTGTGGTTCAGATCTTGTTATAAATCCATTTTAAATCCTGTAAGAATATATATATATATATATTAAATTAAGCCATGTATTGCATGCCACTGCTACTACAATGCAAACTAAAGAGTAGATGATATCATAAATGTAAGTAAACAGCCGTGGAGATACTAATATTTGGAAAAACAGTGGTATCACACAACTGAATAATGTTTATGCAATGACAGTACCAAACAATTTTTAACACCATTATTTTTCAGTTTAGATTTTATATTGGAGCATTTCTAAATAAGACAAAAAAATGTTATCTCTGGAAAGTGGTGGCTGAAATAAAATAAACCTAAGAAAACAGAAGCACTAAGTACTACCCAGGTGGAAAACCATTTCGTATTATAATATATAATTGTTCATTTAGGGGTTTGAAGGGACAGTTCCAGAAAGGGCTCAGTAAAGAGAAGCTCTTAATAAAATGAATGTAACCAAGATCTGAAGGCAAATTACAATGAAATTTTGTTATTCTCTCTCTCAAGAGGATGCACACCCCTAAATTCTTTGATGAGTAAACAGAAGGAGAAACTTCTCCAACTGTTACTTTAAAGAGAAATTTAGTCCTGCCGAATTGTGTCACCTCTGTCAGACACCCAATACAAGCAGGAGCAAAGGGAGCTGTCGAGAATATAAAGTGTTAAACCTTTGCCTTTTTTTCACTAGAACTCATTTAAACTCGTGAGTGGTGGTAGGGGAGAATTTTATTATTGGTTTCTGTAGAAAAAGTCATATATTGGTAAGGAAAGTAGATTCTAACAGTGCTACAAACATGGACCACGAGAGAGATGTGAGAAGTGTCAGAAATTTAGCTTTGAAACTGCAGCATGAAGGGTGGTGTTTCACCACTTGATGTCACTGTAACATCTGATATTTGTAATTCCTTGCCCATTTCTAGCAGCTGCTGTCGTCTCCGGATTTCTTTTTTTTCAAATATTTTTATCGTGGTCAACACAGCTGAATCAAAACTGAAAGGCACCCAAGTAGCCCTCAAATCTAACAATTAATCTTCTTGAATATTAAATAAACAGCATAAAGCCTTGGGCACCAAGCTGTAAAGAGCTGATTCAGGGGTAGATATAGTGACCTTGCATAGTTCAAGGTCTGGAAATCTGTCAAATCTGCTACTGTAGCTATTGGCGAAATTGATCAAGGTGTAATCCTCTTCTCTTTACATCTACACCCTTTTCCCCCTTCCTGAAACAGGTATGTCCTGGCACTGAAGCCTCTGTGCACATCTTTCAGTGACACACACACCATTCCACACTTTATAGAAAAACAATTTTATTTGACAACTATTCAGAAAACAAACTCATTTCAGACAGGTTGCCTGTGTGCTATGTACATAGAATATCAGATAACATCAGATCAGATATCATCTTGCCCCCAGGTATTAGGAAACAGTGGGAAACAGAGCAAGAGGGAAAGAAGGGAAAGAAGGGAAAGAAGGGAAAGAAGGGGGGAAGGAGGGAAGGAGGGAAGGAAGGGAGGAAGGGAGGGAGGGAGGGAGGGAGGGAGGGAGGGAGGAAGGGAGGAAGGGAGGAAGGGAGGAAGGGAGGAAGG
>JANEHK010000091.1:261311-275463 GCA_025960845.1 Tachycineta bicolor | reverse complement strand
AGGAAGGAAGGAAGGAAGGAAGGAAGGAAGGAAGGAAGGAAGGAAGGAAGGAAGGAAGGAAGGAAGGAAGGAAGGAAGGAAGGAAGGAAGGAAGGAAGGAAGGAAGGAAGGAAGGAAGGTAGGAAGGAAGGAAGGAAGGAAGGAAGGAAGAGAGGAAGAGAGAGAGGAAGAGAGAGAGAAAGAAAGAAAAGAAAGAAAGGAAAGAAAAGAGCCCCTCTAAACTGAGAATATCCTGAAACATGTATTGGAGTGATCCTTTAACAGATCTGCTCCTTTCCTGGCTGCCTTTCCACCGTTGCTGTGGTGGGGTGACCTTGGCCAGCTGCCAGGTGCTCAATGAGCCACCCTCTCACTCCCCCTCCTCCTTAAGCAGGACGCTGCGGGGGGAGGGGGGTGGTTGGAAATAAGATTAAAAGCTCACAGGTCAATATAAGGACAAGGAGATTACTCATCACTTACTATCATGGGCGAAACACAGGGAAGATTAATTTAATTTATTGCCAGCTAAGAGCAGAGGAGGATAAAACACCTTCCCCAGCTCCACCAAGAACTGCTCCAGTGAGAATCCCTTCCATGAGGTGCCACTCCTCCAGGAACTCCACTGTGGGTCCTCACCTACCAGGATCCCTCCAGTAATTTCCTTCAGGACACGTGCCCCTGCTCCTGCCTGGGCTCCTCCAGAAGTTCCAGGGAGATCTGTTTCCCCTGCTCCCTTCCATGGGCTGGAGGGGCACAGCTGCCTCTCCATGAGCTGCCACAGGGGAATCTCAGCTCCAGCACTCAAAGCAGCTCCTGCCTCTCCTCCAGGGCTGCCCTGGTTGTCTGCAGGGCTGGTTTTCTCACATTTGTCCCACTGCTGTCTCTCACAGCTGTTGTGCCATGTTTTTTTACCCTGTCTCTCACCCGTTGTCACAGAGCTGACATCAGTGTCACCATGGACTCAGCTTTTCCCCAGCAGCTGCTCCGTTCTGGACCTGTCTGACACAGGGGCATCCTGCAGTCTCATCTTACAGCAGCCACTCCTGCAGCCCACTCACTACGAAAACCATCTGTCTTTTTGGCCTCAAGTGTCTGCTGAACACACACAGCAGACTGTCTTTTGTCTCCAGTGATCTCTAAGTAAAATACAGAAATGGAGGCTCAAGCTAAAATTTATGTTACATAGATTGTGTAAGCAAAGTTTCCTTACATATGATTTTCCTCCTTTTAGTTTTCCCTTTAAGCTTTGGCAGCGGTCTGTTAAATTCTGACATTTACCACTGTGTAAGGTAGGCTGAAGAGAGGGAGGCTTGAAGGCCAGCAAGATGGCTAGTGTTCAATTTAGTCCAATTTCTAAATAAGTGAGTCAATGCATCACTGGCCAAGATACCTATGGAACTGGTCAAAAGGGTCACAGAAAAAATTAATGCTCATAATTACCTTACACTGTTATATTGAGCTAATTAACTCTTAAGCCATGTTAAGGGGTGTTACCTTTACTGAGAAATTTTGTCTCTTTCACTTAATCTGTAAAACTACTTCAGGGTTTTAAATTAAATACAAAATCCAGCCTCCTTGCCTCTGTTTTAATGTATTCAGGATTTTTTTTTTTTCCCTTTTACTCCTAAACTTGTGTATTAGCTGAGGCCACAACAAGATCTTTGGTGAAAGTGAATGGGGGAATGAAAATGCTGGCGGGGAAATGCATCCTTATTTTAACAATATCAGATGAAGGAAACAGACCGAGACTCTACATCACATCAGGCATTCTTGACTCACAGACCAGGGTTTATGAGAATAACGTGTGCAGCTCTGACCTCTGAAAGTACCTCCTGAATCCTGCAGGGAGTTACAGTGCTGGTGAGGTATTTCTCTGAGGAAATGCAAGTTTGGCTAAGCTCCTTCTGGGTTTCTAACTCTCATATAAATTACTTTCATGCAGAACACAAGCTGCAGCACTGAGCCTGGGAACCTCTTTTTTTTGCCAAGTTCTTCTCAAAACACATTTTTTTATTATGCACAGATTTGAAGCTTTTTCTTGCAAGAGGCCTCCCTGCTGTGTGACAAATGTGTGCTTGTTTAGCCACAGGTAATGTCACACACTCAGCAGAGCACAGACTTTGCATTTCAACTTCTCCAGACCAAGGTTTTTCTAACCACTTCTGGAAAGCTTCCAGTTTTCCATGCAACTCTGAAATTAAAAACCTGGCCATTACACTCTCTCTGGGTGCAACTAGACTCCAAGTTCTCCTTCATAAAAGTTAACTTTTTTTCCTTTTTCTTTTTTTTCCCTTATCCTATCTTTTGTGAAGCATTTGGGTTGATTGGGTCTTCTGAGTGCTGTGAATGATACTAACTAGGGAACAGGGAGGAAGGCTTCGTGAGATAAGGGTCTAGCTCTCTTATGTCAGAATATGATACATTTTTTCTGTGTTAGACCTCTTGGGTCTCTGTAGCCCAGGAGTGGGTGATAATTCAGGCTACTGCAGATGCTTATTCTGGGAAGCAGGTAATTTAAAAAACTGTCGGGAGTGTTTTGCAAAACCTATTTATACCTCCAGTAGTGCTGCTGATATTGTTGTGAGAGTCTGCAAAAATAAATAAATGCATAAATAAATGAATAAATAAATAACTTGTTCAGACTATTATCTTTTTACTCTTTACATGCTGAACCATGTTGAACCAAGGCAGAGAAATCACCAAATTACAGGAAAATATGACTGGTATCTCCTATACTTAAAAAAAAAAAAAAAAAAAAAAAAAAAAAATCAGTACAAGAAGCTTGAAAAGTGCCAGAAAGGCATCCAAATTTCAACTGTGAGTAGTCCTGTTAATAACAGAAATGAGTGATACTATTTACTGACAAAAAAATACTTTAGATTTATATCTTTTGTCTAAAGCTTTCTTCTAAGTAATTCTGAAAAATGCAGAAGTGGGAGTTTTATTTTGCCAGCTATTCATTGTATTGACAAATGAACACCATCTTGGCATTTCTGTTTACATTTTGTCCACTGACTACTGGGAAACTAGTGTGTTTATTTTTGCTAATCTTCAGGCCTGTTATTCAAATATAAGACTTCAGGAAACGTGGCTATGAGTGATACTAAGGCCCAAATTTTTGCTGCAAGTAGGAGTAATATGAAGGATATGAAGGAAAGTGCATTTTTCTGGGAATTCCTTTTGAATGGATAAAAACTTGGTATTGTGGCATTCATGTAAAAACTGGAAACAAACAAACAGAAACAGAAAACCTGCTATAAAACATGTTCTGTTTATTAATAAGTACCTTTTTATTACATTGTCTATAAATAGATGATATAAATCTGGGAAGCTAAAAGCTGTGTGCTTATGCCACATTGTATTTTGTTACTTGATTTCAGTTTACCCATCACCCCATACATACACACAGAAAACCTGCCAGTGAGATAAAAGTATTAATTTCTAAAACAAAACAAAACAAAAAAGCAAAACAAAACAAAACAAAACATAAAAAAACACCACCCTGCACATGCAGACATTCGAGAGGACACAGGATGTGTTTGTTCTGCCTTTCTGTATGGGATGGCTGCATAAAATCCTGAGCTGAAGCCCCTGGGCTAAATGCTGTTCTCAAACCAAGCAGGTTTGTGCATACAGGGAGATCACGGGAACTCTCTGGGAACTACACACAGGTTGTGTCCTGAAAGCCTTGGGAGCTGAAGTGGTAGGTTTCACTTGCAAAGCTGGAAATTAATGGAATCAGTAGGCACAGATTTGCAGTAATTGTCTTGCCACGGTTTGACTAAAACTTTAAAGTTTAAAACTAAGTCACCTGACATACCCATTGCTTTAAGGAGACATTTGAACACAGACTTTTGCACTTAGATTGGAGATTTCCTTTATGAATACTGGAATCTTTCTTTGAAATTGTTGATGGTACAGCTGTATCTTTTCAGGTACAACTTCAGGGTCAGTCGACATGAGCAATCTTAGTTGAAAAATATTCATAAACATCTCCTACAAATCATTTTGTGTCTTACCTAAGGAAAGTACCCCAGAATTTACTACTCACAACTCTTATCTTACCCAGATCTGAACTATACATTTCAACCCCTTAGATCAGTGCCAAAATGTACATCCTTCCACTCTCCTTCATTCTTTGTCCTGAAGCAAACAAAAATAGACACTAAAGGTATTTATTTAGCGAATTTGAGACTAAAAGTGTTTTCTCATTGCAGTCACTCAAACCCTATGAGCAGGTTGTGTAGTTATTTTCAAGCTGCACAAACATATCAGGTAAGTATAGGAAAGACATTTGGATTGCTTAATTACTGTGTAAAACTGAGCTGGTGGAAGATCAGTGCAAAAACAAACTTAACTGGACACAGCTTAGCCAGGAGTCTGGTTATTTAAAAAAAAAAAAAAAGTAAAAATCTATGTCTAATAAGTTAAGAAGTGTTTGACTATGATTTTAGCTGCTTTTGATCTAGACCTGTGTTGGCTGAGTGTCAGTAGAAAACCTTGAGAAATTACCTCACTGCACCTCCAGAAAGGAACTCCAAGGACCCATACCCCTCAGAGATCTCAATTAGTAGTTGAAGAAGAAAATTCAGTAAAGAATGGTTTAATGGTTATTATATAATCAGAAATTAATTAGATGTCATGCAACAGGAAAGCTATCTTGAGAAAGTTAAGGAGTCAAAGGCACAAATCCCCCAGAAAACTTGATTAATACATTACAGGTGCAATAAGGGAGACACTTTGTGGGTTTACACACCCCAGAAAATTTAATTAATGGTAATGGTCTAAGCAGAACAGCAAATTTATTGTTTATCTGGATAAACCTTGGGTTTTATCCAGACAAACAGTATAACCAACAACAGATAAACAACAATAGATAGGATGTTTTGGTAGTAGTTAAAGGAAACAAAACATCTATACCATGATGCAATAAATCAGGCAGACCTTTGGTAGTGTATATGAAAATCTTGGATATTTTACTGTAAATAAATGCCTGAAAACTGTTGGGTTTTGAAAATGTCTGCAGTGAATAAATTCCCAATATGTTCCCAGTTTTGACTCAAAATTGTTATTAGGAATGTTCATCTAACAGCTTTTTGCTGTGAGACTTAAAACTCTTTGTTTCAGACATTGCACTCAACTGCCTCCTCTGTCTCATCTCTGACAGAAGTAACAAAAACTTATGAAGAGATGAATAAATTAAAGAGAGTAGCACAGTCTTTCCTTCTCTTCAATAACCAAATAGAAATATTTATATTCTGATAATCAAACTCTGGATGGCTCTGCAGTTCATGTGAGGACATGACCCTGCTTGACACTGAAATGTTCTTATTTCTCACTCATACCTTTCAGGAAATAATGCTGCTGTGCTTGTAAAAGTGGCAGCTCATTTATCAGAGCTCTCAATGTTCTCATTTCAAGGCCAGGTCCAACCAACATCTGCACCTGTGAGCACACTTAATACTTGAGGGATCCAAGACCCTGATATGAACAATGCTGCATTTTTTTTTTTTTTTTTCCTTTTTTCAGCCCTGGAACATGACATTCTGTACAGCAGGCCTTGCACAGAAACAGCCCTTCACCCCAAGGTGCAGGGAGATCAGAGGAGGGGAGCAGAACAACTTCATATGTTATTTCCTCAAAATGTTTTTGCCTTTTAACTCATCCCAGGCTAGGATTAAAACAGGTGGAGGAGGAAAAAAAAGGCCTAACAGACATTAATTTATTTACTTATTTGCTTGTATGCATTGCAAAATCACCTTTTGTTGTTTAATTTTACACCAGAGCAGCAGTGAGTACACAATTTACCTGTGCTGGTGCAATCATTTTAATTTAATGATAACCAAGTGGAAACACCAATTAATGTAATGGTTTTATGTTCGCCACATTCCAGTTGTTAAATTTAGTGTTTATTCTTTTTTCTGCAGGAGAGATTAGGAGAAAAAGCAAAGCAGGCTCAAGCTTAAAAATGAACAAAATAGTTTTATTAACACATATTAAAAGAATGGGTGAAAAAAAAGTTGAGAAAAAGAAAACCCTACCCAAAACAGAATGAAACTTCAAAACACTCTTCCCTCCCTCTACAAGCTATTAACTTTTTAATAAAACAACATAGAAAGACACAACTTGTGATTTTCAGTCAGTTTCACTATTTAAACATAACCATTCATTACTTTAGGAGAAGAGTCTCTCTAGAGTTTTATGGAAACATTTGCTACAAGACAAAATAGTCCAGTGGCTCCCAATGTCACACATCTGCAATTAGCCCAGAGTTTTTGCAGATTGTGGTGTTCTTTAGCAGCCTTCTTCTTTGGCCACCTATAAGCCTCTTAGTGTATCTGGGGTACTATTTACGAACACTTCTTCTAGTCTAAAATCATCTTTGTCTCAAAGGCTGAGACCGCCTTTTGGCCAGGAGCGGGGACTTTAAAGTTCTCAATTAAATCTCAATTACATTAGTCCTCAATTTTGATTAGAATTAGCATTCTACCCAACAACACTGAGATTCTACAAAGAACAGTCCATTTCTCCACAGTTTACCCCAGAAAACTTCGGGTAAAAATATCTACTTCTCCAATCCCATTCCAATATTATCAGTTCTTCCACTTCTAATCCACTGACTTTATGGGGTGTCTGTTCTACGTACCCTCTGTTTTCTCTTTCTCTCTCAAGGAAGGGTTGTACTTCAGAAGCTCCCTGTTGCCAGGAAAGGGTGAAATCTGCCCAGGCCTGCAGTGGCCATGTGCTCTCTGCCCCGGGCTGCGGGCTGTAGAGATGCAAAGCTGTGCCGATGGGGGAGGCTGGTGGGTGTCCTCTCCTCCACCCCCGGTCTCATCCAGGGCGGCTGGGCTTGGAGCTGCCACAAAGCTGTAAGCACCCGGCATTGCTGAGCTGTTCTCTTTTCTCTTCCCACTGGCAGCTGGGAGAAAAGGGCTCAAGCCGGGCCGCTCCCGTGCGAGCAGCAGCTCCCGGAGGCCCAGCCGGGCCCGGCCCAGATGCCCAGAAGGCAACGGGGCCTGACCCAGGCCCCTGGCTGCCCACAAGAGTTACCTCATGGCTATCTCCACAGAAAGAGAGTGTGAGCTGCGGGGGATGAGGGCATTAAATGGGTAGTTCCCAAAGTCACATTTTGCATCTTCAGTAGCAGAACTAGCTGCCAATATCTTGGCTAGCCTTCTGATAAGTCCCTGTCCTCCTCCCCAAAGTAACTCTAAGGTCCTGGCAGGGAAGAACATTCCACATTTCTCTATAACTGAAAACAAAACTGCCAACCCATGATAGCTGGTTTACAAAAAAAAAAAGTCTGCATGGAGATCCCAATAATGGGAATAATGGTTTAATAAAGATAACAGCACTTTCACTTCTGAATAGCTCTGACCAGCCTGGCTGGCTTTGTTAGTGAATATAAAACTGATGTGAATAAAATTCAAAGGCTCCTAATTACATGTTGAATGTTCTATAGATGATTGTATTAAGAGTGTTAAAGACTCATGATTGTGTCCTATAAGTTGCTGTATTAAGAATGTTGAATGCGCTGATATCCCAAAGGGTTTGTACCCCACCTGCACCCTAAACCCCAGTTTCTCACCTCCTGAGTGAGAGGAATGACAAGATTTGTCTTTACAAACAATCCCTGGGTCTGCTGGTAGATAAAACTAGCACTGAGAGATAAGAGAAACAATAGGAAGGATTCTATTGATTGATGAATGGAAAAGAAGATACTTGCCTTTACAAAAAAAACCTAGGTTTGTTAGTAAATGAAATTGAATATTGAAAGATGAAAGCAACAATGGGGAAAAACCCATAAATCCCATAAAAATTAAAAATTAGGAGAGTTATACATTTAAAGGGGAATCTTAGGCATTTCCAGAAGTCTGTACCTCTCAAGTACCTTAGCCAATGGGAAAAGAGAGAGGGAAAAGCAGCCGGGAAATTAGGATAAAAAGGAGGCTGCGTCCTCTGAAAAACTGAGAGACCCCAGGGGAAATGCCCATGGCCTCTCCCTTTATTCAAATAAAGTAAAAGGACTCTGTCTCCTTTTTGGACGTAAACCTCTGGTGTTCATGGATTAATTTTCCTAACATGAGTCATATGTTACATGTTCCTTCCCGAAAACCCCTAAAATCCCTTACCTTCCCTTGGGTTAAGTCTCCACTGCTCCCCCTGCCTGCTCTCCACCTACTCCCCTTCCTACTTTTCCTACTTCCCGCTGACATCCCGCCTGCTCGTCAAGCTGCCGCCACCACCCTCACGGAAATCACCAATGTAGTATTTCCCCATGAGACTAGATGACCGCCGATGGCAAAAGTAACAGAGTCTGCTCTCTGGCTTCGGGTGGGATTTTACAGCTTTTATTCTCAAGTCCTGCTCTGCTCTGCTGGACTGTCCCGACAGCTTGCTGATGCCAGAGAGCCATGGCCCCTCCCCAGTCGGGGCTTTCTCCCCAGGAGGCAGGGCCCAGAGGCACCACCCAGTAAGGGAGAAGCTCGAGGGGAACAGAGTTGGGTTACATTTCAGTGTGGGGGACGGGCACTGCGGGGCAAGGACAGATCATATGACAGATACATAGAAAAAACATTACAAATCCGATGAAATATAAACCCAATTAATGCATTACAACTCACCAAAACTCCCATGAGGCCTTGTTGTAAGTGGAAGCATAATCAACATCAAAAATCCCTAGCTAAAACAAGCCAACATAGGATCCAGACATATAAAGGACAGTACTGAATCAGCAAAGCCCTCAGATGTCAGTGGACAGTTTCCCGTATTCTCGCTATAACTGAGGGCACCCAGAGAGAGAGAGAGAGAGAGAGAGAGAGAGACCGCTAGACCAAGATGAACCCTATGAGTTTCCGAGAAGCCCCGTGAGGGTGAGCTCCTGCCTCTGTGGCTCTCCAGCAGGATCGATACGAATTTCCTCCTCGGCGCTGCTTGAGGGAGCAGTGGCAGCATAGACAATCTCTTGAGCCTTCCTTTTTTTTTAATAAAGGCATTTAAGGAGTTAATCCATCTCCTGCCCGGATTATTTATAATACAACAAGGAAGATTTGATTGTCTGTAGCTAGGCTAGAGAGAAAACTTCTGTTTAGGTCAATGTATTACAGTTAGAATTAATCTCAATTTAATACAAAAACTTTTGTAGTACTATATTCTTATTATTTTCATTTTCATTCTTATTTTCATCATTATTATTTTCATTTTCATTATTATTCATTTTCATCCTCATTATCAAAAGAAGTATCCTGGTATAAAGTAAGATGTATATCTGGAAAACCAATTAAAACTTCCCTTTTTTTTCCCCCCCTTTCACTAAGAATGCATTCTTCAGAGTGCGGGGGGGGGGGAGGTCTTGAAAGGGACCAGAAGTCTACAAACTTTGCATGGTCCCTAAAATCCTTACTTCAAGATTTTAAAATATACAGCAGTGAGATGCTGCTCTATCATTCCAGTTAGGTTTTTTTTGTACATGCACAGTAGTATGTGCTGTGGAATTATTATTTCTCAGTGACAAAATCTAAGCAGACCATTTCTTTTCATAAAAATGCATTTCAATGACAACATTTAAACATATGCATTCATTCTCTAATGGCACTGGAACAGAAAATAATGATGATAATAATTTTCTTTCAAGGGATGTAATATTTTACCTTCATGTTTCATTTTTCTATTCGAGAGGGAGACAAAAGTCAGCTATAGGTTCTTCTCAGAGACTAACCTACATCATGGAATAGGTGGATGTGATGCATGTATGAAAATACGTTTTCACGACTGTAAATCCATGAAGCAGCTCTGTTACCTCCCTGAATGTTACAGTCCGGTGTCATTTTCTAACTTAGATCAGACTTAGTGGCTTGTACAGTCTGAAATACTCCTAAATATGAAGCACCAGAAATCCAAATCAATATTTACTTTGGAAGCAATCAACACAAAAGTTAACAAAAACTTCCAAAATTTTCAGGTTCACTTAATTGTGTTAATAATTCACAGTTCACTTAATAATTACAGTTACTGGAATGCACTGGAAAAAATTTAAATATTTTGGCAATTTGAAATCTGTTTCCTGTTGGACCTCTTTCATCTAAATGTGGCATATCTGTGCTATTGATAAATGACCTAGCCTTCATGAGCACTGTTACAAGTTCTGTTTGATGAGTTAATAGTTGTTTATTTCCAAGTGCAAAGATTTAATCCATTTTTTTTAACATGCTACAATGATTATAATATATTAATGCCTGTTCAACTCCTAGAGTGACCAGGTTCATTTTGCCTTCCTTCTCATATATTTTTATCGGCTACCAATTAACCTTTACTAACTGCTTTATTGAAACCAAACACTTTCTTTTGAGAGTACATTTGAAGTGAAAACTTTTTTCCAGAACTTCTTTCTATTTCACAAAACTTTTGAATTAAACTCTTATCATGCAGCACAACAATGCTGTGAATAATAATAAAATATGTGCTAGGAGGAAAATATTGAATGCAAATAGAAAAACTGCTAACTGCTGATTAAATAAGAGTTCTAAGTGAGATTAGGACCGAGATTGATTTATGTGGTAGGTTGACCATTGTTGGCCCCCAAGTGCTCTATCACTTCTACAGGAAGCACAGGTGAGGAAAATAAAACAAAATTAAGATGAAGAGAGAGAGATTACTTATCAACTGCCTTTACAGGAAAAACAGCCTTGAGTTGGTGAAATTACTTAAATTTGCAGCAAATTATTTGTAACAGAGTAGAAACAAAAAATCTCATTTTGTCAGAAACAAAATAAGAATTTTAAAAATACAACAACAACAAACAAAAAAACAGGAAGCAAACAACACCACCACCACCCCCTTTCCCCCAAAGATCCCCCCCATACATGAAAAAGCCACTCCACATTCAAACACCTCTACCCCTCTGTACCTAAAAAACCTGAAAACTCTCCTTATGAAAACCAGGAGATGTCTTCACATGCACTTCTTGTGCCTGCCTGCACGTTCATATCCTTCAGTTTATGATCACTTTAAAGGATTTAATTTTCACTGGCATTTCACTATTGCATATTACAAATGCATTAGAAGAGTTTCACTTTCACTAACTGTCACTGTAGAAGTCTTCTCTTAATATAGGTATTTGTTACCAATATTGGTAGGTTTCAGTATTTATTTAAGTGTTTTGATTAGCTTCATAAACCAAAAAGTATTTATTTGAACAAATCCTTTTGCAAAAGAAAGCACTGAGAATGTTTTTGCTGTTCTGATTCAAAGACACATTGAGGATGTTAACATGCTGGCATACCACCTACATCTCAGGAATTCGTGGCTTTTAAAAACAGGTATTTGCAGTGCCGGAATCAGAGTGGGAGGATGAACATTTATGACACATAACTGAGATTATATAAAAAGTTTCTGCATTTCTTAAAGGTAAACTAAATCCGTCTTTTATCACAAATGAAAACCATCAGGTTACTCCTCGAGGTTCGGCTCCATCCAAAGGAGCAGAATTGCTCCTGAATAATGCCCTTTACAAGTGAACATCCTGTCGGGTTGGGACGTACTGTGCCGCTGAACAGATTGTTTAGTCTTATCACCACCAATTGGGTTCTTTTTTTTTTTTTTAAAAAAAAAAAATCCTGGAGGAGTTAAGTGGCTTTTTTATTGTGAATTCAGTTTGTAATGAGGTGAAGAAGCCATGACGACCTTAGTTGCTTAATTAAATGTACACCTTGAAATAAATATTCTCCATCTCTTTGACTTGCTCATTAGGGCAGGAAAAACAGAATGGATTTCACAAACAAATTCTTTGACATTTTCTGAAATTTGTGCACCCTATCTGTGCAGCCAGTAAATGGTAAACAGGTATTGTCACGAGGAATCCTAAACAAAGTCACTCACAGCTGCAAGAAGTACGGAACCATCCACTGGATCAGGAAGGAAGTAATTTCCTACAATTTATTCAACTTTGTTTTTAAAATACTGCACATTTTATTTTAATAGACATGAAATCTGATTGCTACAAACTCAGCAGGACTTTCTGTTCTCAGAATAAAGCTTCTACAATCAGAGATTGATCTTCTTAGCCTACAGTGATGAGACTCCAGTAACACAAAACTGCAGTAACACAACAGAGAGCAGCTGCAGGCTGGCATAAACCAGGATTGTTCTCTGTTCCAGTTGATTACGTGACTTTTGAGTCCACTTGGAGATGATATTTTGAAGGTGATATGCTCAGTCAAAGGGTGGTTTCTGAGCTTTCTCTGTCAGCTTAGTTGGTTTTGGTAAGGGAAAACTGAAGGTGTACAAAAAAATACATCAAGGAGACCATGACTAAAATTAATATTTAACAAAGAACTTCTCTTCTTTGCCAGGGTCTTACCATCCCTACTATGCCTGAAGTGAGAAAGAATAATGTCTTTTTGTAGGTGTTCTAGTATTAATTTTCTTTTTGTGGGAGGGAGAGATTAGGAGAAAAAAAAACAAAGCATGCTTAAGCTTAAAAAATGAACAAAAAAAGTTTTATTAACACATATTAAAAGAATGAGAAAAAAAAGTTGAGAAAAATAAAAAACTTAAACTAAAACAGAATGATACTTTAAAACATGCGTTTTTCCTCTTACAAACTATTAACTTTCTTATTGAACAACATAGAAAGACACAACTTAGGATTTTCAGTCAGTTTCACTATTTAGACATATCTGCTCATTACTTTAGGAGAAGAGCCTCTCTAAGATCTTTTTATGAAGATGTTTGTCACAAGACAAAACAGTCCAGTGCTCCTAATGTCACACATCTGCTGCTGCCTGGAGTTTTCGCAGAGTGTGATGTTCTATCAGCAAAGCTTCTCAGTGTATCTGGGGTACTATTTATGAATACTTCTTCTAGTCTAAAATCATCTTTGTCTCAAAGGCTGAGACCTCCTTTTAACCCAGGAGCGGGGGGCTTTAAAGTTCCCAAATAAATCTCAATTACATCCGTCCTCAATTTTGATTAGAATTAGCATTCTACCTAGCAATACTAAGATGCTGCAAAGAACAGTCCATCTCTCCATAGTTTACCTTAGAAAACTCCGGGTAAGAATGTCCACTTCTTCAATCCAATACCAATACTATTAGTTCTTTCACTTCTCATCTGACTTCATTCAGTGTTTGTTCTAGTATTCTTTGTTTTCTTTCTTCTTTCTTTTAAGGAAAAATTGTGCTTTAAAAGTTTCATGTTGCTAGGATGGTAGATATTTTGTGATTAATTTGTGTTCTATATATTATAAACTATAAACTGTAGCAGAGGGTGACCACCAAGATACGGTGTTTGCCAAGACTGATTTGCAATTGCAGAGACTCCAGAGTATAGCAGGCGAAGCCCAGATTAGCAACCAAAAGAAGTGGCCAAGCCGGAGATGTCCCATCCATCAGGGAAGAGCCACCTGCCTCCTCCGGTGATTAACACATGTTACCAATCTAGAAGAGGAAGACTCAGAAATGTCACCATCAGCATCCGAATACCAATTTCTCAGAACCTCATTCAGGTGTCCAACTCTGCCAGGAAGAAGCATTCAGGACCAAGTGTCCAGAGAAAGAAAACACATGAATATGTGTTGTAGATATGAACTAACAATAAAACTGCCTCAGGGGAGAAAATCTGTATAAAACCTGACCACTGGATCTAAGCAATAGTGAATGGGAGAAGACTGGTTCATTTGTGACCGTCTCTACGTTCACCCAACTTCGATAACCCAAGATTGAAGTTGTCTCTTTTATTGTGGCTATTTCAGACTGTTATGATTTTATTTTTAATGGCAAAATAAAATTACTTTATATTAAACTGGCTACTGATTTATCCATAACACTAGGACAGGGTTAAATGCACTCGGGCTTGCACGGAGCCTGCAGGAGCTGAAGAAAATGCAAAGCTGTGCTGATGGAGGGAGCTGGTAGATTGTAGGGGTGCGAAAATCTGAAAGTGCTATGCTATACTTGTTTGTTCTGTAAAGACAATTTTGTAATGGTTTGTTCCTGTACACCCCTTTTGTTCTTTGTAATAGTTCCTCTCTTAATGTTGCCGATCATCCTTTTCCCCCCTCCCCTTTCTCTCTCACCGGCCTATGTCAATCCTCTCTCTCCTTGGGCGCCCTGTCCATCACCCCGAGGTCCTTCCCTGGTTTCTGGAAAGATCCAGGAAGGGCGTCGAGTGATTG
>JANEHK010000091.1:233793-261301 GCA_025960845.1 Tachycineta bicolor | reverse complement strand
CTAGCCTGAGGGCTGCGCTAACCTAGCGTGAAGGGCACTGCGACAGTAGATGCCCTTTTTTCCACCCCTCGGTCTCATCCAGGGCAGCTCAGATTAAAGTTGTTATGGAGCTGCAGGCTTGCTTTCTCCACTGCCAGCAGCGATTAAACTGGGCCATGTTTTGGCCCTTTCTGCCACAGTCTGAGCACACGCCCGCACTGCCGAGCTGCAGCCGCCTCTCTTCCCTGCCGGCAGCAAGGGAAAGGGCTTGGCCGGCCCAGGCCCTCCCTGTGAGGGCAGCGGCCCTTGGAGGCCTGGCCAGGCCCGGCCCGGCCACACAGAGGGGCAGCAGGGCCCGGCCCGGGCCTGGCCTGGCCGCCTCCAATGTTACCTCATGGCAGATCCCCGAAGTGAGAGAGAGACCGATCAGCAGCAGGATTAGTTTTAAATGTCCCCTCCAAAGTCATATAGACATTTCCCATTGGTTAACCTAGCTGCCAGTATCCTGGCCAGCTTTTTGATAGGTCCTTGTTCTCCTACCCAAACCACTCCACGGTTAGGGCAGGGAAAAATATCTCACATTTTTCTATAGCTAGAAAACAAAATTGTGCCAACCCATGATGCTTTTACAGCTGAGCCTGCATTAAAGATGGAGATAGGAAGACATGTCTCAATATAGAATATTCATTTAGGAAATCCAGATATGGGGTTGTGAATCAGCTGGCTGCTTTTTTCTTTTTTTTTTTTTTTTTTTTTTTTTTAAAGAATAGGGCACTATTATCTCGTTTATCTTATTGGGTCTGCTTCTGGAAATGTTGTAAGTGCCCAAATGACATATTTGTCTGAAGTTAAACTGTAAGTTGTAGTGGCTTTTTTGTGGGTTTTGCTCATTGCCATGTACAGGTTATGCTGACATAGAGAACTCCTTCATGTAACTGGAAGATTACATTTTCCCTGTGGCACAGTTCCCTGTAAATTCAGCCCAGGATCTCCCTGTAACACAGTGAAATCCCACAGATATGATTTAATTGCAAATAAAATGAAAAACAGCTTTTTTGCAGAACAGAATGTGACCAGTGGTATGCATCATTAAATGCAATGGGAAATTAGGTGAAAACAGCACAGAAAGAAGCACACTATAATTTACCCCATTTTCACTGGATTTCTTGAATAATTCTGAAGCATGGCAACAGGAGTGTCCTGAGGGACCAAACAGGTAAGGAGCTTTAATCCTTTCTTCAGCTTTGTGCCTTTTCTTCTGACTGAAGACAACAGGAAATTTAAGTGCAGGAGCGGAATTTTTAAGGAAAATAGCCATCCAAAAGAGCAGAAAAATGTAAAGTAGGATTTCCAAGGCCTGACTGGATAACTTATAATGAGGATGGCTAACTGATAATGAGAACTAGCTTCCAGTGATTTTAATTGCAGTTAAATGTCCAAGCACTGAAAATACAATTAGACCACAACAGGGATTTTGAAAGAGGCACTGTGATATGAATAGCACTTATGGTTTACGGTCTACAGTGTAAGAAATAAATTCCTAAGATATGAGCTCTTAGTTACTGTTAGAAGTTACTGTTCATAAGCAAAAACTTGTTTGTACCCGTACTCCCTATTCCCTACTCTATGCCCGTACTCCCTTTTGGTCGAGTGTCACCGCCTCTGCTCCCAGAAAACTCTGCGCCCAAGGACATATCCATATGCAAATTAAGATACACTGGGCGCAAAAGAGCCCCCAGGGACGACGAGCCACCAGATAACTGAGGACTGGAAATAACAACTCTAGCCCAGCAAAACGGTACGGAACCTCGGATCATCGATTGGAGCCAGCCCTGTGTCATCGCCCTGGCAGTTCTTGATTAGAAGGACACCCCCCTAGACTAGGCAGCTTTGTCTTCCCAGGGACTCTCGTGAGGACAGAAGCACCAGTTCTGCCATCCGGCAAAACTGAACCGCCTCCTCCTCCACGTCATCCATCGGGAGCAACAGAGGTGTGTGCAACTCCTCGAGTTCCCCACCCAGAGCTGTCCTTAATAAAGGCCTTTAAAAAGGAGCTGGTCTCCTGGCCCATTTGTAACGTACAGGTAAGAGAGTCTAAGATACTTAAAGGAATAACAGTGTCCATGCATGGGCCTGTTAATGGTGGGAGTGAAAAACTGCATCTCTTAAATTTATTGGGCGTTCAGGGCCACATCACTAAGACCATAAAAGCCTAGCTGTGATGTATCTCTTCTTAGGAAAATCACGGGTATGTTTTTTTCCTGAAGTCAAGATGTTTCCAATAGGAGTGATTTATCGACTGTGCTGTTTTATTATTGTTAAAGTGTACCTATCCAGCAGCTGGCATGTGCTGAAGAATCATGAGGCATCTGCTTGGATTTGTTTGGGGTTTTTTTTCTCAATCAGTAATTAATAATACCTCAAGCACTGGTATTACAATAATACCATCAGCTTAGAGCTTGTTGGCTCCCAGATGTCCTTGAGTAGGGGATGCTAAATGCTCTTTGTTCTACTAATACAGAAGAACAGAATGTTTAGGGCTGGAAGGGATCTCTGGACCTTATCCAGTCCAACACCCTGCCCAGACTGGGTCACCAGGTGACATGGGAGTACATCCATGTGGGTTTGGGGTGCTTCCAAAGGGGGATACTCCACAACTTTCCTAGAAGCTGTTCCAGTGCTCTGCCCCTCCACGGAAAGTTGTTCTTCCTTCTGCTGGGGTGGAACTTGTGTTTTAGTTTATGACCACTGCTCCTCCTTCTGTCACTGGGCACCACTGGACAGAGCTTGGCACCATCCCCTCAGGATGCTCACCATCATCTCAGGAACGGCCCTGGAGATATTTATACACATTAATGAATTCCTTCATAGCCTTCTCTTCTCCACACCTTTATCTACTACACTCTTAAGGCTTCTTAGTTCCAGGATGTCCCTGACTACGGGATGCCTCAGCTGCCTGTGCCACTGACGAGAATGAACCTCCTTTCTCTCTGATCACGCTTGAAACCACAGCGAGATTCTATCCCAAAGAACACTCAAGGCAAGCTCTCCGCATCCCACACCCTGCAACGCTTGTCCCGAACGTCCGAAGGTTCCACCGGCCGCATGGGACACGCGGTAAGGCCGACAACGCCCCGCTTCTTTCTACCACGAGCTACTTCCCCGGGGGCAGAGCTCGGAAGGAGAAGCCGCGGCCGGGTCGGCCGGCACCACCCGCCCCGGATGGACGCGCTGTCCCGCCCCGCCACCGCGCTCCGCCCTTCCGCCGCGGTATGGCGCAGGAGCCGCGGGGCATGGACGACGACGTGGAGGACGGCGAGCTGTCCGGCTCCGACTCGGACATGCCCGGCGCCGGCTCCCCCGGACAGGTGAGGGTGGGTAGCGACCGGAGCGTCGGACGGGGGTGCGCCGGGCCGGGGCTGCGGCGCGGGGAGGCCGCGCCTGAGGAGCTTTACCCGGCGTGGGGCTCTCCTTCCCGGGCCGGTGGCTTCTCCCGGGGCCAGTGGTTTCTCCCGGAGCTTGGTGGCTTCTCTTGACGCTTAGTGGCCTCTTCCGGGGTTGCTGGCTTGTCCGTGCTCCGGTGTCTGTCCCCGCGCTGGTACCGCCGGGGCCTCCCCGGGGAGCCGCTGCCGCGTGGCGCGCTCGGGAACAATGGGGACAGTGGCGACAATGGGGCTGAGCCGCTGGGTGACCACGCAGGAGAGCCCCGAGGACTGCCAGCCCCGCGATCCCGCGGCTCGCCCCCGGCTCCCCATGCCTGCATAGAGAAGGCAGCGTTGTCCCCTTGTCTCCCTGTGTCGCGTTATGTCCTCCCTGCCACCAGCCCTGGGGCCCAGCACAGGAAGGAGCTGGAGCTGCTGCAGCCAGGCCAGAGCAGGCTCCAGGATGAGCAGAGGGATGGAGCAGCTCTGCTGGGAGGAAAGGCTGCGAGAGCTGGCATTGTTCAGCCTGGACAGGAGCAGCTTTGGGGTGACCTCAGTGTGGCCTTGCGCTGCCTGAAGGGGCTGCAGGAAAGATGGAGAGAGACAATTGCCAAGGGCTGGAGGGACAGGACACAGGGAATGGCTTCCCAGTGCCAGAGGGCAGGGATGGATGGGATATGAGCAAGGAATTGTTCCCTGGCAGGGTGGGCAGGCCCTGGCACAGGGTGCCCAGAGAAGCTGTGGCTGCCCCTGGATCCCTGGCAGTGTCCAAGGCCAGGTTGGATACTGGGCCTTGGAGCAGCCTGGGACAGTGGAAGGTGTCCCTGCCCATGGTAAAGAGTGAGACTGGATGAGCTTTAAGATCCCTCCCAACCCAAACCCATCCTCTGTGATTCTCAGAGGGTATGAGGAATTTATTCCATGAGGAATTTGTACTGAATGTTTGAGGTATTTGCAGTGATGTACAGACAGGAAAAGATTTCAAACTAAGATCAATGTGTGACAGTGTATGTGTAACAAATTTTATTTTCTCAAGTTATTTTGATATTTGTGATACAGTTCTGAGAAATGAAGCGCAAAGTAAGTTTTTTACAGAAATGCACAGTCTTTTTTAATTTATGCTGGTTTGGGGGCTTTTGCATTACAAAAGGTTTGTATTTCATAATGTGGTGCGTTGAATACTTCTCTTTTCTGTTTGCCATTTGGAGAAAGAAGAAACAGCACCCGTGTTGACAAAAGCAGTAATGCTAAGAAGGAATTTTCATTTCCCCTGAAAGTGAAGAGATCTTATTTTGAAAGATCATGGGACAGCATATAACTTTATGATAAGAGATCAGTCAGGGGATAACTGGAATTAGGAGTGAAAGCATTTCTTGAATATATTAGTGGAATGATTTTTTGGTGGGGGGGGGTGTTTGTTCTAATTAATAAGTTAATCCATAGTGTCTTGTTGGTTTAAAGGAGGAAAAAATGGGTGCTTCTGTAAAGGTTCTTCTGTCTCTAAGTTGGTCATGTGCTGTCCTGACTGTGCCGGGATCACAGAACACTCTTAGTCTGAGCACTGTCCCGGTTTTGTGGGTTTGGGGTTTAGTTTTGATCATTTGGTCTTCTCACTTGAAATTCCAGAGACATTATTAACTTCTCTGCTGTTAGACAGATCTCTGGTAGGTTGCTGTGTTGTTCTGATATTTTACTCTTATTAGAGCTGCTGTGCATCCTGTGTCTTTGTCCAGCTTGTGCATATTCACCACTTTTCCAGTCTTGAATAACTTTTGCTCAGCAAAGTTTACCTTAAGGAGAAAAGCAACTCCTGATGTGTTGCTCCTCTGTCAGCCATGCTCTATTTCATGTTCATGCACTCAAAATACTGGAGTATCAAAGGATGTTTCTGTGCTGTGCCCCAAGGGATGCTTGTGGAGGACAGCACAGCCACGAGGGTCAGAATTACGTATTTTATAAAATCGACAACTTGATAGCTCTCCTAATTCTCATGAATAATGTGTTTTGATTCACTTTTTAATTTCAGAAGCCACATGCTGGCAGTGATTCATGCAGGCCCTTCCAGAGTAGCCTCTCATCCGGTGCTCCCAGTGTTCCTTACAGGACCACCAAGAGTCTGGACTCCAGCGAGGAGAGTGGCTCTGACTCCGATGACGACAGCTGCCTGTGGAAGCGAAAGAGGCAGAAGTGTTTCAACTTCTCCCCTGCCAAAATCGAGCCCTTCCAGCTCAGCCAGAGCCACCAAAAACAGACTGCTCTGCGTGGCAAAAAGGTCAACAACATCTGGGGAGCAGTGCTCCAGGAGCAGAACCAGGATGCAGTGGCCACTGAGCTTGGGATTCTGGGCATGGATGGTTCAATTGACAGGAGCAGGCAGTCTGAGACTTACAACTACCTGTTGGCTAAAAAGCTGATGAAGGAAGCCCAGCAGAAGGAGGCAGAGACTTTGGATAAGGAGCTGGATGAATACATGCATGATGACAAGAAGATGTTGCCAGCAGAGGAGGAAAATGGGCAGGGCTTCCTCAAACGGAAGCGGCCTGTGAGAGACAGACTGGGGGAAAGGCAAGAGATGAAATACAAGGGAAGGTATGAAATAACAGAAGAAGATTCAGAGGAAAAAGTGGCAGATGAAATTGCTTATCGGTGAGTTTAATAATGGTGCATCTTCGCTTCACTAAGTACTGCTGCTTGATGGAAAGAGGAGTGGTGAAAACTCTCCTGCTGCTAAATAAGATGTCACACCAGATCACAAAAAGCATTTCCAAAATCCTGACATAAAAATGCATTACTGTGGCTGGCTGGTGATCTTGTAGAAACATCCAAATAATACTGCCTGTTTCTTTGAATTTTTGTTGAAATATTGTCAGAATAGTTTATTATTTGACAACAGGGCAAGGAAAAATACTGCTTCTCATTATACAGTAGTAGTGCCTTTTTTGGGAAATACCACATGGTTGTTTGGACTTTGACACCAATGCACACATGCTGTGGTCACCACAAAAAACTGTTTTAAATTCTAAACCTTTGAAACTGTAGATAACTTGGACAGTGCAGTGTTTTGGATGGAATCAAACTGCCACACTCTTCTTTCAGTAGTGCAAGGGAAGAAAATTATGTTAGGGAGCAAGACTTAGAAGATTTACTGACAGTTAGCTTGACATTTAACTCAAGTTCAGGTTTATTGGACATAGTAGCTTTTATACATGTGGTATTCGGAATCTGGCAATACTACAGTAATTAGTTATTAATGCTGTTAATAGTTCTGGGTAGTTCCTCATTTATTAACTTGAAAACTTTGAGTGTATTTCTTGCAGTAAACTCCTTTTTGTTCTATAGAGCTTCATTGAAACAGGGCAGAAGCATTTTTTTCTAATTTTTTTCTAATTGTAATAGTGGTGGCACAGAGCTGTATCAATCGTTATAGTGTAATTTTTGTTGTTTCCTTTTAATAGATTATTACAGATCAGTCAATAAACTGATTTTTTTCCTTGTTATGTAGGTTTGTCTGAAATCGCACATGATACGGGGGAACTTTTACACTTCCTGTTTTCTCCAGTTGCTGATTTAACTATAAAAAATTAATTTTAACTCTTAAGTGCACAAGAAGCTTTTATACTTTGACTTCAGATGTTTGTGCAGGTCTTTGCTGTTTCCTATTTGGTTTGATATTTCACACGTCAGTAGAAGAAAAATAACCACTCAAAGCATTTTCTTTGAAACAAGTTTTTAAAATGTGTGCTTTAGGGAAAAAACATCCCTCAGAAGCTCAGTATTTTGAAATCTGATTCAATAAACCATTTAAGCACATTTGAAGGCATAGTCTTTTCAGCACAAAATGAATTATTATTCATTGTGGAGGCCCACAGTCAGTTATACTCCAGGAATTATCCTGACAATAAATGTGTCTTTCCTTTTTTCCCCCCTCTCTGTTCAGACTGTGTGAGCCAAAGAAAGACTTAATTGCTCGAGTAGTGAAAATAATTGGGAAGAGAAAAGCAATCGAGCTGCTGATGGAAACAGCTGAAGTAGAGCAGAATGGTGGACTGTTCATTGTGGTAAGGAAAATGTAATCCTGTGGGTTTACCAGGGATGGGGAGGGAAACACAGCTTTTTACCTGTAGAATATTCACACTGTGCTGTTGCAAGTCTCTCGTGCTGGACATGTTCTGAAGTTTTATGGCCTTCCCTTGCTATGAGACCCCCCCTAATTAAATTCTCATGTAACCTTCCAGCAGGATTTGAGCAAACAGTAAGGTGAATGAACCTGTAAATTACCTTGGTTCTTGTGCTGAGATTGGTGTCTGATTTGCAGGGATAACATTGTGTCTGTTACTGTGGCTCTACTTGGAATCTTTCTCTCACAGACTTGAGCCTGAAGGATTCTCAGGCTTGAATAAACAGCATTCCAGTATCCCATTTGCAGAATAATTTCCAAAAGGAAAACAGTGTGCTTTATTAGGGAACCACTGGCTTCTGGCAGAGCAAAACTGAGCACTGATTACTGTTACAAATTATGTTAAAAATTCCTATTCTCCATGTCAACTTATGGTATGTTTTTGTTCTTGTATAATGAGCCTCAGTGTAAAAAACACAGTTGGTAAGAAAAGCTGTGGGTGAAAACTAGGAAATACTTTCACTTGATTACAGATTTTAAGTTCCATCACTTGGAAGTAGAGAGGAGGGGAAAAGCAAGTGGGTTACAATCTAAAAAAACCCAGCAAAATAAACTAAAAACAAAACAAAATAACCACACTTCCTTCCCTCAAAAAAGAAAAGGCAAAAAATTCCAGCTAGCTATTTGTGCTGGAAGTACTCTGTTTTCTTGAAAGTTAAATAAAAAAGTGTTTAGTAGAGGAGATGAAGGGACGCAGCTCCTGGTTGCACAGGTTGCTTTGGAAGTAGATCAGAGTACACTCTTTGAAAAGTAGGTTACAAAAGGCACCATGAAATACAGGTGATAAAAAGATGTTCACATGTGCTGTTTCAAGAACCTACTTAAAACCTGGCCTTCCCTGTTCTTGGAATTTTTAGATTATATAGTACATTATTTAGCAGTAAAGTATCACATTTTGCACCAGTATCATCTAGTTTTTACTGGAGTATAAGTAGTGGTTTATACTGCAGATTTTAATTGAATAATAGTATGGTAACTAGCACTTGTAATTTACAGGTTTCAAAGTTGAGCCCATTCCCTGCACTGCTGTTGCAGCACTGAAAACTGCTGGGTCAAACATGGTGGGGAAGAATTTTAAAGTACGGGTTGTGTTTCCTATGCCTTCAACAGGAATGCAAAATTCTGTAGAAAACACAGACAAATTACAACATTTCAGAGCACAATGATAAAAAAAACCCCTGAGATGAACATAATTTTATTAAATTAGTTTTAGACATTTTAGACATTTTACTGGGCTTACATGTTAAGAATATTCTGCGTGTTTAATCTAGTGCATAACTTGTTGCAGATATCTGTGAGAGAAGTTAGAATATTATTGATATTTTGTTTCTTCTCTACCAAAATCAGGTTTACTGTGTAGTTTTAACAATTTAGCATTATATTCTAAAGGAATTTTTTTTGTAACTTCATGATTTTCCTGTCCAGATTTAGCAGGGTGATTGTTGACCTTCATATGACTAATGCAATCAAAAATGAGACATAACCAGGGTTATTTTCATGTGGTATATGACATGCTAGAACTTAAATTGGCTTTATTCGGTCTCAGCACTGAGTGTTGCCTTAGAGGCTATTTTTTTGTCAGCACTTAGCATTAAGCTTGCTATTCCAAATTTTCTCTCTCCCTATTAAGAATGGCACTAGGAGAAGAACACCTGGGGGTGTTTATTTAAACCTGCTGAAGAACACACCGAGCATCAAAGAAGAACAAATCAAGGTAAAAATGTCAAGAGTTCAAATGTACATTCTCATTTGGTTTTTTTTCTTCCTCCTAGAGATGTTATGACTGAAACTCTCTAACTTCTAACAAATTTAACTGTGTATTCCATTGAAACCAGACTTTCACATTCAAAAGACAGTCAAAAAATAAAAGTCCTACTCAAAAATTGTTGAATTGTCATTAACTCTAAGCAGAGAGAACTCACTTTTGCATGTTGCCAGTCATAAAAACCTATTGAGGAAGATGAGGTTGTAAAATCTGGCTGAGGGAAATGTTAGATTTTCCTAATCTGTATATTTGTATAATATACAGCAAAGTTGTCTATACTGTGTTTTTCCATTTGGAGCTTTGTGTCATTGTGCATAGATTGAATGTAGGTCTCTCAGGAGAATATTTTTGTCCTGTATATAGCTCCACCTTTGGCACTAGGCAGAATTTCTCATTAAATCAGTTGGTGATCTGAACCTAATCTGGATTGCTCACTGGGCTCATCTGTGGTGTTCTCTAAATCTGTTTTGTAAGCTTGTAAACATTATTTCTCTGAGATGTTTTAACTTAGTGAAGAAAATACCAACTTTTTTTTTTTTTTTTTGGTGGCATATGCATAGAGTTTTGGATAGCTTTTATTTTGCTTTTAGGTGGCTACAGGTCATTCTGTAAACCCTTTTAGGGTCTGGTACTGGGAACTGAGAAGAAAGTCAAGTTTGTGTCGATATTGTGATTGTTTGTTCGGAGGGAAAAAAAAAAAAGAAACAGGAAAATAAAATCCTAACATCCTTTCATAGAGTACAGTGGTTCAGAAAAAAAATTTAAAAGTTGCAAGACAGATCACTTTACACTATTAAAAAAAAATCTTCTATTCTATCCCTTTTCCTTAAGTGCAGTCTTTTCTCACACTTCTGCTCTCAATCACAGGTGTTTTAGTTAAATATTGACCAGTGTTTGTAAATTTTTTTTATTACTTCACTTTTTTTAGGAAGTACCAGTGAAATCAATATGCAAAAAAATTTTTGTTACTGTTGTTTACATGTTTTCTTTCAAGGAAATATTCTATCTGGAAAACCAAAAGGAGTACGAGAACAAAAAAGCTGCCAAGAAGAGAAGGATACAGGTTCTGGGGAAGAAGATGAAAAAGGCCATCAAGGGGCTTAACCTGCAGGAATATGATGATGCATCTCGTGAGACTTTTGCCAGTGACACAAATGAGGCTCTGGCTTCCCTGGATGACCTGCCAGAGGGGCACCATGAGGGAAAGATGGAACCTGAGGATACTATTGAAATTGACAATGCCCATGATTTGGAGATCTTTTAGTTACTATTATTCTTGGTAACAGAGTCTCTATAAAAACATGTTAAATGAGCCTTTCTTCTAATCCTGTGGCTTCTTGTTTTTAAAGCATGGGGAATACTTGATACTGAAGAGGAGGAGCTGATTCTTAGCTAAATTTAACAGCATGAAAGACTTTTTAATTGTCCTGTTACTTGTTTGCTGAGTCCTCAGAAACTGTTAAGATTTTTCTAGATAACAGCCTTGCATCACATTAGGAAGTGTTTTTAGTCACATGTTAGGTTTAAGAGTTCTAACTTTAGGACTTTTAAAGGCTGTTTTAACCAAATATTTGTAATTTAATTTGCTGAAGCACACAAAGTCACCAGATGAGCAGTGCTCTTTGCTACAGATGAACAGAAATGACTATAAATTTAGTCTTGATATAAAAGATTATATATTCTTAATGTGGCAGTGTATTAACAAAAATAGCAGTATTTATAGGATACAAGACCTGTAAAAAAATTGGTTTGTGAAATAAACGTAATTTTAGTGGTCAGTGACCTTTGAAGAACAACCTTGTAAATAAGTGGTATTGAGCAATGTATGTTTCTGATTTCTGCAGTAGTTTTATTCTTTGTATTCCAATGGTGACTTGAGCTTCCTGTCTGTTCTGTTTAAACACATTAGACACACATTTTCCACAATTAGACACACACCTAAGGTCCATGCATCTTTCTGTTTGCAGACAAATATAACTGAAAGCCTTCAAGAGTAGTGAGATTTTAATGAGCTGTGTTCCCTTCAGGGGTCTATATAGACTGTATGTGCATATATAAACCCTTTACCCTATAGTTCTTGTTTCTGTCCTCCTGTGTGCAGTGAAATAATGTGCAGCTTGCAGAAGATCTGGAGTTTTTTCTGTGCTGACTCTTGCAGGGGATTTTTTTTTTTTTTTTTTTTAATTTAATTGATGCAGGAAATGGTTGTGTAGTTTGTTCGTTTGGCCAAAAACAATTTTTATGTTGAATATTGCATTTAATGTAGCTAAAGAACATGTGCAACATGGATATGTATGATGTCTAAAGTATTTTGGCACTAATAAGTCGTGGCTTTTTTTTTTGTGAGTAGACACTATTCATCCTAACTTTTGCACATATATTTTGTTCACCTTTTAGTCTTTGAGTTTCAGAAGGAAGGTGTGTGACTAAAACACATAATCAGTTTATAAGATTGAACAATTCAGTACTGCCAAGAGCTGGCATTTAAAGGATTGCACCATTTGGAGAAACAATTCTTACATATAACAGCACATTCCATTATCTGCCTTAAATCTGGGTTTTCTCTTTTCTACTTTTTTTCTGTTCATGTTTCAGAGCTCCTAATGGTTAAAAAGTTACCCCTCAGATGTGCAGCATGCCTTTGCTCCTGCTGAAATAACAAAATCATTATTTTTTTCATTAATTTTCCTAACCAGTGATGGCCAGAGTAAACCAGTAACTCCCATAAAGGACACAGAATTTTGTGCTGTTTAATTGCTTTGGGACTGTACCATTTCATCCTAGTTTTGGGAACTTCTTGGGGATATGTCTTAACTGTTTACTGGATAGAATCAGCAAATTGTAACGTTGGTTTAAGCAAATAATTGTTATGTAATTTGCATTGTGTATTTTTTTAATGTTAATATTTCTAACGTTGGTTTCCCAGACAAGGGGTACTGAAATGATGTGTAAAGTATTGTCTTCAGCAAAAGGGTGATACGGGCATTAAGCTATTGGAGAGGGTGGTAAGGTTGTGGGTGGCCAGGGGGACTAGTAGCTGAGGGCACTTTGTCTTTTCAGCTGGAGAAAAGGAGAGATTCACTGGGGTCTTCAAAATATTCAGAAGGGGAAGAGGAGGGGCAGGCGCTGATCTCTTCACTCTGGTGACCAGTAACAGGACCCCAGGGAATGGCCTGAAGCTGGGTCAGGGCTTTCAGGTTTGGACTGGATATCAGGAAAAGTTTCTTCCCCTGGAGGGTGGTTGGCACTGGAATGGGTTTTCCAGGGCAGTGGTAACAACACTAAACCTTAGAGAATTCAGGAATTGTTCGGACATGGCTCTGATCAGGCACAGGGTGGGATTGTTGGGGCTGTGTAAGGCCAGGAGCTGGACTAGACTGTCCCTGAAATTCCACAGTTGAGTTTCTTCCCCATGTCTGAGAGACCTTTTCTTCTTGTGGTTTTTCTCTGTTTTCCCTGGCTTTCAATGGAGTCCTTCCAAAAGCAAGCCAGTTCAAAATGCTGAGGTCAAGCTCACTCCTGTTCCAGCAGCAATTTTCTTTGGTATGAAATAGGTTGAAATAAGCAGCTCCAGTTTTTGTGTATTGCTGCAGTTGAGACTGGTTTTCGCTCTCAGCTCCTACTTTACTCACCTTCAGACTGTCCTGGGCTGATCTTGCACAGGAAACAGCCCTGCCCGTGTTTTGTTTGGGAGCAGATCTGTCTGTTTAGATTTTGGTAGCTCATGTTCTGCAGACAAAAGTACAGGCAACACGGGTTGGTGTTAGAACTCTTCAAGTTTCTCTGATGAGCTGGTGTGGTTGAGGCATTATCGTTATTGCAAATAAAGACTGTACTGTTGGTACAAGCATCACCCTCCATCCCATAAACTATAGCAGCATAATGACCCATCTCTGTTATACCCGAAGAAGATGCTGAAAAAATGAGGTAAATGTGCTTTGGTCTGAAAACACAAAGCTTGTTTTGCTACCTTGCACCCAAAATTCCAACTGGAAAACAGTGGGTTTTGGTACCACTGGAAAAAATAGTTTATTAACAGTTCAGTTTTACTGGGGATCTTGAAAGCATCATTTGAAGTATAATTGCAGTTTTACGGATTCTCCTTCCCCTTCCAAGTAGATGATCTCATTAAGGTGTTCTTATGCCCTCTGGGCTTATTAACTGCTGTTTTGCCAAAATTCTCAAGCAAGCGTGGAATGACACAGTTCAAGGTATAAAGGTGAGGGGAAAGGGACATGACTGTATTAATTATGACATTTTGTGTTACAGAGAACATGAATTCCTTGTATTTTTTCAGGGTAAAGGTGATGGGGTAGACTGCTTAATAAAGACAATTCTTGAAGACTGGGGTGGTTTTTTTTGGTTTTTTATTAGTCATAAAACTTGAGTTTGACAACACTCATTATTTATCCCCTTAACTTAGACCAGCACAGACAACTCCTACAACTCAGACAATTCTGTCAGAGGCAATATTTCAATATTTAAAAAAAAAAAAAAAATCAATCTACAGAGGAGAATTCATGCTCCAGTGAATGCAGGCTTCTTAGATGCCCTGCTCCTGTTCCTAATTCTTACTGGTCAGCACCTCCTCAGAGATCCAAGCCTTTTTCTGAACCACTCTGGGGCTTGAGTGGATCTGGGACTATCCAGCCAGTCTCAGAGCTTTGGCATCACAGTTTGCTTAAGAAATGTTGCAGAGACGATGACTCCAATTTCTTGGCACCACCTCTTGAATTCAGCAGGCAGCTGGAAAACTTGTGGCAACCTTTGCAGCCGCTAGGGCCTCTTGGTGATTTTGGACCTCACGCATACCATCTTATTTGTGACCTGCCAGACCTAAGAACTTCTTGCAGAACAAAGCTTTACTTAAAAATTATGTATTTGGAGGTTTCTTGTCTCCCCATCTGCAGTACTGATAAATGCCAGTTTTTCAGAGCTGTAGGAGGAGCACTCAGCTGTGGTACATTTAATACTGCCCTGCGAAGTACATTTCTAGAATCACAAACATAGGACCTAAATACTGACAAATATGAAAAATGTCTATCTGAAGGGAGACTACACACCATTTAGCTATTCTACACACTTTCAGGTTGTTTGGGTTCTTTTTTCTTTTTTTACTTGACTAGAAAGATTTACTTACTTAAACAAAAAAACCAAAACAATAATTTTGTATCATTAAATTCAAACAGAAAAAAAAAAACAAACCCCAAATCTTTACTATCTCGAAAACTTTTCCGCAAATAGAATGTTTTATTAATTGAAAACTTACTCGTGATTCAATGTAACTTTGAAAGGTATTGTCATTTTTCTGCAGAAGTTGTACTTTCCTAGTTTGCCATCTGAATTTTTCATGTTTTGTTACTGATTAATTGTGATTTTTGGTTTTCCCCCAATGTATAGTACAGTTATTTACAGTTATTATTTTACATTTGATGCTTAGTTACCACTGATGAGTTTTGTACTGACACCTTTCCAGACACTAAAATACCTTTATTCAACATGCAGAACTGGGGAAAATAGATCATGGAAGACCATTCTGTCTTGGAGCACCAGGAGAGACCTTGCCATGGAGCTGAAAGAAAAGCACCCTCCTCCTAAATAAATGAATGAATGAATGAATGTATGAATGAATGAATGAATGCCTTGAGAAATTTTAGTTGCTGATATCCTCACACATTCCCATTTCCAAATGTTGGGCAACTCTGCTTTTCCATTTGGAAAACTCGTGAGCTGCTTTTTCCTCTTAGAAAACAAACTGAAACAGAATAGTATGTAATGTTTAAATGGCATACAGAACTGCACCAAACTGTTGTGTGGACTACTTTATTTATAAAGAAAAAATATTTTTAAAACCCCAGCAATTTGCCTTTATGTTGACATGCTTTCCTTGTTAAGAATATGACAACCTAAATATTTAGGACTCAAGGTTTTGGTGGAAAATCAGAATGACTGTTTAGATGTACAAGGGCTATGTAGCAGCCCAATCTTCTTGTTCTTCCCTTACTAGTCTCAAATCTAAAACACAAATTGCATTTATATTTACTTACAAAATATATCTTGCACCTTGTTGCTGCTCCATGAAGAACTTCTGTTTATAGTAGATACAGGTCTATGGTTGACACAAACTTCTTTTCTACAGAATCTGCTGCTAATACTGAGTCTATTTCCATGCTTTAAGAACAGGTAACACCTGTCTGCTTTTATTTGTTTTTGATTTTAATCTTATTCCTCTGAGCTATTTTCTGCAAACTGTTTATTTCTTACTTTACATAGATATTCCCCAGTGAAAGGCACTGAAGATGAGTTTCTGTGCCAGATCCTCAGTACCTCTCAAAAGGCTGGTGCTTTTTGTAGGCTTGGATGCCCGAGTTTAGCCAAAAGAGTTCAGAGCAGAGGAATTCCTAAGCACCACAGCTGGAAAGTGGAATAATCTGCAGTTTGAAGAATGATATAATGAAAAGATCAGGGTACCAAGCAAGCAGATGAAGAAGGGTCTTAAGGATTCCTTAAACTGAAGATATATTTTCCTGGGTTCTGCCTGCCATGACTGACTGCCTGGGCTCTAAGGAACACTCTTCTTAGCAGCCTGCTCTGGCAGTGATCTTCTCCAGGAGTTTCCTGTAGATAAGTCCAAAAGCATTTTTGGGGATAAGCTCCGTGCCCAAGGGCCCTGGGCGCTTAGGACACCACTTCCTTTCCTCTCTGCCTCCCTCCCTCTCTGCTACAGTTTTGTTTACTCTCTTCACAAATGAAAAGGGAAAAGACATAAACCTGCTGCAATTTTCTCTGCACAGCAACCCTGTAGAGAATGGAGGGGTGTGCGCATGTGAGACAAGCCATAAGGTAATTCTAAGAGTCATCTCAGCAGTTATGAGAGGAGGTAAACAGATGAGATTAAAGCAGGCATGAAAGAGGTTGTTCATGTAATTAATATATCACTCTGCTGCTATCTACAAAACCATAATCCTTGCCCAAGAGATAGCTAAGAGTGAGATCAGTAGATTCCTCCAGCAAGCCCTTAAAAAAGTGGGAAATGAAATGAAATTGAAATGAAATGAAATGAAATGAAATGAAATGAAATGAAATGAAATGAAATGAAATGAAATGAAATGAAATGAAATAAATGAATAGTTCCTATGGAAATCATCTAGTTCAACTGCCTGACCATTCTAGAGCTTTAACCAAAGATTAAAACCTTTTATTAAGGCCATTGTCCAGATAATTCTTTGTAAGGTAGTGGGGTATCTGTTGCCTCTCTAGAGGAGTCCTGTTCCTGAACCTCCTCTGAAACATCTTTGAGCCATTCCCACCCATCCTGTCACTGGATCCCAGGGAGCTCAGTAGGTCCCTCTCCACATCCTCTCCTCAGGAAGCTGCAGGGAACCACAAGGTATCCCTCCAAACAGGACAACCCCAAACTCCTCAGCTGTTCTTCATGGGACATGGGACTCTGGATGCATTCCAGTACCTTAATTTGCATTTAAACTGTGCCCATCCCTGCACACAGAAAACCCCAATGCTTCTTTGGCCGTTTGGGAGTTTTTAAGAGCTGCAAATTTCATGTAGGGAAACTTTAGCCTTCCAGCAGTGAACAGGAACTGATAATGATGGTAAACCGCCTCTGTGAAATTACTTGATTTGAGTAATATAGTTATAAAATAATTAAGACTATTTTATTTTTATGAGAAAATGAGTTTAAGTGGGAAAGACAGATTTTTTTTTTTTTTCTCTGAAGATGTAATTACTTGCAATTTTCAAACCAGCACACTTTCACTGTAGTTCAGAAATTCCTAAAAATGACTGAAAGTAGATTCAAGTGCCTTGGAACTTCAAGGTGAAATAGGTAGATGTTAACAGCTCAACATGTAAAACTTTTAGCCTCTAAATTGAAACCACGTATTAGGATTTAATGAGCCTCTTTCAAAAGTGACAAAATTATATGCAGAATGCAGTCCAGAGTTGGTTGCAGAAACAAAGCTGCACTACAGCTTTCATTTTTTTACAAGTCGTTGATTAGCACTGGGTAGAAAAGAGAGAAAAACATTTCCATTGAAATGTAACCCAGTGATTGAATCTTGGTGAGAGGAGTAATTTCATTGGAAATATTTTACCACTACTCAGGGCAGGGGAAGAAGGCTTTAAGAGCAACATGTGGGAAAATGTCACCTGTAGTTTCCCTACTCCTTGCATGGCAATTTCTGCATGCCCACAACTCCTTCCAAAATATTCCAATTAAGCATTGTGATTGTCCATAACTCCTCTTCCTCACACAAACACAGCAGAGCATTTGGCCCAGTTGTCTCTTAAGGATGATCAGACTTCACTAGCAGCATGCAGACACCTGGGCTACCCTAAATGTTTCAAAGCTATCAGAGCAATGGTTTCTACTATGTTTATTGTATAGTGTTTTGGAGAAAGAGAATTAGACCTTCCAGGAAGTGGAACTCAGCCTCGCCTGGAAATGAACTTCCTCCCCATTACTGGAAAAAAAAGGAAAAACATTAAGGGTCTACAGGCTAAGAGTATTTGAAAGATTTCAGAGATCTGTTTAGGAGACCTGGGAGAAATTAGCTGGTCTTTCTTAAACTGAAAGATAAATAGGAAGGAGTTAGGTTCAGTGACTGGTGGTTCAGGCTGAAGATATGAGAATGGCACCAAATTGAACAGTTGCATCACTGAAGGAAATCCTCTGCAGGTGCTGGATAATGTCTGTGAATCAGGAATGTGAGGCAGCCAGGAAGAAATCTGGATCTGCATGTGCTCTGGGAGGACACACTCCCCCAGAGGAAGGGTAGATGGAGGAAATAGCAGTTTGATGTTGGAGAAGTTAAGGAGGTGTTATCAGCAGGACCTGGAGCCAAACTCAGCAAGCTCCATCATCTAAAGCGATGCTGTGGGCTCACTGAAATCCAAATGGAGGAACGCACCATAATGCTGCCTTGGCATATGCAGGAAAATTAATTTTATTTATACATATTTATTTAGTTATATGCAAAACTAATTTAAAAAAATTATGACAAAGTGTGTCATCTCTGCCTTCCTCTAAGTGTCACTCCTGCCCAAGCATTCCCTAGAGAAGGACATGCATGAAAATAGTTTTTTGTCAACAGGAGCTGGGTGTGGGAATGTTTGTGCCATTTGAATGTGCTTATCAGAGACCAACAGTATTTACTTTTAAGAATAATGGTAATTGAAAAGATAACGCATTAGCACTGCTTTGTGTTTCTGAGCCACTTCTTTGAAGACAGTTTTATGATGTTTGTCCATAGAGCTATAATTTTCACCTTTAAAGCTCAGTCAGGCAATTACACAAGAATTACCAGGGGAGGAGGAAGAAATAATGAATTTTCTGTTCTAAAGCATACAAACACTACTTGCAAGTGAAAAGGTTTATCACAAATAGATCAACTGATTAGTAAAGGCAGCAATTAATTGCATTTTTCAGGTACCTGTGAGTAGGATAGTTCTTTTCTACTAGGACTTGGCAGTTGATTCAGAGCGAAGCGTGAAGTTTTTCATGCAGGCTGAATAAAAAAAAAATTACTTCCTTATTCTTTATTAGTTGTTTCTGTACACATTTCTCCAGCATAATATCCTTCCATACTGGTACACACAAGAGGAAATGGTATTTTGCCAGGGCATTTAGGGGAAATCACAGACAAGAAAAATTAGCAACATCCTGAAAGGAAAGGCAGGGAAGAAAGAAACAGATTTTGTTGCTTTATGTCTTTATCCCAGAGCTTTGGAGAGGATACCTTGCAGGTCCACTATTGCCTATCTGCACAAATATTTTCAGAATTAAGTCATCTCTGCAAGATGTTCAAGCAATCTTTGGCATGAGGCCTGAAATAATTATTCAGATATCTTTAAATTTCTGGAAGCAGCAGAGTACTGTTTGAGCCTTCGAGAAGTTTGGGAGATGATGAATAGATTCTCAGAGTTCTAGAAACCATAGGAGTTTTCTTCTTAAGCCAGCATATCAGTACCTTAGCTATTACCTTGTTTGCATTACGCTACTTTCTTTGTAAGAACACAGAGGAAATGCATTATCCTTTAAAAATCTTTGTTGTCAAAAGTTGTTTTTCCCACTCACAGGCTACTCCAAGGCAGAGCACCTTTCATTCACGAGATAAGATTTCTGTCTGCTAATTCCAAAATATCTTTTTGTCAGTAAGAATATTAACTCAAGTTCTTTTTGGTACCCTTAGCAGCATCTAACATAGTTTGCCACTTCAACAGTGCCCAAGAGATGCAAGAAGTGTTCACTTTTGCAAATGGGTACAGTATCAAATAAGAGCCTCCTGTGAAATCCTGTCCTCTGCTGAACAGAGAATTAAAGTCGGCGTGGTTGAGCAGTCATTTATCCCTGGAGATGGAATCTGGCCCTTTGTGAGATGCCATTTGGAATTAATTCCTAAATCCCTTAAACCATGAGGAACCAAGCTTTTAGGATTCCAAAAATTCATTATGTGCAAGGCAGCCAATTATCAGTGTAAAATAATTTTATGTATTATTGTAAAATAGTTTTACATTGATGCAAGTAAAAAAATATGGTTCTGTAGAAAATTAACAACAGACCTGAAACTTAGGAAGGTATGACTTAACAACAGTGATTCTCTCCTCAACCTCCTTTGAGAAGTTTCTAAATGTCATATGATTTTAAATGTAGTTTTTAGCAGTTTAAGCAAGAAGCACTAAAAAATGAAGCTGATTTGGGGAACTTGCTGCAAACAGTGTCCATTTGGTGACAGATAAGGCCAAAATCCACAATAAGACACTCACAGATCATGGAAAGTCTTATATTTGGATACTTACCTGACAGAAAAATAAAATGAAATAAAATACAGGAGCATGAATCTACAAGAATACATATAAGGCTCAAGGAAAATAGTTGCAGGTAAAATAAAAAAATAATAATAATAATGAAAGAATTCTTGTTACAGAACAAACAGTCCTATCTTTAGTCAGTGCTTTGTTATTTAGCAGCTGAGGGGACTGGTAAAGTTTTCCCCTCCCATCCCCACCAAAGAAATTGTGATCCTTGATCTGAAAGATCAGATTTTGTGTTACTGGACCTTGGTTTATCTCACCTTAATTCCTAAATTCATGTTTGGGCACTGAGCTGATCTTTCAGAGAACTTGCTAGCTGAATACTAGAGGAAAACACAAAACATAACTTTAGCCACTGAAGCCAAGTGGAAATAAGCAACTTTTAACTCTCTGTAGTTAATTCCAGGGTGCTCTTGCACTGTTTTTAATGGATGTAGGGAAACTTCAAGAATTGGTGTTCTATGAGCGAATTGGTTCTGTGAAAGGCAGTTTTTAATGAAAATTATAGGGTGAGATCAGTTTTGCTGAATTACTCAGGATCTGTACAATTATACTCTGCACCCTGGTATAGATCCTTATGAGTAATTTGTCCTGCCCGTACCTGTGCACTGAAAAATGTTTATAATTGTGTTATTAGTAATTTAAAAGGTAAGAAGCTGCCAGTAACGTGCATTTCCTTCCAGAAGTAAGAAACATCATGCTAAAATTAAATAGAACCATAGTTAAAATGTAACAAAAAAAGAAATAAAAAATAAAAACTCTTAAACTTGCAGAACGGAAATTTTCCTATATTTGTGGTTGCAATGTTCTATTCATAAAGACCATAACTAGAAACTTATAACCAAATACATTTCCTTCACAAATTTTGGCAAATCTTTACATTTGTTCTCAAAGGGGTTTTTTTGTGGGGTTTTTTTTTTGTTTTTTTTTTTTTGTTTTGTTTTGTTTTGTTTTGGTTTTGTTTTTTGGTTTTTTGGGTTTTTTTTTTGTTTGTTTTGTTTTGTTGTTGTTGTTGTTGTTGTTTTGTTTTGTTTTGTTTTGTTTTGTTTTTCCCCTAAAATGGCTACTCAAGTGCTTGTATAGTTTTCTGGGGATCCACAATCCCACCTAACTTAGGATCACAAATAGCTGGGCTGTGAAAACACACTGCTATGACAATTTTGAAATTGCAATCTTTTTTCTCTGCCAAATGAGAGTTAGATACAGATAAAGCAACACTTAAAATGCAGAGGTTTCAACTATTAACTTCAGGAGCCTGAGAATGTCTGCTTTATTCAGACTTTTCAGAAAACTCATTAAGAAAAACACATAGATTTTCCACTGGAGAGATATTGTAAGGCAGTATTACACAGCCAAGAAATGAAGTTTTCTTCATTTAGGTTTAGGTAGAAGACTCACCTTAATTGCATTGAAACTGTTTTGTAGCTTACGGTATTTTCCTTATGTCAGTGCTCTGTATCAGAAATCCCTTGATGTGTTGAAGTAATCAAAGTTCCTAACTCTGAAACAGTACAATTTTCACAAGGCTTTTCCATGAATGTGACTTTGAAAGAATAATTCTACAGTCAAGATGCCAAAGTTTAAAATCCTAATTAGTACCTTGCTGAATCATTTAACAAAACCATAAGGCTTTTATACACCCATGTCCTCAAAGTATGAAAACTGGTATTTCCAATGCCTGCAACACCCTTAGAACAAACTCTGACACTCCTTATCTTTGCAGCCACATGAAAGAGACTACTGGTACAAAACTAAATAAAAGGGCATGTCTCAACTAGAAATCTACTGCATGTTTATTGTATGTGCACTGTCACCCACAGCAACTCCTGGAGAAGAAGACAGACTGTCCACATGCTAAGATTTTAGTGGTTTCACCAAAGGTCTCAAAAAGCACCCCACCCCAACTCATTCCATCAACCCTTCCTGTGCTGAGAGCAGCTCTCACCTCAGTACGGCAGAGGGGCTGATTCTCCCCTCTCCTGACGCCCACGCTGGAGGATCAGCCCAAGGCACATTTGGCTTTTTGGGCTGCAAAATTAATAATTTGTGTTATCTCTATAAATAGCGTTGGTTTTCCAGTCTGAATCCTGTGAGGCTCAATGACACCTGTGTGATCCTTTAGACAATAAACTGCTAACCAGCCCTGGGGCTGGGGTTGGATCTCCTCTCTGAGAAGGACTCCAGAAAGTCCTTTGCCACTCATGACATTGTGAGTGGACGTCTGATAATGCCAAGGTCGTGGCTTTGATCCCTGGATGAGCCATTCACTTAAATGCTGGACTCTGACAATGCTTCTGGATGCCTTCCAACTCCGAATTCTGTGGTTTCTGTGAAACCTTGTCTGAAGGTCCCACCCTGCCTGACACAAGCTCACTGCTGGCTCCGTGGCAGCACCGCAGCACTTGCAGGGACCGTCCTGGTCTTTGCTGCTTCCTTGGTCTCCTCTGGATCAAGGCAGTCTGAGTTGCCAGGCAAAAGATGGTGGGATCGAGGTCCACCTCCAGGTCCACCTCCAGGAACCCTTGTGTCTGGAGAGAGCCCCCGGGTGCCCCTAGCCCTGGCTCCCCACTCTCCGCCGAAGATCGGAGCGAGGCTCACCCTCACCCTGCCCCCTCAGGCACCGCGCGGCCATCCGCGGGCACGGGGCTCCCTCAGCCCCCGGCGCGCTCCCAGCCGCTCCCCCAGCCCTGCCCGCGCCCTTCAGTGGGGCTGGCCCCGGTGACCGCCAGCAGCCCAGCTGTGAGGGCAGGAGGGGCAGGGGGAGGCCGAGGCCCGGCCCGGGGCGTCCCCTGGTCTCGGCGGGGACGGAGACAGGCTGCCCAGAGACTCCGGGAAATGGATCTTACCAGTGAGCCTTAGGGCCTGAGGGTCCTGCAGGTACCTGAGGCTCTGTTCAGCCTTGATCCCGTCTTCTGCCAGCCGGAGAGAGCGCAAAGGCACGGGCATGTCACAGAGCCTGCAGCTGGCCAGAGCAGTCCTTGCTTCCAGACCTCCCCCTGCCCCCCGTTGTGCAAAGGCCTCGCTCCTGCTCGGTGCAGAGAGGGGAGAGGCACCTCAAGAACCCTTGGAGGCTGTGTTGTTGAGGACAGGACCAAGAGTGCGGCTCCAGGCTGCGGCTTTGCCTTCGGCAGGGCAGGTGGGGCACGGCTGCAGAGCTGGAGGGCAAGGGGCGGCCCTGGCCCAGCTTCGGCCCTGGTGTTTGATGCCTATATAACTTAGATCAAAACTACAAGGTGCTTATATATCTTAAGTTATATCAATATAACCTAAATCACGATTTTTATGTATCAATATAACCTCATATATCTATATAACCTGATACCAATATATCCTAAATCATTACTTTTTATGTATCTATATAATCTAATACCTATATAGCCTGAAGCATAGCTTTTTATATCTATATAACCTTAATCATAACTTTTTATACAATGTAATGGCTAGTATATGGCTAACTACTTGATTAATGCTGAATAGACAAAAAAAGAAGAACAAAACTCACCAGGCAGATAGATTTAGAGATAGATAAGTAGTACTAATGAAAAATTGGCAAGTGCAAACCCAATTAGCTACAAAACAAAGAATTTAGACTGGTTAGGACCAGAAGACAGAGCAAGGAACACCATAACTGCTCATGCTCCAAAGACAAAATTGAAAAGTTCAGATGCGAAGGAGACTTTGGAAGACTTCATCAAAGACCCCTGACAACACCCGAACTGCGGAGGTACAAGCACCGTGCAGAAGAACCATTTATTACCATGAGATCATACTATGTAAATTAGTTCCCATTTGTATATGATGATATTATAATGACATAGTAACACTAAGCAGGACTTTATAAATATTCCACAGCACTTGGCAAAGGGGGGTGAGTTAGGAAAAAATCCCCTCACCTCCAGGGCTGCAATAAACAAACACCTGCTCTGTAGACACCAGTCTATAGGGATTTATTTCCAGCCTATCTTTCAGGCATCAGGTTCATCCTCACCAAGCACCTGCCGATCCTCCATGGTTTCTCAGTTTGGTCCAGGTGCTTGAGCTCCTTCAACTTGAGGAGCACTGCAGCAGCAAGAAGGGTTTCCCTGGAGAACTGTAGCACAGCAGAAGCTGGAGACAGCAACAGGGTCCAGGGAAGGAGACCGACCTCTGGGCTTTGTTCCTGGAGTAATCCCACCTTTAGAGATCCCCACAGCTGAGATGTGCTCCCACCAAAGTGTCTGGGAGTCTCTTGGGGACAGCTGTGAGGGGCAGGGACTGAGGCTTAAAGCCCTGACCTCCGACACCAGTGGAGACAGCTGGGAAGCCTCTGAGAGTGCACATGTTCAGCCTCTGTGGCCGGGAGCTGCTGCCAAGCCCTTCTGGAACAGGCGGGGCAGGTGTTGGAAATGGCTGTACCAGCTTCTCTGCCCCTGCTCATGCTAGGTCTGCATAGACCCTTCCCACCTTCCCATGGGCTGGGCTGGGGGAACACTGCCAGCAGCCCTTGCCTCAGTGCCTGGGACTCCTGGAAAGTGTCAATCCCCTCTCCTGACCCCCTCTCCCCATGCCCCCATGCATTCTTCTTGCCTGTTTTAAAGATACAGCTTCCATTCTGTGAGAAAGTCCAAGCCAGCTCAGCTTCCCAGACAGGCACGAGGCAGGAAGGATGTTTGGAGCAGTCACCCCACCTCCTGACTCGCAGTTCAGGCCAAGCCAGCAGCCTTCCCATCGCCCCAGAGCCCAGCTGCCAGGGTGCTGCCCTGACACCGCACTGCTGGCCATCTCGGCTCTCTCTGACAGCATCGTGAGGCCCCTGAGCAGCAGGGAGACCAGACCACTGCTTGGATATGTTAGGAATCTCAAGGCTTTGTACTGCTGAGTGAATTCCTTTTCCTCACTGTCAGAGGCCAGCAGCTGACAGGAACCCAGCAGTGAGCTCCCAGCAGAACCAGCAGGACTGACTGCATTGTGCAGCTCCTGGTCTCCAGCAGCAGCTGAGCATATGGGCACCGGGGCTTTTCCTGCTTACTCACAGCCAAGGCAATGAGGCAGGTGTTCTCCTCAGTGTGGAAGAGCCCTTTGTCCCAGAGCTGGATGTGCAGCTCCTTCAGAACCTTCTCCAGAGTCTGGGGCACAGAGAACATCTGCTCACAGTCTGAGGCTCTCCCTGCAAGGGGATGTCCTGCAGCATTCCTCAGGTCTGGCAGCCAGAGAGTCTCAGGATCTCTCTGCCCACAGAGACAGTCCTGGGGACAGTTGGGGCTGACAGCCCTTGTATGGTGCCACAAAGGTCAACATGCTGTGGGCCAGTTTCGTGGAGTACTTGTGAGCCAGCATTACAGGCAGGGCAACCAGGCTCTCCACAGCTGACTCTGCACTGGTATACTCCAAGATTTCTTGGCTGCTGTTCACAGTTTGTGCAACCTGGAGGGGCCACAGGTGAGGGTGGTGCAGCCACTGGAGTGCAGCCTTGTCCTCAGCTGCCCTCCCCGTCCCTGTCTGCTGCTGTAAGGCGGTTTCAGGTCTGCCTGGGCTTGGGAAGGAGACAGGCTGAGCTCCTGGAGCATAGGGCGCTGGCCCAACAGAGACCCAAAGCTTGCAGTGGGCATGACTGGAGCTGTGCTGGGACAGCAGAGTGTCCCCTGCTTGAGGACAGCAGGAGTACTCCCTCCAGGGACTGCTCTGCCCTTTTTACGTAGTGGTGGATGGGAGTCCCTCCGTGGGTGTGACATGCAGCAGACTGAGAAAGCCAGCCTCAGGTCCAGTGGTCCCATGCAGGCAGCAGGGTGGGGGTGATGTGTGTGCAAAATTTCGGGGTTTCCTAAACCGTCTGCACCCACCCCATAGCCATCCCCCATACAAGACCTGCTGGAGAAGGTTGGCTTTCCACCCCTATTATTATTTTGGGGTGTGCAAACATAGCAAAAATAATTGTGCTTAAAAATAATTTTATAGTTGGTAATGACAATCTTCCAGATGTGAGTGAGTAGAAATGAGACATTTTTCACTCCAGAAATAGCACTAAATTATTTTCTAGAGGAGCAGCTCTGGAAGCGAAAACCCTCCATAGCACCAAACTCTCCAGATGTCATTAAAACAGAAGAGAGGCTCTCTGACCGGCAAGAGAGCAGCATATGTGAAAGACAAGCAGGCTGCTAAAATCTGTTTTTCTGAAATTCTGTCCTATACGTGTCCAGAGATGTGGAGCACATCAGATTCACAACTCAGAGAATCTAGGAAACTCACCATGTCTGCTGTTACCTGCCACATGCCAGCTTAGACTTAGGGCAAGTGTTTAATTTTCTTTAGGATTTTTTTTTTTTTTTTTTTTAACTGACTCACACAACAGTTTTGCATTTCTCCCCCACCTGTAAGGGGACAAGGATTGGTTAACTAAGACTTTGAGTTGTGATTAATCTATTTCATATAATTAACCTTTGAAAACAAAGCTGACATTTTCATAAAACTAGTAACAAAGTCTCAGAAGATGGCAATAATGGATGTATTCTCTAACCATGCACATACAATGTAAAATAAAGTTGTCCCGTCCCAGGACCAGCCACAGCAATGTGCTCTCATGTACTAGTAGGGTCAACACCCCTGTAACTTCATGGCAAAAATTGTTTTTACCAAAAACTTGTACTTCTGTATAAGTGTAAGCCATCTGTGCTAACAACTGTGTTCTTTAGCAAGGAGATTCTGTGTTTACAGTCTGGTTTGTAGCCTGTTCTGCAGAAATGTAACTTTTCCAGTTTTGCATGGTCTCTTTTAAAGTGAGCCTAACCTGACCTTCATGTGGAACTGTATTATTATGAGTTCCTGCTTCTCCTTTGCCTTCCACAGCTTCTCTCTCTCTCTCTTTTGGTGTTTTGCAATCACTGTGGGGAGTGATTTCAACCACAACTAACAGCCATATCAGAGCTTCTCCCCTGTGGGTAGCTCTGCAGTGTGGGTAGACAACGCCCTGGGCTGTTCTCAGCCAAAATCAAATGCCCACCCCATGTGTTTATACCTGCATGGCCCAGCATCTCCCTAAGCAAGGCAAGCTGGAGAGTGGTGGTTTAGATGATGATCTGGATGATGAAGACCAGCATAGTTCTTGTGATTGCTCTCTTTGCTTCTGTGCTCCTGCTCTACTTCCCCTGCCCTCCTTGATCTTCCAGCCTCTCACAGGCACATGCTGTGTGTCCACATCCCAAATGTGTTTACTCATCCTATTTCAGCTTCTTCTGGAGAAAGAAATCCCACAGAACACTAAATATGTTTTTTGAATAAAGTTTTCAGAATGAAAGATTCAGCAGAAATGAAAAACACACTTTCTATTCTACCTGGAACAGCAGTTGGAAAAAATGTGGT
>JANEHK010000091.1:188128-233693 GCA_025960845.1 Tachycineta bicolor | reverse complement strand
TTTTTTTTTTTTTTTTTTTTTTTTTTTGTTTTTTTTTTTTTTAATGTAATTTATTTATTTTTATTTTATATACTCATTTAGCTCAAACAGTATTGATAGCTCTGTTTGAATCCTGGTAAGACACAGTGCTAAATTAATATTTTTAAAGTATTTTTTTGGAAAGGCTTCAAGTTCTGGATGAGGGAACCTGCAAAGTGCAATGTAGTCATACTTTTATTGCTATACAGAGCAGCAATTAGAGTTTGCACAGGGACCATGCAGCAGTCACAGTTATCATTTTCACATCACGAAAGCCAAAAGCCAGGTAGGAGTACTGCCATTACCCCATCTGCCCATGTGAGGAGTCTCCAAATTTTGCTCTTTCTAAACAGCTGCAGGCACCCCCATGCTCTGTCCTGCTGCCATGGTTGTTACAGAAAAAAACTTTCTATTAATTTTTTGTTGTTTTGCTGGGTTTCTTGAAAGCCCAGACTGAGTCAAATTCTCTTTTTGACTCTTCTTTAGCAGAAATTCCCCAGGTGGAAACAAACAGACAGTATCTTCTCATAAGTACTCAGCTTAGGTAATATAAAGTTAAATATTTGTATGTTGCTTTTCTTTAGGAAAACAATATCTGAATCACTGAGGTTACCCTCAGACTACAGACATATATGCAGAATGTATTCATTATGTCCACTTTAAAAGTAAATATGGTATAAATACAAATTTTATATATATATATATATATACACACACACACACACACACACACATATATATGTATAAAATCTGTTTTAGCAATACAAAGTTGGCAACTGCAGAAATGGCTCATTTACTAGGATCTATGCAAATTTCCCCAAAATTTTCCAGATTCTAGAATTTTGCTTAAATCATTGTACAGAAAAGACCTTTTGCTATTAAATGGTACATATTGGAAGGCTTTTGTTTAAAAATGCCTGTTATTGGAATAGTTTCCACATTTTGAAGAGGTAAGTACAAGAGGTGTCGTCTGTTGGATCTGTTGTGTACATGTCCCATATACACAATTTATGCTGACTGCAAAATTAATAAATTTAAATTAATAAATTGTAGTTGCAGTGGCATTTTGAAGCCATGTGGAAAGTACTTGTGGTGTATTTCAGAGGTGTGTCAGAGGCAGGGCTGAGTCATACAGGTAAACACCACATTCATTACCTTTTCTTTGTTTGTTTGTTTGGGTTTCTGATGGAGAGAAAACACTCCTGGTTTTCAATCTTTGTGAGTCTCTGAGCACTGGATCTCTGATGGGTTTAGCCCTGGCACTCTCAGGCTCTTCTGGAAACAGGAGGCTCATCCCATATGCCCTGCATCCATCCAGAGCTGTCCTGAGTAAAGAGGAACAATATTGATATTCAGTTTCATAAGCCTACCATCAGCCCAGGCACAGTTTGAAGACCCATCCTTTACTCACTTCCTTTTTCAGACTAATCCAGCAGGAAGAATTCAATTACACAAGCAGCAGACAGAAATCTCAGATATAAGAAAATGGCAGGAAAAACTGGCAGTTTCACAGACTTGTGAAAAATATGCACAGAATTGGCAAGATTAATATTTATCTTTTTCACTGGGTAGTTACAATAAGCAGACTGATCTGGCTAGCTGCTACTACTACAATATTAATTTCCATTTAATTTTTATAGCATTAGCTAACCTTGACTGCTAAATAAGCACCATTTAGTTTAATCTCATGTGGTAACGTGGAAAGCTAAAATGCAGTGGTTTCAACAACAAAAAGATAAGTTGTGAGTCTTCTGAGGGGAGAGGAAAGCCTCCTTATAAGTAGTTTGAATTTTAAATACATCCTTTTGATTTGGGAGGTGAAATAGAACACATCACACCCATACCTCTGTTAGGAGAGAAAAGTGCTTTGATTCAGACCAGCTGCAAGAGAAATATCAGGGGTTGGGGAAGGGATGATACCACACTTTTTTATAATGAAATGAAAAGTCCATGATTTAAAACCAAGCAGATTTAAATTCTGGAAGCAGATTTAAATTCTGGAAGCAGACAGAATCAAACCCAGCACTTAAGACCTGCAGAGGGCTCAGTTTGTCTAACAATAAAACCTCCCAAACTTTGTCTTTTGTACTGCCTGTGAACACAGATCCTTTCAGACCAGTGCCAGCTGCAGGGTAAAAGTACCCTGGGTTATAATCCTACTGTACTGACAATTTTATGTTCCAACAGGTGCTGTAGAATTTTTTTTCACAGCTGCTATCACTCTTGTTACACAGCTTTTCTAATTTTCCAGTGGAAAAGGAGAAAATTCTAGTAACGGGCAGGGAAGGAAAAACAAGAAAAGGGATAATGGTTTGTCTCAGCAAAGGCACCATGTGGGAAAAGCAGGAGCTCCCCATTCTGACTAAATTACTTTAGTTATATAAATCTCTGTGATTGGAATATATTCTTTTTTCACTATGAAGAGCTGTTACCTAGCAGTGAAAATTTGCAAAAGGTTTCCTGTTTTTCCTGAAGAATGAATGTTCAACCTGAAAGCGAGTACCTCTCAGTAACAGCAAAACTTCAGGAGCCACACTGACATCAGCCAAGGAATATGAAAATGCAAACTCCAGATCTGGGCTGAGTCCACCTGAGGAACTGCACTGAGTCCTGAAACAAGGAAACTTGCAGAATCGTGGAACCAGTTAGGTTGGAAATGAGCTCTGAGGTCACCAAGTCCAGCCTATGATTGAACACCATCTTGTCACCCATTCCATGGCACTGAGTGCCACTTCCAGTCTTTCCTTAAACATCTCCAGGGACAGTAATTCCATTATCTCCCTACACAGCCCCTTCTACCCTCCCATCCTGTCGCTGGTCACCTGGGAGACCCCCGGATACCAGACTCCTTCAAGGCACTACATAGGGTGCCCAAGCAGCAGCAGGAGTCTTTTAACCACAGCGAGCAGCCTGTGGGTGAGGAAGAAATAAATTCGGGGGATAGAAAACAGCCGGCACAGCAAAATTCCTTATTTATGAGGCGTTTATAGCTGCGGCTGAAAATGAGCCCAAGTGTGCCCAGGCACCTGAGAAGGCCAATGGCCCCTGGGCTGTCCCAGCCGTGGTGTGGCAGCAGGGGCAGGGCAGTGACCGTCCCTGTGCTGGCACTGCTGAGGGACCACCTCAGATCCTGGGGACTCCTCTGGGCCCCTCATGACAGGGAATTGAGGGGCTGGAGCGTGTCCAGAGAAGGAATGGAGCTGGGGAAGGGTCTGGAGCCCCAGGAGCAGCTGAGTGAGCTGGGAAAGGGGCTCATCCTGGAGAAAAGGAGGCTCACGGGGGACCTTGTGGCTCTGCACAACTCCCTGACAGGAGGGGACAGCGGGGGGCAGGGAGATAGGGAGTCGGGCTCTGCTGCCAGAAAACAAGAGAAAGAGGGAATGGCCTGAAGATGTGCTGTGGTGGGGGGAGTTAGGTTGGCCATCAGGAGGAATTTCTTCATAGAACGGGTGGCCAGGCAGTGGAAAGGGCTACTCAGGGTTGTACTGGAGTTACAACCCCCCGAGGTGCTTAAGGAAAGCCTGAAGGCGGCGCGCAGTGACATGCTCTTGTTGACAGGGTGGTGTCCGGCCATACACTGGGCTCGATCATCCCCGCCGGATTTATCCCGTAATTCTGCAATTTATAACCACGGCACCAAACGAGTGCATCTCCCTCCGGACCGCTCGGCCAGGCGAAGTGCGCTGCAGAGAGGCCGTGCGGCGGGCGCCGCGCCGAAGCTGAGTCCAGGTCCCTTTGTCCGGGGCCATGGGCGGGAACGGCGGGGTGGGAATGAGGGGAGGGAGCGGGGGGCGGGAACGCGCGCGGGGCGTGGGCGCGGCCCGAGGGGTGTGGCCTCAGTGGCGCGCCCTCCAGCCGTTGGCGGGTTTTGAATTTAGCCCGCGCCAGAGAGCGGCTCGCGATTGGCTGGCGCACGGTCACGTGGGCGGAGGGGCCGCGAGCGCGGTCCGGCGGGGTGGGCGCGCGGCCATATTGGATCGGTGCGGAGCCGGCGGAGAAGGAGGCGACGGCGGTCGGTCCCTGCGTCCTCCTGTCCGTCCGTCCGTCCGTGCCCGCCCGCTCCCCGCCCCGCCAGTGTCACCCCTGCCCGCGCTCCATGGCCGACCCCACGCCGCGGACCCGCGGCCCAGCCGTCGCCGCGATGCCGCAGAGCCCTACGCGCATCTCCCGCCTGCAGGAGAAGGAGGAGCTGCGGCAGCTGAATGACCGCCTGGCCGTGTACATCGACAAGGTGCGGAGCCTGGAGACGGAGAACAGCGCGCTGCAGCTGCAGGTGACCCAGCGGGAGGAGGTGCGGGGCCGCGAGGTCACCGGGCTCAAGGCGATCTACGAGGCGGAGCTGGCGGACGCGCGGCGGGCGCTGGACGACACGGCGCGGGAGCGCGCCAAGCTGCAGATCGAGCTGGGCAAGCTGCGCGCCGAGCACGAGCAGCTCCTGGGCAGGTGGGCAGCGGGGAAAGGTCCGGGAAGCATCCGTGGGATGGGGGGATGGAGATCGGGATGCGGGCGGAGCGCTGGCGGAGGCACTTGCGGTGCGCGCCCTGCGCTGCTGCCCACCCGTGCCGCGGGCGCTCCGCCGGGGGCTGCGCGGCCGGGAATGAATGAGGGAATGAATGAGGCACGGGCAGCGCTGCCGCCGCTCCGCCCCGGCGGGAAGCGCCGGCTCCGAGCGCCGCCCCTGCCGGGTGCGAGTGCCCCGGTCCCCGCAGCATTCGCGGCCGGTCCGGCACCCATGTGCCCGTCGGGATGGCTCCGACCGGTGCAGACAGAAAAAGGGGGAAGTTTTGGTTAGATAGGTCAGATACTAGGCAGAAAATTCTTACTGTGCGCGAGGTGAGGCGCCAGAACAGGTTGTACAGGAAGGCTGGCGCTTAAAACATGAGGTGAAACGCTCTGAGTACCACCCGCAGTAAGAGGGACCTTAGAGCAGCTTCCTGTAACTAAAGGAGGCTGGAGAGAGATTTTTGACGAGGGCACAGAGTGATAGAACAAGGTGGGAATAGCCTTAAACTGAAGAAGGGCAGGTTTAGATGGGATATTGGGAAGAAATTCTTGGCTGTGAGAGAGGTAAGGCCCTGGCACAGGTTGCCCAGGGAGGTTGTGGATGCCCCATCCTTGGAAGTTCCACACCAGGCTTGCTGGAGCTCTGAACGATCTGATGTAGTCATTGGCATCCCTGCCTCTGGCTGGGGACTTGAAACTAGACAGTCCTTAGAGACCATTCCAGTCTCTTAGCATTCTGTGATTCCATGACTATTAATTGCCCCCTACACGGACAGTGGGCTATCTTTAAGGCTCAGGCTGCTTTGGAATGAAAAACAGAACTTTTCTGAAGCAGATTAACTTCATAATATGAAAATGCTCACTGGGTAATACATGGGGCATATTTAAAACAAAGAGAACTGTAATTTCTGTGTTCCTTCCGGGATGTACAGATGTTAAAAAAGATAGAATTTGTATCCACACATCCCCCAGATTGAGGGCTCTAGGGCACAGTGCCAAGATCCTTGCTCTTGCACCGAACTGATTTTGAGACACTAGATTTTGCTTCTTAAACATTCGAGTCGGTTCAATTGTTTATGTAGTTCTTTGTTTGTGTTTACCTTCAATTTGATTTCTGTGACTGCTGCAGTTCTAGGCATTTACACTTTATTAGTCTTGGAATCACAAGGTATGTCAATATTGGGAGGGCAAAAATCCTCCAGTTGTTATTCTTCCTCTGCTACTGTGTCTTAAATGCCCTCTCTGCCCTGATTTTTCATGATGAAAAAGATACTTCACATATAACCAGCATATTGATGTTCCTGCGCATCTACAGATAGCTCGGATTTATTTTGGACTCTGTTATTTAAAAAATTAAAACCATGAGCTTCTAATTAGTAAGACTGGTTGTTCTTGAGGTTACCTCTTGGCACCTTATGAAAGATCTTAAAGTGGTCGTTGACAGTGATAGGGAAAGCCAGGTGTAGCTGCAGACAGGCAACAACACTATTTGACTCTAAGGTCAAGCCAGGAATTTCCACTTCTTAGTGATTTTATTGAGGAAGACATGCTCTTGTGTCAGCTTCTTGCAAGATTCCATGTGTGGGATTAGGATCTAAATGCAGTCTGTAGTGGATTCCCTGTAGTGGACCAAGACGTTGATAATGTGGACATGGACATCTGCATGTTCTGTCTTGCATTTGCCTGTGCTGGGATACTTGGCAAAACCTTGATGTTTTGCTGGGGGCAGGGTGTTGATCACCAAGAACTCCTGGGTAGTTTAGTAAAACAAACACTTAATGCTGTTGGAGGCTCCTGGATTCCACTTGTTTGTGGCTTTTTGGTGGTGTTTCGTGCCAGACCTCATGATGGGCATGCAGTTTCTTAGTCGTCCTTGAATACTGTTAAGATGGATATCTTGGGGATATCTAAGCTTACCTGTAATTCAATTTGCAAAGTCCTTAAAAGGAGCAAAGGGGCTTTTCACTTGAACTGGAGCACACTCTTTATGGCTTCTTAAAGCTGTTAAGTCACATTATAACCTGACAAAAATATTCTTAAAAACACTTTGCACAAATGTGCATAAGAGTACTGTAAAGGTTTGCAGGGTAAGATGAGCATGTGTGCTCTCAACAGTATTTTCCTTGCCGTCTCTGAAAGCTGAACTGTGGTGTGTGATGCACGTGCTGGCTTTAGTTTAAATGTGAGTATGTAGTAGTTCCGATCTAACAGCAGCTTGGGGGAAAAAAAAATAAATTCCTGGCATTGTTTGGTTTGCGTGGTTAAGTATTCTAGTAGCCATGTCATAACTCAAATTAGTGATGGCTTTCGTCCCCTGCAGAGCCATTGGAGGTAAATGTGAGGAGAAACAGGTCTCAAGGTCTTCTGGGTCTGTGGAGGGAGCAAAGATGATTTGCTCCTTAGTTATGTTATGCTTAGTTATGCTCCTTAAGCTGGGCAAAGTCATTCATGGTCTAGTTTACCTTCTTGTGCTACTTGAATATTTTTGCAGGTGTTATTCTTGTGCAGCTCTGCGTTGTGTGTTTAGCATGGCATCCTTCTTAATTGCTTGAACCATTTTATTCCAATCATCTTTCAGTCATTCTCTGAATTAGTGCATCAAACTCAAGCTTCTCAAAATGCTGTAGGACTTCTCGTATTCTCTGTTTACAAAAATTAAAGATCCAGTCACCTAATTGTTGGGTTTGCTGACTTCAGTGCCATCTATATGGTGTGATGCACCAAAAAGCTTGCCCTGTTCATACTTCTGATCACTCAAGGAAAATTGCATTTGTTTCTTTAGCTCACACTCCTATATATAGCAGACATATTATATGTTCTCCTTCTAGATGCTTGCCATGCAATGGGTTCTGCTGTAGCTAAATACGAAGGTTTCCCTTTATACTTCAAATCTTTAAGGGCTAGGTGGAGGGAAAAGTGAAATTAAAAAAAGCCAACTTCCCTATTTCTGTTCTGGGGAGGGGATGGGAAAGTGATACGCATAATTGTGTAGGAAGCTTGTTATGGGCAGAATGGAGATAAGGGAAAATAAATCTGTGTATCTCAAGACTTGGGTGAAAAAATCCTATGTAATTTGAATTTAGGTGTATAAAATTCTTGGAGTGGTCTTGGGAGATGTAGAAGAGGGAGATCTCTCTTCCATAGTTTGAGGAAGAATTGAGACCATACCAATTCCACAGTATTTCCTATTTTCTCATTAGTGATTAGGCAAGACTTTACTGTATGCTTTGCCATTGGTGGTGGCTGTTGTAGAGGCATGCCTCCACTTCCCTCCTTTAAATGGTATACTTAATTGTGACTGCTACAGTTTTGCAATCAAGGGCTGGGGAAGATACCGGTAGCTCCAGAGATAAAATGTCTCTGCATATTGATTGCCATCTGCCGGACTTGCTCACGAGCAATAAAGGTGAAATGAGGTAGTTGCCTGTAGATGGCTGGATCCTGAAGTCTTAAAATGTGTGATGATACAATTAGCAACAAATTATTTTGGAGTAACAACTGTTATTTTTAGGTAGAGTGCACTTCTTACAACAGAGTAGCATTGCCTTCGGTGGGAGTGCAGATTGCTGCAAATTCCACATTTCTTGAGAAAAGGCTTGAGCAAACAAGACATAAAAATCAGTGAAAGATGTTATCCTTGGGCATGTCGTAAAGCCATCATTTAAGGAACATATCCCAATTGCACCATCACGTCCTACAAGACTGGATGAAGCTTCTGGTTTTGAGGGGAAACATCATGGGTTCATCATTTCCCCAAGCGCACACCAGGGAGAATGGGTGAGCCAAGATGGTGGGGGGAAAAAGTGTCCTGTGTCACTGGAGCAATTGGCTTAACAATGGTGCACAAGTTTGGCACAGCTGTGTCACCAAGTTGTGTTGAACAAGGGCTGTTCAGAAAGCCAGGCTGGCTGTTGTGTTGTGTGGCTCTGCTGGTGGGTCAGGTTTCAGCATTGTTTTCCACTGGTGGGAATGGTTTCCAAGATTAAGAAAATTTATTTCAAAGAATGCTTGTGTTAGGGACTTAATTAAATGTGTGGCACATCAAAAATCCCCGGCTGGACTTGTCCACATTCTGGTTGGTCTTGTGAGGAAATTGTGTTCTTTAGGAGGCATAAGCTGGTGTTAACACTAGTTCCTTTAGGAAACCTATTGTTTACATTTGTTTTTGGCAGGCTGGGGTTTCACTGTGGCGGTTTGCCAGTGCTAAGGGACATCTGCTATCCTGGAAGAAGAGACAATGTGATTAAAGTAACTTCGAAGGAAATTGTGTGTTTTATTGAAGATGTTGGTAAAGGACTTAATCTTCCTTTATTATCTTCAGGTGTTTTGTAGAGTGCAACAGTTAATAGCAAATGTAATTTGTGGCAAGGAACTAAACTTTAATTTTAAATATCAAAGAGATAGTTTATCTATCTGGCTGGCTTTGAATCTCCTCCCCATCTACGCTCTGAAGTACATTTCTGCACTGAGATTAGGCAGTAAAATATCAGGAACAGCTTCCCATCAGCCTGTGGCTTGAATTACTCTGCAATTGTGTGGCACTCTGGGGCTGATACCCTGAGCAACTACACAGAACCGTGTGGTATTGGTGCAGGCAAAGATGTGACACCTGTTCCAGGGTTTTCCAGGTTGCGTATGTGCTACAAAGGAGCTGGGGAAGAACTGTGGGAAGGAAGCTGACTTGAAATTTTTTGAGGAATTGTTTTGTTATTGTAGGAGGTCTTGAAAAGTGAGGCAAAGACTGGAGTCTGGGGAACTCGAGGGCTTTAATCTGAGATCTGTCACTCTTTTGATACGTACCATAGAGCATCCAGAGGAGGAAGGAGTGGGATGATTAACTTGTCGCAGAATAATTCAAGCCACTGAAATGTAAGAATTAATATTCTCAAGTAAGGATGTCTTTTGTGCAGTGTAGGATATAAATATTTGGTCTCAAATATGTAGACACGTAATGATGACATGGTGGCAGGCAGTGGCTTGATTTGTATTTATGCAGGTTCTGCTTAGAAATGGATTATAGTAATGGGATTCACACAGATGACCATGAACTTCGGGTTGGATTTCAAGCAGGGTCTCGGCTGAGCAGTATGCGACTAGAGATGATGTGTTGTTGTTGGTTTCAAACACTACTTTTTAATAAAATCAGTGACCTGAGACAAGTTGAAACCACATTACATATATTTATTTACAGGTAAGCCAAACTCTTATTTTCATGTTGATCTCTTTTCAAAAAATTGAATGCTCTTAGGTGCTTCTTATGTTATTTTAAGTCGCTTTCTTGCAAAATACAGCCTTAATATTTTGTCTGCCATAGGGAAAAAATGTGGAAAACTGACTGCTAGCAAAATAAAACATAGAGATTTTGTGACTGTAGTTGGGTTTTTTTAAATTATTTTCATATTTCTCCACAGGTGGAGTGGAAGGTAAGCCCACTGTGCAGTAGCTTTCTATGGGTCTAAATATAGGTCACATTATCAGGAATTACAACACGTGTGTATCTATGTCATGACTTGGCTGAAAGCCGATGCTTTTCGAGGAAGGTTTGATTAATGTTGGTAATGCTTAACTTTGGGATTAGCCTCTTGAGTAGTGGCAGAAAAGAGTGGATGGGGTATGTGAGCTGAGAAGAATCTGCTGTAGGGTGGTGGCATCCTGCACTTGGTCAGTTTCAAAGGAACCTCCTGAGGTCTGGCTGCTGGCTGCTTAACTTGAATTAGGTGTGTGGTTCGTCTGGCTCAGCTGATCACTTCAGCTTATTGAACAGCTAGAAAATTACTTTTTGGGGGTTTTTGTTTGATTGGGGGTTGGAGGTTTTTCTTGTTGTTGGGGTTTTTGTTTTTGTTGGGTTTTTTGTATGGCTTTTCTATTAATTTAGCAAGAAGTTTAAGGAGATTATGGGAAATTCTATGTTGTTGTTAACAATTACATGGATAAGAAGATCCACACACTTTGAAGTCAGAAGAGAGCTTGCTTCTTTGAAAAATACGCAAGTCAGCAATTACTTCTTTGCTTCTATTTTCCTTTCATGAGTCAAACTACTTGAAAAGGAGTACAGTTTAGGTAATTCCTGAACACTGCAACAGGAAGGTGTTTGAGGTTTTTTCATTTGCTGTATTCAGATGTAGCTTTGGCTCTCTGAGGACAGAGAAGCCAGCTATTGTCAAGAGGCTGAAGTTCTTCCTCGTGAAAATTAGTGGGTGTAAGGGTGAAGTATGTGTTGTATACATTAGTGTTTGTTTTTATAAATCACAGACGCATTTCTGATCTTTCCCTCCTTTCCTGTATTCCCTTTAGGGCTGGGATGACACTGCTGAGTTGCTGAGATTTCATCTGGCTTCCAGTGTTTGAAGTGTTGAGCTCCAGTTTCTGTTTTCCCTCTGAGAATGTGTTCATCTGAGCTGTCTCATAATTAGACAACTCATGACACTAACAACTAATAGTGCTTAATTTTAGTTCTCCACCCACCCACCACCCCCCCTGCTGTGGCTTTTGTTGCATTAAATTATAGTGTGGCTTCACAGACAATCTTGTTGCAAACAAGCCAGAAAGGGCTGATCTAACGGGTAATATTTACCTATTGTGGTACAGGTACTACATTGGGTTTTAATCATGTTGTTGTTGCTAGTCCTGTTTATAATACCCTTTTCCCTCTGCTGATGCATGGCAAGCATGCTCTTCTTAGCTGTCTTCCAGTCTGTAAATGCATAAAATAATTTAAAATCCAAGTAGTTTTAAAGTATTCGCACACTTTGGATAGTGGCATATTTTGGAGAATCTCCCTGTTTCAGAGTCTTGGATAATTTGGGACAGACTGGGGAGTAGCATGCTGTCTATAGTTCTGCAACTTTCTCATTTCAGGGTCTGACTTGGTAGGCTTGGTTTCAGCACGGGAGGAGCAGTTTCTTCATATTTTGATTAAAGCTTTTTTCCCCAGAGAGATGAAACAACAAATGTCTGCTGTGGGCCCTCATACTTCCTAATAGGGGATGTAGAGATTGGGTTTTTTACAGATGTACTAGGGCAACATACCTTGCCTTCCTTCCTTTTCCTCTTCTGCTGCACACCTTCCTTGCATGCTGAAGTTCCCACAGGTCTGGGTGGAAGAGGAAGGACAGGGCAGAATCTCTAGGGAATAATGCAGAGAGCTGGAAGCAGGAGTGTCCAAACCCTAAATCCCGTGGTTTTGTCTGAGCTGTGGACCCAACTGTGGGTCTGAGGAGTGAAATGCTATGAAGGGAGTGGGGAGTGTTGATCAGGAGGAAGCAGCTGAGTGCAGAAGAGAGTGTTTTTGTGTGTCTCAGGGGCTCCCAGCCTGTGCCTTGGATGCCATGGGGGCAGCAGGTGCTAATCCCACTGGATCGGGATTAGTGAGCGCTAAGTCTGTTGCATAAAGCTTGCCATGTGGTGTGGCTGTGGTATTGAAACCTCCAGACATACGTTCCATCCCTGCATCCCTCTGTGTGCACCCGCCTCTCCTGAGCATGATAAGTGCAGGTAATCTTGAAAAAAGGATCTTTTAAAACTGAGGGTCTCTCCTTTTAAAATTGTGTTGATTTTGTGTTAGGTCTCATTTTGTCAAGAAGAGTTGCTGTTGTGTCTTATAAGCTGTACAGTGATTAAAAAGAGTAGTGGATGTATTCTGAATCTATCTTTATTCAATTTTAAGTCATCTCAGCATTATGTTGTTAATTCTACCCTTTTAAATTTTTTTTTACATCTGGAAAGAACAGCATGACAACTGAAGAAGGATATGCCAGCTGTGGTATTATTGAGCCTAAATCTGTCCATTCTTTTAAAAAGTTCGTAGTTCAATTAAAACCATCTAGGATTTCTGTGTGCTACTGCCCTTGATAGACAAATATGGATATCCTAGACAAAATATGGATATCCCAGACAGAAAATTATGAGCTCCAAGGTTGAAGAACTTGTTACATATTTAATGGCTGCTTGTGCCATCTAAGGACAAGAATCATTTTGATTTCATGAATTTAGGTTTCCTTTCTCCTGTTTTTAATAGTAGCCATTACAGCATTTGATAGTTACAGCATTATTTTTGGATAATGAACTTGAGTTTATGTGACCTTACTTTTTGCCCATTTGACTTCTCTGTTTGAATATGCTGGTTTAGGGAATAAGCACCTAGAAAATGCTTGATTGCTTGTCTAGACACATAAACTAATTTAAAAGTAATTTGAAAATCATCTGTGCTTGCCTTCATACAGAAATCACATCACCTCTGCACCAGTGTAATTTCTATAATGGCAGATATTGTTGTATAGACAGGATTTGGGTCTGTTTCCTCTGGTCCGTGGAAGTTTGCCATTTTTGAAGGGTGCTGCAAAGCAAAGTAAATTCAGCTAACAATGTTTTTGACAAGTGTTTCTCAGGTTTTTGACAAGTTTTTCAAGTTTGAGATTCAGATTGCTTTATTAGTCAGCAATTGACTTTGGTGGTGTTTCTATGTTTTCTTGTGACCATTTTCTATGGTTTGTTCCAGCTATGCAAAAAAGGAATCTGACCTCAATGGAACCCAGGTCAAACTTCGTGAGTTTGAAGTAGCCCTGAATTCTAAAGAAGCTGCACTGGCCACAGCCCTTGGTGATAAGAAAAGTCTGGAGGTAGAAATTGAAGATTTGAAAGATCAAATTAGAGAGGTGAGAAGGAGCATTAACCCATCAATTTCTATTAGCCAGTTGAGGTGGTTTTCTATATTATGAACTGCTAATCTGATAAAATACAACTTTGTAAACAAAAAAAAAAAGATGAAAATCTGTAATCTGGTCACAGCTTGAACAAATCATGATTCACTTTCAACACTAGAAGCAGTGTTGAGTAGATTTCTGAGTCCAGTACTGTTGAGTTTTATTAAGAACATGAATGGTAGAAGAGGGAGCTCTTAAAATTGCGGACACTGAAATTACAAGGGGTACTTAGGAGGAAGAAAGCAGGTCAAGACTTAAAGTACACTTGACACTTTTAAGATGAGTTTTGAAGGGGCGGATTGACTTCACAAGAACAGATAATAACTGACAAATAAGTTTCTCTCTGCCCTCCTTTTGGTTCTGCCTGTGGTTCTCCATGTTCTGCTGAAACAATGAGCAGGAAAACCTCTTGTCCTAGTTTTGTTAGCCTTTTGATTTGTCATCTTGAGGAGCACCGCCTCAAGAGGACAAGCTGTAGAAACCAGGAAACTAGTGATTTCCATGTATTAAAAATTTATTTGTAACAAAAATTATAAAGTAGCACATTACTAGCTAGTTATTTGTCATTACAAGCATGTTACTAGTCACTAGCTAGTTGTTGAGTGTTTTCCCTGAGATTCAGGTGGTTTTAGAGTCTTTTTGCCTTCTGCAAAGCTCTGAGCCAAACGCAAGAAAGAGATGGAGTCTTCAGGTTCTGATTTTTCAAGGTTGCATGCTTTGTTTATTGTTTCTTATCTTACAAATTTCTCAGTGCCCCACAAAGTCTGTGCAGCTGCTTGGGCATCTGGTGACTCCTCGACTCCTCCCGAGCTGGGCAGTCGCTAACTTTTATACTAATTGTTATGTATTCTTTATTTATCATTGCTTGCCAATACCTATCACTTATACTAAACAGGTCATCCCTACTCTGACCCAATCTCTTTAAACTACTTTGTGCCGCCATCACTGCAGAAAATGGAATGAGGGAAGAAGAAAGAAGAAGCAGGAGACAGCACCCCAAATCCTCCATCTTGCCCCTGTTCACTCCAATGCTAGAACCCCAAATTTACTGTTTTATCACCCTGTGATGAGCTAAACTACTATCTTTCACACTCTTGTAGCTTGCAATCCCTCCCACAGCGCAGGAAACCTTTCCCACGGACTGAGATCAAAGCCAGTGTCCCTCTGGGCTCTGGGCCAGGGTCCCAGACCCCCCTGTCCAGGTCTCTGACCCTCCAAGGCAGCCAAAGGAATGCCCTGGACTCCAACAGCTAGTTACTAGCATGTGAAATGTATAGAACTCACTTACATAAGCAATTGCAAAAGTGTGTGATATGTAATATTACTGGGGTGAATATTGGGATTTGATTGTGAAGTTAAGCCTTAATGTGTAGTTAGCTGTAGTTCTGTGGGCCTCTGGCCATTGTGTCAGTTCTGCTTCATAATTGTGTTGATTCTTTTGTTTCTTAAAGCTTGAAGGTTCTTTAACTGCTGCCAAGGACCAGCTAATAAATGAAACCCTGCAGAAGGTGGACCTTGAAAACCGTTGTCAGAGCCTCATTGAGGACCTGGAATTCCGCAAAAATATGTATGAGGAGGTAAATTTAGCCTCAAGAATTAACATTTTTAAAGAGAAGGCAGCAACTGGGAGGTCATTCTAGAACAGAAAAATAGTTCAGGTTGGGAAGTACTTCTGCAAGTTGTCTGAATTCCTACTCAAGAGTAGCATTTACCTCTGTTCTAGCATGAAGATTTCTAACTTCTTTTTTCTAGGAAAAATGATTTTAACTCTTAATTCTTGTGGCAGAATAACTTCATGTATCATGTTGTTTCATCTTAAATTCTGATCATAATATGCAATGCACATGTCTTTTCTTATTGAGAATGTAGGTTAGTAATTTTTCACATAATCCCATTATAAGAAATAAAGTGGAGGGAGACTCAAACAGGTGCTCTGGACCTGCAATGTTTGTAATTTCAAACCTTTCTAATAGGATGCTTTTGAATAATGGAAAAAAAAGTGGATAAATAGTTCTTTCAGAACTTTTTTCTTGTCACCTTCCCTTTCACCTGTGGCCCTTGAGGCTTTCCAGGAGGAACCTCAGGGCTGTAACAAATGTACTTGACCAGATGTACATTTGTTACATAGGTACTTTTTCTTGCTAGGAGAATTTTCAGCTTTTTTCATGTTGTTGGCATCTGTTTCTTTCCAGAGAAAGCACAGGCAAGTACACAAGTAACTGGGGAAAGTGGGGTGACTGTTATTTCATAGTAGTTTGATTTTGTTGAAGCACAGAAGGTACAGATATATTTCTAAAATCTAATGATGTGGAGGTATATTTGTTGAAAGCTCAGACAACTCTTAGAAAAAACGCTGATGGTATCTAGCTCTTATTTTAGTGGCTATTGCAAAATAAGCCTGGGGAGACTGTTTCTACTAAAAGTTTCATGTCAAAATAATCTTATACTAGAACTTGAATTACTCGCCGCTCAGCAGGATAGTCTTCTGAAATTTTTGTCCTGTATTTACTGAGTGTTACTATGTTTTTTCTGGTTGCCACAGGAAATCAACGAGACAAGAAGGAAGCATGAAACTCGCCTGGTTGAGGTTGATTCTGGGCGTCAGATTGAGTATGAGCACAAACTGGCCCAGGCCCTTCATGAAATCAGAGAGCAGCACGATGCACAAGTGAAACTGTACAAAGAGGAGCTTGAAGAGACTTACCATTCCAAAGTGAGAACATGTTTTCACACAGTTGTTTGATGTACTTTGTTTTTGTTTTGCTTAGTAGCATAATTACTGGCAGCTCAGAGGGGTTTATTAAGGAGCTGGGTTTGACATTAGCATGCGTTGGAGTGCGAATTTGCATTTTCACGCCTCACTTTGGGAGTAGGTTTAATCCTCAAGTACAATAATAGAAGGGAAGGAAGCACTGTGTGAAGGTGATCTGGGGGAAAAAGTGTTTAATGCTGGGATGACTGTGAATTCAAGGAAAGTTCATGCATTGTTAAGCATGATACAGAACAATGATCAATAAGGTGTCCCATGTTTTGCAGAAAGATTCATAATGGGGCTAGCTGAGAAGAAAGAAGATAGTCCTCTGACCCTGTACAAAACATGGGGAAGTTTAACAATGACTAGTAACTTCCATTTTTCACTCATCTAGGCAGAAATGTGAAATCAGTTATACCTCATAATTTCCTTCCTCTGCTGTTATTCAGCATTTATGTCAGGAAGCACCCTGATGTCTCAACTGAACCTGGTTTCTGTGGCTGTACTTGTTGCAGTTAGTATTTTTTAACGAGGGTAGGATGTTACAGCAGAAAAGTTCATGAAAACTGAATTTATTAGCATCAGTTTTGATCTTTCAAGCCTGCTTATCTCCAGGCCTTCAATCTGGCTTGGAAAAGATTATTTTAAGTATGATCTAGCCAAAAATGCAACCTCTCATTGCTTTCTTGGTATTTCTCATCAGGTATACTTTTCTGTATTTTTGGAAACATAGTTAAAAAAAATAAATTAGATTGCTCTGCATGATCATCAACAAGTTCAATAAAACTGTGGTGCAGCTGGAGCGTGTGTGGTAGTGCTCAGTAGGAATGACTTAGTTGCTTTTATAAAAGTAAAGCTATTCAAGACTGAAGTGATAGAATGAAGCAGTAGTGGTTTAGGGTGCTGCTACTGGTACCAATTTGCTTATATTGCCTGAAAGTTTGCCTCCTTTTAGATAATTGCTAATTTCAGTTTAGCTTCTTCTGTTTAAGTGTATTAAATAAACTTTGGCCAGCATGAAAACTGAATTTAGTAGTTCAATTTCAGTTACAAGGGAAAGTTTTAATCTTAAAGCTAATATTCAGAGAATTGAAGTTCCAGGCAGGACAGTCCAAGATGGTAGCTGAGGCATCGTATTTTAGCCCTAAAGAAGGGTTTTGCTGCATTGGAGTTGCAGACAGGAACTCAGTGGCTTCACATCTGAGTTTGTGTGTGGGTTTTTGGTGATTCATTCCTTCTTCTGTTGAAAGTTACTCTGAAACTGATGTCTTCACTTTGGTCCCCTGCAGCTGGAGAGTGCCAGGCTGTCCTCGGAGATGAGCAGCTCTGCAGCTAACACCATCAGGGAGCAGCTGAACGAGAGTCGCATGCGCATTGAAAACCTGTCCTCCCACATCACCAGCCTCCAGAAAGAGGTAACCAGCTGTGCCTTCTCGGTCCTGCTATTTACAGCTGTTGATCTTTGTATTAAAGGGCTTTGTTGGGCTTTGTATTAAAGGTCTGTCTTTCCCTTAACTTGTATGTTCAGCATCGTGACCGAAGTTTGTCTTCTCTTCTACTGCTCTGCACTTTTTCAAATTCCTTAATGTCTCCTTTGGAAAAACTTTTATTTTCTTTTTCTGTGTGTAGTATTCTGCTATAGAGCTAGTGTTTGAAATGGGGTTCTGTTAACTGGCTTTTGTGAAATTTTTTATGGATAGATGAGGCAATTTTAAACTAACATATATTAAATGTTCTTGACACTCCAAGCAGTTAAGTAGTGACTGTACCAGCTTAGTGTAGAATTCTGTAAAGCAACATTCAAAGCCAGAACTGGAATTTGCAGTCTCTTTTCATCCTAGATCCAGTTTGCTTCTAGACATCTAAAAAACCAAAACTAATGATGTGATCTTGCCCAGATTAGGAATGTGAAACTGAGTAAAAACATCAAATAACTGTACTTGAGCATCTGTGGGACAGGATCTTGAGCAGAAATTGGTTATTCCTAGATCACAGAGGACACAGATCACACCCAGAGAAGTATGACATAATGTATGACAAGTGATATGTTAGTACTGGTCTGTTTGTAACGTTGTGTGCACTGCAGTGGGAAATTGGGAGTGAAAATGAGAAGTGTTAGGAGTTGGTTCTGCAGTAAGCTTGAAAATGCAACAAAAAATTTAAACTGTTTTTAGGAATATTAAATACTACTACTGTTTGATCCTTTCTGTGATACATTTTGAATTTTATTCCTCCTGTACAGTAGACTCTAGTAGGACATCAAAATTCTGTGTATTTTGAGTGAAAAATATAAATGTGGGGGTCATTATTTCCGAATTTTCCAAATAAATTGGCAGATAATAGTAAGAATCTTCCTGGTTTTCCTTCTATCTAGTCAAATTAGTCTCTGGAAAAGTAAATGTGGTTCTGAATTCAGTCTCTGAATGTTTATGAGGTTCCACAGGAATTGGATGGGAAGTTACAGCTATTCAGATCTTATTTCTGCCTTTAGATTACCATCATCTTCTGGGGGCTCAGTCAATGGGTTTTTTAAGTTAGTGCCTCTGTTTTCTTCAGGAGGGACAGCTTGGTTCAAAGGTCTTGCTTCTGCACTGACAGAAGTGTTTGTTGCTAACTTCAGGGAAATCAGCTTCAGGGAAAATCAACTTACGTGATTTTAACTATGATTTTCCACTGAAGAAACCATTTTGCTGTAGGTTTCAAGTGGGATTTTTTTGGAGGCATTAGTGAAGTCAGCCAGTACACTTTCATTTTCCATTTTACTAGCACTAAGTCAAGCTTTATTTTCTTGGAAGTCTCTTATCCCTGGTGCTGGTCTGGTTTGAGTTGCCAGCACTGAACTCTAGTAGACTTCCATTGTGATCTTCCACATGACACAAAACTCCATTTATTAAATTCCTTATCTGACTCTTGGCATTGACAACCAGTTATACTGGTCCCCTGTGTCAGACATGTAGACTCCCTTCTCTGTCTCTGGAATATGTTGTGACTTCCTAAATATGGGTGCTCGAATAGCAGACTTCATGATCATGGGGCATTGGTTCCTGCCCTTTAATTAAAAAAAAACAAACTCAAGGGGCTATGAAATAGAAGAAAGCTTGCTTATGGAAAGTAAACTCCAAATCTGCCATCATTTTGGGCTTTCTTTGCTAAGCATTCCATTCTGGGTGTGCAAGTTTAAGATCTGCTGGCTCGATGGAATTTTTAAAGCAGGAGACATCAGATTTCTTCAAGGAATGCTTATCAGCACACTTTGAGCAAGCCTTGGGGGCTTTAAGGTTAGGCAGGCAGGTTTTCACTGACAACAACCCCTGTTGCTTTAGGGGAGCTGCCTCCCAGAATTCAGGATTAGCAGCACAAAGCAGACATCTGAAATCTACAGAGCACTTAAACACCTCCAGGGATGGTGACTCCTCCATCTGCCTCCTTGGGCAGTCCATTTCAATATCTAAACATTCTGAATGTTTAGATATTGAAATAAATATCTAAATATTCTGAAGAAATTTGTCCTAATGTCCAGCCTAAACTTCCCTTGGTGCTGCTTAAGACTGTGTTCCTGTGTCCTGTCTGACACATTAAACAGTTGAACTCTTAAGCTCAATTTTGCTTTCCCCAGTAAATTCAAATACAGTTGCATATTTTCAGACCTCGGAAAAATGGAGCAAAGTAGTTATTTTTCCAAGGATGTTGCAAGTTGCACTGGAATTTGAGGAGTTTACATTTGTAGGTGAGGTGAAGAGCCAGAAGTTGAATAGAGGTGAGTTTGAACTCAGAAATATGGGAGGATATATATAACTTCTGTGTTTTAGATTCCCTGTTGCCTGAACAGGAGAGCACATGGAGGCTTGGGTGGGCTTTCATTTGTACCATCATTGATGCTTTCAATGTTTTTTTTCTCTAGTCTAGAGCATGGCAGGACAGAGCACAGGAGCTGGAGAACAGCTTGACTCAGGAACAGGAAAACAGCCGCAAAACACTGGCAGAGAAGGAGAAGGAAATTGCAGAGATAAGAAATCAGATGCAGGAACAGTTGACTGACTATGAGCAACTCCTGGATGTTAAACTGGCACTTGACATGGAGATCAATGCATATCGGAAATTGCTGGAGGGTGAAGAGGAGAGGTACGAAAGGACATGGCAACAAGGTGGTGTCTCTGTTATCTCTGTGCTTTACTTGTCTTGTTCTCTGTTAAAACAGCAGTTTTTAGCGGTGCTAGACTGCTTTCCAAGGTACTGGTTTTGCCCCCTCCTGTCTGACAGAGTTCTAAGTCATTGTGGGACCACCAAGCACACTGATTATCAGACCGGCCCCCAAGGCAGCACCTTTTTTCCTTTTAGTTTGGGGGTTTTTGTAGGGTTTTTTTTGTTGTTGTTTTTTGGGGTTGTTTGTTTGTTTTTGTGTTTGTTTGTTTTGTTAGGATCCAACACTGAAGAAGTAATGAATTGTCATTTGTATGCCTGTTTGGTGCTGTTAATATTCTTCTTTGAAGTTAGTTGCAGGGTTAGTTAATTGTTACCCATATTTCTTTAGGTATAGAATAATTTTCATAAAGTCATAGCCATTATGATTGCCCAGCTTATCAGCTGGCTGCATTTTCCACATCTGGCCTCAGAGTTCTTCCAATACTGAGAATTTTCACCTCTGTCATAGCTGTCATTTAAAGCAGTTTGATTCTTCACTGTTTTCTGAGCCACTACTACTGATTCCTCTCAACTGTGGGATGAAACAGCCAAAGCTTTTATGCCACTGTGTTTTTGAATTAATTTCCCACAGTGGCTTAAGTCTCCCTAGGGTTTTTGTTTCTTTGTAGTCTTTAACAAATGCACAGAAACACTTTTACCCTTGTAATGTAGTAGTCCATCAGTATATTCTGTGCTCCAGGAATGTTAATCAGCTGTTTGACAACATTTTATTCATCTCTTAAGTACTTAAGCCTTCACTTCTTCATGTAACATGTTTTGTTTACTATGTTGCTGTGTAAATCTAAGGGATGAAGAGGAGACAGAATAAAGTTTATTTAAAAAGAAAGGTGGAAAAAGTAAAACCAAATCCCATGGAATCATTAAGGCTGGAAAAAGGTTCGAGTACAGCTGTTGTCCCAGTACTGCCATGGTCAGCACTGAACTATGTCCCCAAGTGCCACATCTATGTGTGTTTCCAGCACTTCCAGGGATGGAGATTCCACCATTTCCTTGGGCAAAGCCTGTCTGCCTTTTCAGTGAGGAAATTCCTCCTGATGCCCACCATGCCTGGCGCAGCTTGAGCAGTCTCCTCTCACTCTGTCCCGCATTCCCTGCAAGCAGAGCTCGACCCCCCTGCTCACTTCACCCTCCTGCCAAGGAGCTGTAGAGAGCAAGGAAGTCCCTCCCTGAGCCTCCTTTTCTCTGATGGGATGTGTGCTGTGTGTTTTCTCCCTTCCCACACCAGGCTGAAGCTGTCCCCCAGCCCCTCCTCCCGGGTGACGGTCTCGCGAGCCTCATCCAGCCGCAGCGTCCGCATGGCCGGAGGAAAGAGGAAGAGGATTGACGTGGAGGAGTCTGAAGCCAGCAGCAGCGTGACCATTTCCCACTCTGCTTCTGCCACGGGGAACGTGTCCATCGAGGAGATAGATGTGGATGGGAAGTTCATCCGCTTGAAGAACACCTCTGAGCAGGTTTGGAAGTACCCCCACATGTCACAAGTTGAGGCACAAGGGCATTCTCAGTGCCCTTGCAGCTCCTGGACTTCGTGTTGATCCCAGAGCTTGTGGCATTAAGGAACTGGTGCATCTCAAAGAAAGCTTTCACACAATGTTCTGGATTGATGGTGGCTTTTGTTCCAAGATTTTCAGTGCTTTTACTTCAAGGTGGCACTTCCACCTTGAAGTAAACCTCTCGCTTCTGCGTTCTGCCTTATGAGTAATGTACCTGTAAAACCTTACAGATGACATTGTTTCCTGATAAGGAAATACTGCATAAAAAGAAGAATTGGTTAGGATAAGAAGTACTGCAAGCAGACACCAGGCTTTAGAAGCCTTTTCAGCACTTTCTCTGCCTTAAAAAGGCCCAAAAGAAATATATACAGATGCAGAATAAAGGTCTAGATGAAATTAACTGCCAATGTCCCTTGTATCTGTATACAGCTTTCCTAAATCATATTTTTTCTTCTTCCTTGGCTGCACCCACAATTTATGAGCCCTTCCCATGCCAAAGCCACTGTTAGAGTGACTACTGAGATTATTTGATTCTGTGATTAGGTTGGAGTTTATATTTATTGGGAAGGGTACGTGTATTTACACAAATTAAGAACCCTTTGATAAACAATAATCACAACTTTTCCTTATGTTGCAGTCAAAATTATGCTGTTACAAGCAGTACATTTCCCTCCTTTATCTTCACTAAAAGTCAACTCATAGTGATAATTTAGTTGACAAAGACTGCCCTGGTTCCAAGTGCCCCAGTCCCCTCTAATCAGTGGGGATGTGAATAGGCTCCTCCAGACAGAGATAATGTGGGTTGTAATTACCTGTAATTACCACACTTAGGCAGCGATGGTTTGGTTTAGTGAATTCAAGAAACCTTGACATTTCTCTTGATCTGGACACTTCAGTGTCTAGATGACTCAATTCAGCCAAGTTAAAATCTACTTCCAGTGAGTCAGGACCTTCCTTCTTTTGTTTTTTTGAGGGGGTTTTTTGAGCTTCTCCCCTGCCACACACACTACTTGTTTACTACATAGATTTTCTCCCTACATTTTATTGCTTACACATCCATTGTTTCATAAGGAAGGAGAAGCATCAGTTTTGTTCCCAGTAACCACGGGTGGTTCATGTTTTTAGCAGTTTTCTAGGGGGTCTAGATTTGAGCAACTCCCTGTAGTGCAGTGTAATAAACTTTGGGAATATTCACAAGTGTTTTGACAGTTTATATAAATGAATAGATTTTTAAAAAGTATAAAATCCTAAGTATGGTATGTTTTTGGTGCAATGGCAAATTGAATGTCAGCATCCATTGAAATATATAAGATGATGTATTTTAGATAATTTTAACTGACAGCAGCAATTGTTGAATGATCAGAAACTATGTTGGTGGGAGATTTAAAAAATGTTTACTCATGTCTTGAATTTAAAAAATACCTACTCTTGTTTTGAAGCAGTAATTCTGTGAAGATGACTTGCATGTGATTTGTTAATGCTTTTCAAATGGTTGATAGGGAAAAAAATAATACAGGGAATATGTGGTGGCAGGTGTGCAGATGTAAAAATATTTCAAGAATACTAACAGCAATATTTTGTTTTCTAGGAAGCCTGCTTGCCATTCTATGCTTCAAAAAACAATATATATTTGTAAGGGGATTTTAATATTTAATACATATTACTAATATGTATTTCTGTGAACCAAGTGATAACAAAACTGATGCAAATCATAAACATTAGTTAACATCAGAACTCAAAAGCAGGATGTATTAAGCTTTAACTTCAAATAAGAGGTAAGATAAATTTACCTAAAATTATTCTAATTTCATGCTGAAGATCAAGTGATAATAAACCCTTTCACTGAATGTTTTATGTGTGTCACAACCTTAAAGATAAAACACACTACATGCGTAGCAGAAAGTGAATGCTAGTGGAATTTTTTTTTTTTTTTTCCTCTCTCTTTTCTTAGGATCAACCTATGGGAGGCTGGGAGATGATCCGAAAAATAGGAGACACTTCTGCAAGTTACAGATATACCTCAAGATATGTACTAAAGGCAGGCCAGACTGTTACAGTAAGTTGTCAAGTTTCAGCTGCTCACTTGAAATGGACTTCAGGCCAACCTCTGTGGGTTAGAAAGACACAAGGTTTTTTAGTTTTGTCCTTCCTATGTACATGTTCAGGAAATAATCCCCTGTGTTTGTGTTGGGCATTCTTTGTGTCAGTTGCTCGGGCAATTAATACAGAGAGATGTTTTTCAGAACTTTGCCTTCTCTTTGAAAAGCAAAGGTGAAAAAAATGTTTCACCATGTACATGTAAAAATTTTACATCATAGTACCTATTCTAAAGTCCCTGCTTTAAAAACAGGAGTGTTTTATTGTACAAAACATTGGAAGATACTTTTTCTTCACTTGGAACAGATTCACGTTCACTTAAATGAAATGCATTAACTGAATCAGTAATTTGGAAGTGTGGTAAGACTGGCAAAAAATGTTCCTGTGTGACTTCTGTTGTCAGATCTGGGCTGCAAATGCTGGAGTAACTGCGAGCCCTCCCACTGACCTCATCTGGAAGAACCAGAATTCCTGGGGCACTGGTGAAGATGTGAAAGTTGTGCTGAAAAATTCTCAGGGGGAGGTAAAGCACCTCAGATCTGTGTGATCTTTTTCTGTGGTGGCATCGCCTACAAAGATGGAGGTTAGGGCTCCACGCAGGAATGCACTGCAGTGTTTTTTGGTAAAGTTTTCTCCTTTTGGAGAATTAGCTGCAGTTTAGAAATGCCTTTGCTGAAGACTGAATTTTTTATTCTGTGTTGAGTCTAAATCATGAAAAAATTACTTGTTCAGGCACCTCCCTCATGCCAGGAGATGGGCAGTGCCTTAGAACACACTTTGAAAAGAAAGTTTTCATAATCTCTTCAGTGATTTGTCTTCTAAGTTAGTTTTCCTAAAGCCTGTGTACTTATGAGGAGTGGAGAATCTCACAGAGAAATCCACATGAAGTAACGAGGGTTTAATTCAGTGAGGTGTGATTTAGAGCTTGGAGTGGGACAGTTACTGTGATATGCTGCAATTGAAATAAAATATTTAAATATATATGAAAAAAAGCAGATTTTGGAAGAACCTGATGAGTTTTTTTTGTTAGAAAGTCCTTTTAATCATTAAAATACTTAAAACTAATCTGTTTTTGCTCAGCAATACTTGAAAAGTATACAAACAAAATAAATAAAGGTAGTTTCCCCAGGAGCTAGAGCTTTCATTCCTCAAAATTTAATCAGGTGAGCAACAGGAGATTTTTTTTTTTTTTTTAAGAGTTTAAGTCTTGAAAATGTCTTGCAGGAGGTTGCTCAGAGAAGCACTGTGTTCAAAACAACAGCACGTAAAGGAGAAGATGAGGAAGCTGAGGAAGAAGCAGCTGAAGCTCTGGATGAGGAAGACATTTACCGTCAGCAGGTATTTTCTTTTAGGGTTAACCAGGTTATTTACGTTGAAAAAAGGGAGATATTAAGTCATGAATTCTCTTTAAATATAAATTTTAAAATCAAATGTGGATGTTCTTTTATTTTTATTTTTTTAATTAGTAATTAATAAGCATGGAGCTGTCTTAGTGAAACCAGTGTAAAAATATTGCCTAATATTTTATTCTCTTGCAGAGAGGTACACATTTTTTCAAAGTTTAAAGATAGGGGTATTTTTTTCTCCTTAAATTCTTCTCCTAATAAGATTCCCCACCCCCATGCCAATTGTTTATGGTGAAGTTTTGCTTAACTAGGTAAACTTATTGAAAGTTTTGAGAATTTAAATCTCTTTATCTCTGATAGAGAAAATCATGTGTGTGTCTTCTGTTCCTCATGTTTTTTCTGAAAGAGAAAATTTGAGATTGGAAAACTCTTTGAGAAAAAATGTCCTGGCATGCTGAAAAAATGAAGTTCTAAAGTCCCAAAACCAAAAAAAAAAGACTGTGTTGGAAATCAGAGATGATAGATTTCTTATATGAAAACCTCTCATGGTGCTTGTATATGCTCCCTGATTCAAATACGGCAGTTATTTTTATTTTTCTGGTACCTGTCCTCTTTTATTCCTAAATAGGAAAGGACATGTAACATTCTTTTAATTCAAGGGTATAACCGGTTTTACAGCTTTGGTGACTGTTGTTTGTACCATGCCAGGCCAATAATTTAATATATTAAAAAGTGTGTGTGTGTATATATGTATATATATATGTATGTGTGTGTCTGTATGTAACTGATATATTTAATATATAATTCATATAAAATTAATATATATTTATTTAAAATTATTCTGTTTAAAAGCATAGATTATTTTGCTTAGGAAAACATTTTGCTGCTGGGGTGATGGTGCTTTGTTGTTTTGGTTTGGGGGGGGTTGATCCTTCTCATTGGCGTTGGTTTGTGTGTTTGTTTGTTATGTTTTAAACGGTTCTCCCTGTTCACAACAGGCAGCGCAAAGGGCATCCAACAGAGGCTGTGTGGTCATGTGAAATTCCAGCCACTCCAGACTCTTCCAGCTGTGGTAATCTCTGCCTGCAGAAGAACCTTCTGAGAAGCACAACGTTGTTTTCCTGTCTGTGAATTTTTAAAGCTGCGAGTCTGATGGCCTTAAAATTTCCTTTGCCGCTGAAAAAAACAAAAAAGGAAAGTTTGTTACAAGCATCTCAACTTCCTCGCTGGATGTGAGCTGGTGACTCCTGACAGGGAGAATTGAGAATGGATGCTTCTGTCTCTCTCAGATTTATACGCCAGTCTCTCTTCATTGAAACCTTGCTGGAGTAGGAATATTCCAGTGTGTTTTGGGGATCGATTTTCTTTAGATTACACCACTATAGACTAGTTGCTATGACCTCTTTGTATTTTAGGTGCTGTTGGGGATTGGTTTAGAATTAATTCTGGAAGAGGATTCATGTTACACCTTGTAGTTTGTGTTAAGATAGTGTTACCATCTTAAATTTTTTATGTGTTTTTTTCCTAACAATTTAGAAAGATGTTTTAATATGGATTGCCTTACTTGTTTACAATTTCTAGTAACAAAACAAAGTCTTTAGAGGTCTAGTCTACATTTGTATGGGAAACAGTTGTAATTTTACCAATGTTGAAACTTTTTCTGTCCTTTTCACATTATTCTGATGTCTGGAAAACATTTTAATAAAGTATCTCTGTGCTACAGAGTAAAGTTTTTTGGGATTTGTTTCTTCTTAGAACTGTGTTAAAAGTTGAATGAGTATTGAATCCTTGAAATTGATGGGCTTTGAAGCTGAAGAAATATCCTTTAAATGGAACAGTGGCATTTGAGATGCAAAGATTTCTTTTGAATACTGACTGATATTACTTCACATTTGGAAAATTAATTCTTTAGAGCTTTATTCACACTCCATTGCATTTGTGCTCATCTTTTCTCATGGTTCTGTTTTTACAGGAATGGCTTTTACCTGCATCATGCAAGTACCAGGCTAAGCAGTTTGAGCAAGCACAGTAACATAAAGATAAATTTAGAAGTGCTATAAAACAGTTGTCTTTGACATAACCTGAATGTATTGTTTTAAATGCATAGCCAGAATTTTGGAAGTTGATTAGAATTTTTTTAATTGACTGGACTAATTTTTTTTTCCCCATGCAAAATTAAGACTCATCTTTCAGAGGATGGGCCCTTTTCTGTGACTAATGTAGTGGCATTTAAACCATGTGCCAGGAGAAGGTAGAAATGGGGAGCTTGATGGACAATTCTTAAGTTATGGTAGTAACCTTCCTGCATGATCAAATTCTTGGTTATAACTTTTGTAGAGCCTGTTCTTTGATTACAATGGGAGAAATACGAATTTTAGAATAATTTTTCTTTCCTGTGGTAGGAATTCCTGTAAATTAGCAGAAGGGAGTAGTAGGAAACACAACTGTGAAACATCCTGCCACAAGGTGGAGGTCTTGTTTTGCATCTTTTTTAATACTTGTTCAGCAACAACCCAACACTTCCTGCACTTAACCTGCAAGTTCCATAACTTGATTATCGTTGGCATTGGCATTAAATATAAATTGCATCCTCCTGCAGGTGAAAACTCTTTAGCAATTTAGTGCTTGTAGGTGGATAAACACTTAACCAGAAATGTTTCTGCTCAAATACACTCATTCCTGTGAAAAACAGATTAGGAATTTAGGAAACAAGTGATTTGACCTGTGCAGCAAACTTGTGAACTGCATTCTTTGTTTACAGTGTTCATTATCAATACCCCAGTGCAATCAAAACTGGTGCAAATTAGTTTATGGTGTTGGTGACAGCAGTTTTGTGCTAAAAATTGGGTTTTGCTTTGGATTTTCTTGTCCATGATTTACATATGTACAACACATTTATCCAAGCATATAGCAAAATATGGACAGAGAAATTAATATGTAAAATCTGTTCAACAGGCTAATTATTAATTATTTTCTTATTAATTATTAATATTATTATTAATTATTTTATTCTATAAATTATGCAGTTTCAAATGCTGGTCTTAGTTTAATTTTTTTCCATGAAAATTTGTCTTATCAGAGTATCATTTTGATACTAATTTGGGGGGTTCTGGATTGAAAAGATGGCTTTTATCTGTGAAACTCTGCATTTGATATTCATACTGCACTGTAAGCAGTATCTGTACTTCAAGTTAAAAAAATGCTGCTGCTTTTACAGAAATGGCCACATGATAGCTCTGAAGGATTTTTCTCCAGGTAAAGAAACAAGGTAGTTGATGGAGAATAAAAACTCTTAAAGCCCCTATCCCAAAGAGGACATCTGGTAATAGTTGGTGATTTTTAGAAAGGAAGTGGAGGCTTTGTGTCAGGGATGTGAATGCTTATTTAGCCTTTCCTGGTATATGATGGTTGACATCAACTAAATGCTGGGATGCTTAATTATTTATAATACTCAACTAGCTCCATCACAGGATTATGGCAGAAATTAGCTATTTTATTTCAGGTTTTGCTTGGTGTGCATTTATTGCTCAGAGCCTTTTGCTGACCTCTTGGTTTCTTTTTAGCAGGTTTGCATAAATACATATTGCATAAATACATAAATTTCTGTGTGATAAAAACATGGTGTGATTAACCCTGAAGAAAAGCTGCACTTGGAGCCCCAGTAAAGGAAGGCACATTTCAGCTTAAGCTGATTGATTGATTGATAGAATTTTCTAGCAATTAAAAATTAACTCCTGGATGTGAGTTTTCCTAGCTGTTCTGCACTTTCAGAACAAAAAATACTATTGGCAAGCAGATCTTACTTTCTGCATAATAATAGAAGCCATGGCATGAAACTGTGACGTTGGTTTCCCCTGCAGCTGCAGCATCTTGTTTTTGAGGGTGGTGTGTTTTTATTGTTGCTCCTAAGGGCATGTTGTACATAGAGTATCAACATTTATTCTCTATTTGGACAAGTTTTACTGGGAAAGTACTTGGTACACTTAGAATAAAGAAAATTCCCATCAGTTCTGTAAGCTTTCAACAGCACCAAAGGGAGGACAAGTGTCTTGTTGCCTTGCCACAAGCAGGTGTGGAGAGGCTGTCAGGAAAATATTTAAGACCTAAAATCAGGTTAAGGACTGAAAGATGTAACCCTTCATTTTTGATAAGGCTGTCTCATGTGGAAATGCATGTGAAACCAACTTTGAAATGTGGAATAACACAGTGGATTAGTGAGGTCTCATCATCAGTGCATACTGTGTTGGGACAAGCTCTAGTTATTATTTATCTTTATTGATCTGAAGTGTTCCCCCAGTAGATTTGCAGATAATACTGAATTGGAGTGTGGGTCTGCTGGAGGGCAGGAGGGCTCTGCAGAGGGGTCTGGACAGCCTGGATACATGGGAGGAGGCCAGTGGGATGAGGTACAACCAGGAGAAACGCTGGGTCCTGCCCTTGGGTCACACCAAGCCAACCTGCAGCTCCAGGCAAGATTTAAACAGGATATTAGGACAAGTTTCTTCACTGAAGGAGTGGAATTATCCCTGGGAGTGTTCAGAAAACCCATGGATGTGGGACTGGGGGACAGGGCTTGTGGTCAACGTGGTAGTACTGGGTCAGTGGGTGGACTCTGCATCTTTCCAACTTTAAAAATTGTGTGATTCTGTGAGTGTGCATTGTAGTTTTTAAACATACTTTTGAATAATTGGCAGTAAAGAGGCAGGGCTCAGTTCTGTTTGCAAAGAAAATGCTTCTTTAATTAACCAGTTCTGTGTTAAATGAAGTGCCATGTCACAAAAAAGTAACAAGATATTTAATTATTAACAGGTTTGGTTGGGTTTTCTTTTTTTCATATGGAGAGCTTCTTTAGCTCTCTTTAATGTGTGAGTCTCTCCCAGTATCTCTTCTTGTACCTCTTTCTGATGGTACCTGTTGCATCAAAGGCCAGTTGCAAATATTGGCTCCAGTCCCTTTATGCAGAGCTGTCACTATGCCCTGTGTCACTTTGTAATGGTGCAAAGCTGGTTTAAATAAATGAAATGTAAATCACATTTTGGGGTCTCAGTCTGGCAGAACTGTTGAGTAGCAGGGGGAAAAAAAAAAAAAAAAATCCTTAAGAACACCAAAAACTGAAGTATCTTTAATAATTGCTTCTCTTGTGACTTCCTTCTGGGGTATTTCTCAATCTTTATGTAATGTAATAGGCAAAAGTCCTGCAGGGAAAAGACTATTAAAAAAGTAAAGCTCCTTCATTTTGCATTACACACATCACACTGAATCAGAAGAGGCTGCTTTTATCATTTGCAACTTAAAATACTGGCTCAAATACTGTTGAATACTCTTCCTTCTATATAACTTCTTATCTGGAAAAGGAATGTAAATTACAAGGTCAGCTGCATGAGAAGAATGTATCAAGTTGCTGGGACGGAAGTTAAGTGACATTAAAAAAAAAAATAAAAAGGTGGTTAGTCATCCTGTCATTATGCTCTTTAATTAATTTTGTTTTTTTAAGGAGAGCATAACAAAGGTGTCCCTCTACTGCCAGGAGCTTTGCTGGCTATGGCTTCTGCTGTGGCTAATTCTGTCTTTAACTTCTATCCAGAGAGAAATGGATGTTGCTGCTGTTGTAGAATACTTGCTGTAATTATCCAGGATTTTTATGGAAAATTTGTCTTGGTGTGGCATTTACAGCATCAACTCATAGAAGAAAAATCAGCTCCCATCTGGGAAATTCTCCTGTCTGTAAATTTTTTAGAGCAGAAGCGGGATTAAGAAATAATATTTCTCACCTCCTAGTTCTTGTATTTTAGGAAAAACAAGGAAGAATAGCAGTATGCTTCTTTTTCATGGGTTTAATGCAATGATAAGTGTCTGACTGGATCTTTCCTGACACTTTTTCCTCAAGAAAATCTGAGACACTGCTGCTGGTGACTTCACCAGACAGTCCTGTTCTGCTGCATCAAGCACAGAGACTGGGTTAGTAATGTATAAGCTAAACTGGACCATACTTTTTCTCTCTGTCTGCTACAGTGTGCCTTCTTCAGGTAAAGAAAGATGTATTTACACACACACACACACACACACACACACACAAAAAAAAAAAAAAAAAGTTGAAATAATACAAATGAGCTGGGCTAAACCACTGTGCTGATCTCTGTGCATAGACTTTGCAGCTTCACTTGAATAAATATTTCCCTGAATGTTTTGCCACTTAATTCTGTATCACCCTGATTTTTGGTTTCATGAGGCAAGGCCAAAAATAGCCCTCACTAATAATTCTTTCAAAGAATTTGAGAGCAGTAATAAAATTCTGAAGAAAGTTTACCTAAAGTATATGTGCAGACATTAAAACACTGACAACATTCTGACCCAGCTAGATTTGCTTTATTTCTTTGCCCGTGGCCAGCAGATTTTTTTTTTTTTTTTTTTTTTTAATCTGGAATTCTGCTTAAGTGCATTTTCAGTCTTCATTCCAAATAGTTATTTACCTTTGGAAAGAGGTATATTAAGAAAAAAAAAACAAAAAAAACACTACATGTTTTAGGCTATCAGAGAGATTGTGGTATACTTATCTTCAGAGCCTTGTATAGTTTTCTCTAGAACAGAAACACTTATTCACAGCCAAACAAGAGCAACCCCAGCTTTGTTGGACTGATGACTACAGATCTGCAGGTTCATGATTTTCCTGCACACCTTGGTTTCTGTACCTTTCTGTTGGAATGAGGCTGTTATTGCTTTATATCCCCATGATTCTCCTATCCCCATGACAGACAGTTACAAAGAACATTGTTAAATAACACGCTCACAGCTAGACTGGTCCACAGAAAGAATAAAGAAACTTAACAGATTTGGCTTTGTGTACTAAACTTTTCCCCTCACACACACAGAGAACACACAAAATATCAAATAACTTCTTGTCTGATGGTAAATACCCATAGCATCTTGAACTTTAACACATTATTAGCCTTCCTGCTATGTCTTCCTGCAGCATTTGGAAAACAAAGCACATAGTGGTATGGCCATCCATGAACAATTCTAAGAAATTTATCTGTTCAAAGGGGCTATGTATCAATCTCTAATTCTAGCAGCATTTGATAATGAGATTTTGTGTAGTTATTTAAAATAAGTCTGTTTACATAAGTGTGTCTCTTCTGTGAGTGAAGAATGGCTGAACGAATTAGGCATAAAATCAAGGGGAAGCAGATAAAGTCACCCAGGAATAAGGTCTGATCTTTACACCCCAGATTCAATTTGGTCACCATAGAAGACTGTGTATTCCAAATCCTACTTGTCAATCTGGAGTTTCTGCTGCCTTAAAATAATGCTGTTTTTCATGCAAGATGAGTCCCTGCTTCCTAAAACTTATCTGATGATCTCATTCATTACGTATGTGGAGCTTTCATTATACAAAAGTAAGCTGTAGAGTTAAATTCAGCCTGGTGTAAATGTAGGATAAATTGGCAAAGTTTGGATTCACACCAGCAGAATGTGCACTTCACTGAAGAATGTGGTGCTTCTTCATGGAGAAGTACAATATTTTTTTTCCTGAGTGCTATGTACTATAATACTTTTGACAGGAACATTATTGCAATTTGTCTAATTCTTGTCTTGTGCATGCTAGATTCCTAACAAGAATCTTCCCGTCAGATTTTGACTGCCAAATAGGAAATGTGTAGTACAATTTTCTAATGACTGTAGCATTTAAAAAAAATGTGCCAATTTGTAGAGCTCATTACACACAAGTTTTAATAATCAAAACATTGGTATAATGGATCTGCAGATAAAATCAAATGAGGAAATGCCATTGCTGTGCTTTAGGAAGCAGAAAGAAATATTAGTTACTGTCCAGCTGCCTAAAGAAACAGTACTGTAAGAAGAAGAAATCATAAAAGCAAAGGACTTTTTAAACATGTTTTGCATTGTTAATTACCACAGTTTAATACTTCTAACAAAAAAGTTTGCATCACTTGATGATGCAACAACTAGCATATATGCAGAATCCACAGGGTCCCTGCTAACTAAACACATTTGGCAGCTTAGCAAATGGCACAAACGACTGCAGCATCCATTACTTGAATTCTAATTGTGATTCAAATTGCACATTCCTGGGTGCTGGATACTGCCCCAACCGACCCCAACGAGTGAGAAAAAAACATCTTTAGTGTACGGTTCCACCCCAAATCACACGACTGTCTCCTTGGAGCTCCTTTTGAGGGGCTGCAGGCCCAGCAGGGACTGCTGGGTGGAGGGGACGTTGGCAGATTTTGGGATGAGGAGCATCACCCGCTGATTGTTCTGACGCCACTCGTGGTACAGCCGGCAGTGGTACCTGAAGGACACCTAGGGACAGAAGGGACACGAGCTGCCTTCAGTCACTGCTACCCTGCAAGGAGTCACCTGGAGCTCCAAATACCTTCCAGTGGGACAAAACGGGTGAAAACTGCTGAAAAGAGAGACCCACCCCAAGGTGCTACAGCGGAGAAAAGCAGCCTGTGCCTATTTTACCTCTCATTCCCCTTCTTCATAGCCTGAAAAATCAGATATCTGCCTTTCACAAGAGCTGCTGGCACACATGGAATGAGAATTTGGGACATCCTGTCTTACTTCAGGTTGCTAAACTGACAGTGTAATTGTCTGCAGGCAGATGAATTTCTTTACTGCTGAATGTATCAATCTGGGCTTGCACAGACAAATTGAGCTGACAACTTGTGTGTCTCAATTTAGATTGTCTGAAAAATCTTTGTTGTTGCTGTTACCAGGTAATTTCAACCTTATTGTGGGAGAGAAATGTGTGACTGGTGTAGAGATGCAAGACTCGGCCCCATGATTTTAAAAAATAGTTTACAACTTGTTTTAGTGGCAACCAAGCATTGTTGGAGTTGGAGTTGTATAAGAGCATGCATATGTGTAGTTTAAAAAAACAAAACCAACAAAAACTATCAACAAACTAATTTTTGAGAAAAATGTACCAAGTGATGATTTGTTTTTTATAAATTCCTGCTGTGGGCAGGAGTTGACCCGTGCACTATATCCTTTTCTTACTGCAAAAAGGGTGCTTTTAACTGAAGAAATGTACCTTTCAATGATATCCTACAAGGACTAAAAAAATACTTTTTTTTATTTTATTATGTTTTGAAATTTAGATAATTTTACAGCTGTCGGAGGGAAACCTATAAAGCTTTGGTTTACAAAGCTGATTCCATCAACATTCAACCTCCTCTCCTCCCCCTGAAGGAAAACATCCTGCATCTTCTGTTTCTGTGGAGCAGTGTATATGAAGGAATATGAGAAATCTCTTCTCAAAAGACACTGCAGGAGCAGCAGAAACCACTTGGAGTAGTGAGGAAGGTAAAAACACCCCAACATCTGCAAAGGTGGAGGCCTTGTCAAATGCAGTGATAGCTTCAGGAGAGTGAACTGGAGTTCAGGCTGGGTTTTCAAGCAGCAGAACATGAGGTTCTTTGAGTAACAGCTGCATGTATGTTATACAAGAAAAAGCAAAGTGTTGCCCTGAATTCTTAGTTTAAGTACCCCTATCATTTTTGTGTCTGAATCTTTCTTCTTGTGAGGACTTTTTTTGGTATGTGTTAAAAGTACAGAGTAAAAAGCAATGGTGTTTTATAGATAACTTATCTGTGTTAGAGGGAGGGATAAAACAGTTTCTGGAATGCTAAAAATAGCATCCCTCCTGTTCACTGCTCACTGGGATAACTGTGATGCGTAAATAATCTGTATGCTAGCTTTTGCCTCCAGAGAAGGAAAGCTGATTTAGTGGAAGTAAAATGAAGTTTTAGTTCTCCTAATTTCCTCAGGACCTAAGGGAATATTGTATCATGTTGTATGTAATTTACCCTGCAGCACTGAACCTACTCCCTGCCCAGCCATTGCTGTGAAACAGGATCCTCCCACTTCCAAAAGTGACAAGGCATGTGCTGCTGAAGAATTATATAAAATTAACTCTCCTTTGTGTAGGACCATTCCTTCCTGCATGACAAGGGCAGCCTAGATCCCTCCCCAAAGGCAAACGCAGGCTGGGGCTTTCCTACATCACTGAAGGGAGGGTTATTTTGCCTCCCAGCTTCAATCATTTGGTGATTCAGTCCCCTAAAGGCCTTCCTACCTTGCTCTTCTCAGATAAACACCGTGCTTCCTTAGCCCATCCATCTCTTACTGCCCTAAATATCAATTTAGAGTGGAATTACAGCTGTTCACAACAGAATGAGCATCAAAGATACTGAATTTCAATTAAATCAACCAAGGTATGCATTTACATCAGGCTCACTATCACTATCATGTTCTCCAAGAGCCAATAGCACATTTCTCCATGTGCTTTTGAAGTGGTAAAATTTATAAAGTGAAAGAAGGGATTTTTGCCTCTTTTTCTGCAAATGCAATACCCAGAGATAGGAACTAAAATTGAGATACTGCAGTAGTCTTAATGAACAAGGTTGGATAAGCCTGTGTGTCACAGCTAATGAAATCCACCTGAAAAAAGTGCCTTTTACCAATTCCCACAATTTTGGTGATGGTGAATTGTGTTAGGTAAATTGTTCAGCATTTTGGTTTCTAAGACAGCCATACACAAAGGAAATCTGAACAATATTTGCTTGCACACCTGCCAGGCACATCTACACCCAGCACAGCAGGAAAAAGAAGCGTGGCCTCACTGCTGGAGTACACAGCCTGTCTCAGGAGAGTGCTGCTGCTTCACAGAAAACAGAAACAACAAAAGGATGAACTGCACAAGGCTGAGGCAAAACTCAGAGCTTTCCCTCCTGTCAAGCACTGCCTGCATTCCTCTGTGGGTGAGACAGGGCTCACAAATGTGCAAATGAGATGTTTCCTTTCACAGCTTTCTTGGAGATACTCATGGGGAAGTGTGGGATTTTTGTGTTCCCTTTTCCTCAGGGCTCAACACAGGGGGTTTCTTGTTCTACCAATGCAGTTTTTTAAAAGTGCCACCCCCTCAGCAACTTACATGAGTCCAAATCTGCTGGAAGGGGTCTGGACTATGGCATGGTCATACCCAGTGAGGGGAAGAGCTGTGTGCTGGCCCTGTGGGATGTGGTCGTTCCGGTACCGCAGGCAGGCTGGGCTTTTCCTGTTCCCAGTAGCACAGCCTGGAACTACCTGGGCACATTGCCGTGAGTGCTTTTCCTCTGCGCCCACCCTGCTCTTCCCACTCCACAAAAGGAGGTGTGAAATGTCAAACACTGCATTAACCTGGGCTTTTCAGTGAGCTGCTACACCATGGGTTGATAAACACCCATTTTGGCGGCTGTCCCCCGTGTTCCTCTCGATTCTCTAGGCCGACTGCCCACCAGTGCACTGGGGCCAGTAAATGATCTCAGTTCAACAACCTGACAGAACAAGTGGCTCTCAGCATGGATTGGCATGTGAGTGACTTGTGCTGGGGTGCAGGATGCAATTTAACCTGTATTGCAAAGGCAGCTCTGTTTTTACAGACCTGGGCATGTGGGTGTTCTGCTGTTCAACACTTTGAATTGTAAGATTGGCAAGACGTTGCATTAGAATAAAATCTGAATCCTCTGTGGCAGCCAAGTTGCTCATCTAAATCTTTTTGCATATGTGCTTTGCACACGGTGTGATGAAACTCCCCCTGGTAGCATCTGTCTTGAACTCCTCCATGGTATTTCCCTGTCTCCCTCCTGCTGTCCCCACTGGTGTGTGGGGTTTGAGAATCCTTATCCCAAAGCAAACTGTCTTTCTGGTGTTCCAGGGAACTTGAATGGTGTGAAAACAAGGTTTCTTGCCGGTGCAGTTTGCACTTTCCAGCTCAGGACGCAAGCAGAAGCAATGCTCCGTGCAATGGTCTAGAGCACTCTGTGTGATTAATTTTCCCGTTTGCTCTTTCCCTTTTTCCTGTGAGTTAAATAAATGCCCTGATACTTACCAGGGTCCAAAAGAGGTAAATAGTGAAGAGTGCCACAGTGAGTGCAATGAGGCCAACAGCTTCCAGCCTACTGCTAAAGTGCAGGTGGTCCATGGCTCCCCGCAGGCACAGCCAGCCAGAGACGGTCGCCAGCGGGGTGATGAACAAGAAGCACACTATGTCCCCAAAGAGAGTCCTCTTCTCGTGCTGGGGGCCTGGGCTTCTCAGCCACTGCAGGCAGAACAGATAAGGCAAGTGTCAGCACAGGGAGGATTTTTTACCCTCAACTCCAAGCACAAACCCACCCCTTTGAGGACCGAACATGGAGCACAAGCAGGACGTGGCTTTCGGTGTCCCTAAGGATGCTTCTCATGTATCTGTAGATTTTTTATATATAGCTGTATAGCTCGTAGTACTTTTCCTGCCCTCTCACATCACAGAATAATAAGCCAACCCTTTCTAACACACTCATGACATTCTGTTTAGTCTCATTCCCGAAAAGAGAACTTGTAACCAGGATACCTTATTTTTCACCAGAGTTTGAGAGGAGTAACAAAATATAGGGCAAATAACCCCCTGGACTAACTCCAAGGGGCAGACTCAGGGGTAACTGCTCTCTTATCGGTTGTACCTGCCAGATATACTAATTAATTGACTTTGATAAAATTGTAGAAATCCTGTTTCACTCATGTGCATACCTATACTTTGTGCACCTGAAAGCTTTCATTAAATTACTGCTTTTTACCTTACCACTCTTTATATTGTTTGCAAGGTTTTTCTTTGTTTTTAGGCAGCACTAGAGACCAGGACTTCTCCCCCTTGCTTCCTGCTGGTGTCCACCTCTATCTGTACCCACCATATCATTTATTCAGCTGTAGTAAAGGCTGCACTGAGAATTGGTTTATGTAGTTCAGCCCCTAGCATTTGCCCACGAGTTTCTCTGAAAAACTCCCTTCTTAATGTATAAATGAGCGTGCAGAAAACGTTTTTACATTTTCCATGCTATTTTAGGAATTTTTTTTCACACTGCTCGTAACATTTGCAAAGCCATTTTCAAGTTGTTTTCAGATACTCACATTTAAGCAGAGTTCAATGCACACAAGGTTATTTTTATTAAGAGGGTAATAATCTTGAGAAATAGAGTGCCTGAAAGTCAGCTGCTGAGGCAAAGGTTAGGATTGAGCAGCTATCAAGCCCACACACCCACATTTCTATAAACAGGATTTGAGATAGCAGAGGAGAAGGAAGTTCTTCCAACAGTACATTGAGGGCTTTTAATGAAAATATATATATATTTAAAACAAACAAACAAACAAAAAAACCCCATACCTCTTCACACAAGTCGATATTTGAACAAAAAAAACTACCCAGCCCTGTAATTTTTGCCAACGTGAGCTGTGAGTTTGGTCAAACCTGCTCTGCAGCATCCTTTTAAGGGTTTTTGGGGCCAGCAGAACCAGATGAGGCTCATGCATCTTTAAACACTTTGGTCCTTTTATTTCTCCAAGTGTGTTACACACGGCAGTAGACGTTCTGTCTCATGTACAACTCAGGAATTTAGAACACAAAAAAATATGATCATAAACTTTTTGTTTGCAGGATGTAGGCTTTTAACTTGCTTGAATGCTGAGGAAGTGCTTCTGAAATGCTAAGGAGGTGCAAAGTTCTTTAAACCAGCTATGTACTACTATGAGCAAAAAGTTGTAAGAGAAGGTGCCATTTAAAGAGGAAGGTTCAATACTGGGTTTTTTTCCCCTCTCTTTTACCAGGAAAGCTAGTCACCAGTCATGGTCAGTTTACTCCAACAAGCAGCTAAGCCCCCACACAGCCATTTCCTCCCCCCTCCACCCCATCAGTATGAGGGGGGAACAGCAATAGGCTGCAAGCAGTTTTCTTCAGCAGAGCTTGTGCAAAATAAAGGGACATACATTTACATTAGAACATATTTTTAATTTACTGTAGCTTTAAAGAGAACGCCAAAAAGTAAGTAAAAGCCTCACACTACTTTCCTTGGAGCTTTCAATCCATTTGCTTAAAAACACCCCCAAGGGTTTATGCACAACAGCTCCAGGTTATATCTGGTTGCATCTGAACAGGACTGATTGCAACCTTCCCCTTGTTCTATTTCCAGGACTCCCTGCAATGTGAAACCACAAAGAAAATGAGAGGAACTGAAAGCACCTGATAGAGATTGCACTTTTAAAGGTTTTAAAGGCTGCAAAAAAATGTTTTGTGTAAAGTACTTTTTTGAAAGGTGACCTGGAAGAGAAATGTTGGGCATTTGTATGCTTCTCCTTGACCTCAACAGGAACTGCAGGTGTTCATCACTTTCCCATGACAGACATCAAAATTTTGGCACCCATGCAGCTCAGGTAGTGCAAGAAATAGTTCCTAGTTCTGAGCAAGGAGGAAGAACACATGTCAAGGCAGGGGAGGGAGCACACACATCAAGGCATGTGCTGTTATCCCCACCCTGTGCCTGCCACTAGACACAGCGCAGTGCACCTGAATTAAGACAGTATTTTTCACTGTGCCATCAAACCTGATAGAAAGTTTGAGCAGATTTAAATGGTGTGGAGCTGCATCACAGGCTGATGGCCCCCTGCTCCTTACACCCTGTGACACACGAACAGAGTCAAACTCCAGCAATTCAAATATTAGATGAAGCTGTGACAGGCAAGAGTAATATTAAATAATAAATAAAGACATCACAACTCTACAGTCTAGCCTCAAAAGGCAGGAGGATTTAATTAGTTAGCTCTGAAATATAAGTCAAAAGCAAAGATTAAGCAATTTCAGTGGTTGTACAGATTTCAGCCGCACCACTTATTTTGCTCCTGAAGTAATGCACACCTGCTGCTAAATCTGCTTCTGTTTCTAGGTTTCAGTCATTTGTTTTGGGAATGAAATAGTCACTGTCAAGTTACTTTATAGCTAAAAAGCTGTCAGCAAATCCTTTTGTGCAACTCGTACCCACAGAGGGATCCTAGCAAAGCCCTGAGCTGATTAATAACTGTGGCAGTATGGTATGGACTGCCCTGCTGGCAAACAACAAGATGTAAGGCCAGATGAAGCTGTCAGATCTGCACTGTGACACTTTGAAATCTGTCCTATTAAAATGTGTCAATGTGCCCAATTATTTCTGCATTAAATTAAGACTCTCAGAGTGATAATTTCCATTTAGGGGAGCAGGGGAAAAAAAAAAAAAAAGGTTATAAAAAGGTTATGAAAAGGTAAAAAGGTTTACGCAAAATTGTAGCCTGTCTGGCATTTTGTGAGGTGCAGTCTTAAACTGATCAGTGTTCCATGTTTCTGATCCACAGGTAACTGACTGGAGCTGGAGTAACAAGACATTAAACAACTTCAGCCGTGGCAGCAAAAATTATTTCAAGAAGTTTAAGGACAACACCTGATGCAAAACCCAAACTTGACTCATGACTGAGACAAGACAACAGACCCTTTCAGAATCCAGCAGCTCAGACAGATGGGAGCTAACACTGATCCTAACAAAGTCACTTTGCAAATGCATCCTGAAGAAAACCAGAAGGGAGAACTGAAGGGGGCCATCGGTGAAGTAAAAGTGCTGCTTAAGGTAAGGGACAAGGTTGACTTAAGAACAGATGGATAAGAGTTGTCCCCAAATAAGTTTAGGATAAGAATAAAAAACACCCCTAAAACAAACAAACAAACAAACAACCCACAAAAAAAAAAAAAAAAAAAACCAACGACAAAAAAACCCCATCCTTCAGAGGATCCAGCTCTGGAGTAGCCTCTCAAGAAGAGCAGCTTAGGCTAAAACCCTTAAAAGTTGAAACAGTTTTGAGAAGGAACTTGCTTACATCCTGAAGGAGATTTTTGATGCACTGTATTCCAAAGAAGTGACAAAACCCTGAACACACCTGGGGCTTCTCCACCCCACAAGTGCAATACACACAAAAAGATTTGCTGCAGTCACTTCACAAGGCTGAGTTGAAATTGGAGAAGGAAATCATTGGAGCAAGCAGCAGCCAAGGACCAGTACACCCTGGAGAGGCTCAGATTCAGAATTTAACTATCCTGACCAAAATGAGCTGCCAGCAGATCACTGCTGTAAAACACCTCCACAATTCTGAGCTGCCTCACCACTGCCAAAAGTCAAATCCTGGAAGTACTCATCTCTACAGGTCTAACTTCAATTAGATGACTCAAAAATGTAAAAGTAAAGTGTGTGCACAGTGTTTTTCCTGATCAGATCCTAAGGCTACAATCTTTTTCTGCTGGAGAGCCTCTTCTGGTTCAATACATTTTCCTTGAAGAAGTTATTTTAAACATTACTGGAGTTACACCACGAAGCTGAGGGGAAAGGACAGGAAGGAATTATCTCCCAGAAACGCATTGTCCTTTGAGCAAAAAATAGCTCATTGCACATCAAAACTTTTCAGATCATTTTGTCATTTCTACGCTGATGGTTCAGCAGTGAGTCCTGGTGAAAGCAGGCTGTATACAAGCTGAAGTGATGAAAATTACTGTGTTTTCTGGTTTTGTGCCAGCAGCCATCAAAGGGAGCCTTTCACCTTGGACTTTAAGCACAGAAAGGAGGATATCCCCTCTCTTTTTTAAGAATATTTCTCTGTAATGAAGAACATTTTTAGAGATCAGAAGGACCTGAAGAACCAGAAGGACATTGCTCCTCCTTCTCCCATTTATTGCCCATCCCCAGAAAATTGCATCTGAGCAATTTTTCTTTTTTTTCCTGACATAATTTTTACTTGAAATATTAATTTTTACATTTTTCAGTGAAATGTTTTGAAACTTGGCTTAACTATATGTAACTCAAAAATAAAATCTCCCAGACTAGAATGGTAAATATGCTTGTTTTCAGTGTCATGAAAGATTTTGGTTGACTTGGAACTTTCCTAGGCTAATGTTTTGCCAAGGAAAGCAAACATTTGACAGTTACTTTTTCGCTGAAAAAAAAAAAAAATCATGCTTCAGTTTTTGGGTCTCTTCCTTATATCAAACATTCCATTATTGGCACAGTGATATTGTCGTTAGTAGGTGCCTTTAGAAAGGCCATGGTGACAACTCACAGAGATGTTTCTTTGGTTTCAGAAACAGAGGCCTGTGTATTTGAGAGCTGGAATCAAAATCATTTGATCTCTGTAAAGTTATTGTGACAATATCATAGCCTCTTTGGAAATGAGTCTGCTCTTGTTTAAGTTTAGCCCCTATTTTAACTCGATTTGCAGGGAATATATTAAATGTGGATGTCTCAATGAGCCAAGGCTTCTTTTTGAAATAGCCAATAATTTTTGCTATGTCTGCCTGTTTCTGAAAGAGGAAAAACTACGTTTTCCATTGTAAGGTTGGTGTACGATAAAACTTCAACTTTTGTCTTGTTTTCTAAAAGGGGTAAATCACAGTGCAGACAGCTACCACCTAGGGTTGGTTCCTTACTGGGAGGAAGGCTCAACTCAGTTTTCAATTTAGACCTTGGGTCATTTGCCAGCTGAGAAACAGGAGCAAGAAATTGGGCAGGGAAGGCAAGAGACCAGTTGTCACCTGCTGGCCAAAGGAAAGGAAAGGAAGCAAACGCACAGACAGTGAAAGCAAGGACAGATGACCTGAGAAGAGTCTAGAGACTAAATTCTCTAAGAAGTTGTGGAGGGTTGGGGTCAGGAAGGCCAAGGTGAAGCTGGAACTGAACCTGAAAAGGAGGAAAGAGTAACAGGACATTGTACAGCTTCATTTAGCAGAAAATTAAGGTCACAGAAGGTGTTTTCCCCCACTCTAAGCAACCTCCAAGTTGGTGATGGGGTGGGGAGAAGCCTGATATACCCAACAGCTTTTTTGCCTCAGTCTCCAGTGGCAAGCTCTCCTCCCAGCCCTCCTGAGTGGATGGAGAGCAGGATGGGCACTGGGGGAGCAGAGGCTCTGCCACTGAGAGGAAAGATCCTGCTCAAGACCAGCTGAGGAACCTGAACGTGCTCAGCTCCATGGGATCTGATGGGATGCAGCCCAGAGTCCTGAGAGAATTGGCTGCTGGAGTTGCCAAGCCACTGTCCACGATACTGGAAAAGTCCTGGCAGTCAGGTGAGATCCCAGGTGACTGAAAAAAGGGAAATATTCAAAACTGGGGGAAAGGAAGACCCTGGGAACACCCAGTTTTCAGCCTTCCCTCTGTGCCTGGGGAGATGATGGGACAGACCCTCTGGAAGCTCTGCTGAAGCTCATGGAGCTCAGGGAGGGGATTTGGGGCAGCCAACACAGCCTCACCAGGGGCAGGTCCTGTCTTACCAACCCAGTGGCCTTCTCTGAAGGTCTGACCACACCAGTGGACAAGGGAAGGGCTACAGATGTCATTTACCTGGATTTTTGCAAAGCCTTTGACAGGGTCTCCCAGAACAGCCTTCTTTCTAAACTGGGGAGAGATGGATTTCACAGATGGACTGTTGGAAGTGTTCCAGGCCAGGTTAGATGGGACTTGGAGCAGCCTGGGACAGTGGAAGGTGTCCCTGCCACGGCATGGGATGAGCTTTAAGGTCATCCCAAGCACTGGATGAGCTTTAAGGTCTCTTCTAACCCAAACCATCCTCTGATTCTGATACACAAAACTCCACCAAGCAGCAATAATATAGTGGCTAATGGATGTGATGTCCAGTTTCTGTATTACCCATACTCAGCTTCTTAAAAGGGATTAGTAATTCTCTGGCAGTGAAAATAAATAGCAGACCTTGCTAAATGGCTCTATAAAAATCTATGAAATCTCTTGCAGGTCCAATTACACAATAGTATAATTTTTTAACATTAATCTGACTCACTGCTGTTCTGTTTTACTACTAGGCACTTTTAATTTATAGTTCTGGAGATCCTTGTAAAAAAATTCAGGATGTATCAAGAAAAAAAAGATTTTGTGGAACTGTGGGAAAAGCTGTGTTTCTTTCTATCGTTGTATATTTGCAATGCTCTTATTCTGTTTTGGACAACTGGACAACTGTATTCCCAGTTAGGCTGACAAATATATACATTAAGGAAAATCAACAAAAATCACATTTCACATTTTAAAACAAAAGCAAAGCCGATTTGCTATTGGCAGCACTTATTTCAAGACATTGTAAATGTCCTGATCTACAAGCTGAAATATATGGGAACCAAAGACATGATAGAAGATAAATGCTTGATAGATATACAAAAAGACATAAAATTAATCTTACCACTTCTTTTTCCTAGAAAATGTAAACTTTGACTGTCTCTTATCAGTGGTAGGAAATGTTACCAGCAGGAAGGACAAAGATAGATCTCATCTGGGCAGTTTAGAACTATTTCACAGGACCACAATGACCCAAGAAAAGTCACCAAATCCATTATGTAAAACAAAAGAAGCTGTGCCTTTGAAAAGTTCAGCGTCTTTCCCCTATCTTGCTCATTCTTGAAAAAAATCTGATTGCTGAGTTACTTTCTCCTGGGAACTTTCCTTGAGCTTTTTTGCCCCTGATTGTTAATAATTTAGGAATGAGCAGTTACACATGTGATGGTTTGAACTAGTCTGGTCACCAACAAGTAATTTAATTTTTTTTTTTTTTTTAATGGGGAGTGGGTTGCTTTTGTTTGCACTCTTGTTGCCAGTAATATAAGAAAGATTTGTGTATTGTAGCAAATCCTTGCGGCAAGGAACATAAAACAGCTACTTAAATTCCCTTTAAAGGAGAAAGAACATTCTGGTTTGGTCTTTGGATTTCACTCCATTAGGAATAAACAGATTAAAAAAAAAAAAAGTATCTTGGAGAGTATATGGTTTAAAATTTGTGTGGGGTTTTTTTGGGTTTTGTTTGTTTGTTTGTTTTTGTGGGGGGTTTTTTGTTTTGTTTTGGTTTGGTTTGGTTTTGTTTTTTTTTTTTTAATACTTTCCTTAGCTCTAGTTATACTTCAACTGGAAATCTACATGGCTGCTTCAAATTCTCCCTGTGTGAGTTGGTCTCAGGGGTATTATTTTCACACCCAAAGAAAACTAGGTACAAAAATATTTCTATCAGCTTGCCCTTCTAATATGCCTACTTTAGGTCAGGAAAAGAAGGAGGAGAGACACACCTTAATTATCTGCTCTCAGCCCGAATATGCTGTATGGACAGCTGCAGCTTCTCTGAAGTTTGATTTATGAAAGTTTTCCGGGTTGGTGACTATGCTGACTATTTTCCTTTGGGCTTGAGGTGTGATCATTTTATAAACTACCTGCAGCAAATCTGGTGTCTGTTCATTGCAGTGATTTAATGCTAATGACTTGCTTCACTGAACAGTGGAGAGGAAAAATAAGTAAAAATAATCCAAACAGATAAAAAAATTTTGACTCAAAGTCTTGCACAGGAAACAAATTCATATTTCAGTGTAAGGCTTTGGGAGAGCTTAATTTATAATGCAAGATAATGCTTCATGCATCGGTGTACTTTTTAGAGGGCTTTTATATTTATTTTACCTTAATGATATAAACTCTATAGCCAGCAACACAGCAGGGAGAAACTGAAGTTAATTTCTGCCCAATATTGCTGTGATTATCCTGACTTTGTTTTTTCTCCTAGTCATGCTCTTTTGCTAATGAGCTTTGT
>JANEHK010000091.1:165617-187209 GCA_025960845.1 Tachycineta bicolor | reverse complement strand
GTTGTTTTTGGGTTTGTTTTTTTTTTTTTTTTTTCCCCTGTGGATTGGTTGCATTAAAAAGACAGCTTATATAAAGCTGGAAGCTCCATAAAAGTCAGTAAGGGAATTACTGCAGTTTGAGATTTCACTGTGCAGGTTTTGAGGTCCTTGGCTGGCTTGTCGCAAGGAATATCAGCTCTGTGCATATCAACCACCATATTACAGATTTCTCTTCCCTTTGTCATGGGGTGGAAGGAGTGGGTTCAGACTTCTCTAACTGAATTTTGCACTGCTATGAATGATTAAGGAGGGTTTTAATCACCGCCATGGTGCTGATTCACATTCCCACTGTGGAAACACAATTCTTTTGGGGAGAAAAATGTGAGTTCAAAAAAAAGAAATTAACCAAAGGAGCATCACAAATTTATTGTTGAGAGGATGGATCTGCCTGACAAACTGTGCTACCATTGCCTGCTGCTCTGATTGGGTTTTGGGCATCAAGCAGTCAGCTCATTGTGCAATTCCAGGGAGGAGATTCTCCCTGACACAAAAATATATAGAGAGACAAATATATAGAGAGAGAGACAAAAAAAATCTATCTATCTATCTATCTATCTATCTATCTATCTATCTATCTATCTATCTATATCTCCTGTGACAGAGACAAAGGAGAAGCACAGAGTTGTCTCTGGTCAACTCTTCTACTGCTTCCGTAAGGATGGGCACAGGGAAGAAGGAATATAGCTGAACCATCAGCCACACCACTTATTCCATTTCAAACTCACGGTTGCTGCAGCCTTTCCTGCTAACAGGAGGAATAAATTCACATATGACATCTGAAAAAAACGAGTAAAGTGCCTCAATTTGTTTCTGCTGAAACAGATTTCTTTCACACTCATGTCTAAGGCACTAGGAAGCAGTGATCAATCCAGTGAAGGGATGAGGAGAGAAAACATAATAGCATGCTAGGGTTAGTTTTGTTTCTTGTGTTTTTTGCTTTGTTTGGGGTTTTTTTGTTTGTTTGGGTCTCTCTCCATCTATATTTTTATTTTTATTGTTGTTGTTGACGTTGTTGTTCTTGGGTTGGCTTGGGTTTTTTGTTTTTTGGTTTTTGTTTTGTTTTGTTTTGTTTTGTTTTTGTTTTTTGTGGTGGTGGTTTTTTGGTCCTTTGAAAAAAAGTATAATATGTCTTGGAATAGTCAGTTTGGTTTTTTGGTTTTTTTTTTTCTTCCTTTTTTTTCCCGCCCTGGTGGAAGACGACTCAGAGAAAAGATCAGTATGACGACTGATTGCCCCAAGAATTTCTTCACTACCTGTCACTGACCCCTGGGATGTATTCACTCTGTGAGATAGGGCCTGTTGAGGAGCTACTGGATACGTTTTTTAGAGTCTGTGCTCTATAAATCACTTTAAGAGTACAATAGCTCCTCTTGACTCACTAAAATGCATTAGTAAAAGTCATTGTTCACCTCCAGTGAGAGGAGGACCATTTACTCTTTCCATTATCTAGGTCAGGGAAATCTTTGGAGAACTAATTACCTCACTAAATGAAGAGAACTTTGACACCCCACACCAAGCCTACAAACACTGTGGTGTTAAAAGCAGGTGGCCACTTTGGCTTGTCACGGATCCAAATATTACAGCAGGGTTTTTGTGAGAAATGGTTCTACTACATCTGATAAACCTCTTTCCATGTCCTCACACTCTAGGTAACAGAGAGAGACAGGCATGAAAGTGCTTTTAGGACACAGAAGATGAGGGAATCTGGCAATCTTGCATCTGCTTTAGCCCTGTTGTGGGAACTTTCCAATTTTTGCTGCAATTATTTGCATGGGGAGGTCTTTGCATTTCAAATCACTGCATAATGAATGAGTAGAAACTTCCAGGACAAACTTAAATTACGCTGACAGAAATCAAGAAGTTCGATTATCTTTCTGCTTAATGTTCCCCCTGGCATATGGCTCATTTTAGTTACTCTTTGTATCTGTTGTTCTCTGCTTTGAAACTACACCTTCATTTTCCTTCTAAAGTGAGAACATATTCCTTTTATAAGATCACAAAGGATTGGGGTTTTTTATGACCTTTCCTGCAACTGTACCCAGCTGTTGATTTCTGCAATAAAGTAAAATACTTTGGGTGTAAGTAGGTGAGAAGTCAGAAAATAATGAGTAGTAAAAATAAAAACACTTAGCTATGTTTCAGAAATGTTCTTGCTCAGGGTTTATCAGTTGTCCACAGCTGAGAAAACACTGGCAGGTTTACCATTATTACTCTAAATATCATTGTTGTTGTTTCTACTACTTATTGCTGCTTTTGCCAAAAAGAAGCCTCATTTCATCAGGAAACAATCAAGAACCACAGTGCCCCAGCTTGGGCAGGGTCAGTTTTGCTTTCATCTCCTTCCATCATCATCAGTTCTGGCCAGCACCACTCAAATTTGAGCAGCATAAGCCTCACCAGGAGCCATCACAAGGGAACAATTTCAAGAAGCTGAGCTCTAAAATCAAACTGTGATGCCTCAGCACTTATCTTTCTTCTCAGAAGGCAGATACAGAGTGGCATCGCTCTTGCATCAAAGATTGAAAGGAGAACTAGACAGCAACCCAGAGTCAACCAAGCACAGCTGGCCAAGACTTGCTTTAGGTGCAGGATTTTTGTTAAATGCCATGTCATGTACCTTTTGTGGGGGGATCCTGAGGAAGAACGAAGATATCTTTAGGCTTAGACACAAAATGCACATGCCTATCTTACTCAAAGGAATTTTGGTAGTCTGAACTGCTCATCCCCTGACCCACCTCCCAGCAGTCAGGTCTGTCCTGTGTCCTCTTATCTGTGAACAGTAGAAAAACAAAACACTGCTTTCCCCTACCTATTTTAATACTGTACCTCTTTCCACCAGTTTTGGCACAGTTTAAAGGAACAATTAAGATGCACAGGAAGGACACTGTCCTGAACCCAAGCTCTGTAGCATGTACGTGCCTATGTCACTAACAGGCACAAAATGCTTCTTCTCATTCATTAGGTCAAATGTTATTTGTATTTCACTTTTAATTCCAAAAAAAAACCCCTAACTTTGCTTCATCTTTTTCCAAAATAAAATAAGGGAGGAAAAAGTCATTAACAGTGTCAAGAGATTGAACTTGTTTTGGTTTCTTTTCTTGTTCTGAAGGCAAAAAGTACCCCAAAATCTGGAAAAATTAATGAAGCTACTATCTGCATTTGGAAAAAAAACCTGTATTTTCATTGATAAGGGAGAAAAAGTTGTCCAATTCACTGTCAAGTCTGGCACATAGGCAAGAAGAGACCAAAAAGTCACTCACAAATGTCTAAACACGTCAGACACTGAACAGGGGTCGTACCTTCTTGTGAGCTTGACATGTAAACTGGGTTTCTAAGGCTTCTAAGTTTGTTAGCTCTCAAAAGCAAGAAGGAAAAAAAAAAAAAAACAAAACTGACCTATATTTAATATGCTGAGTCCAGACACTTGCCCCACATTCCACAGGAGCTGCTAGTAAACTCTCTTCCACCTTCAACCAGCTGGCATTCCAGGAATTTACTGCGCACTGTTTCCCAAACCTCCACTCGCGTTTGCAGTGAAACATTCTAATAGTCTGGTTTTGAGTTGCTCCAAAATGAGGAATTTTGTTATTTTCAGCCCTCATATTGCCAAACCCCAAAACCCCAGTGGAGCCACAGAGGCTTTGTGAAGCCTGCACAAAACCAGGAATGATTATGACAGCAAAACTAAAATCTCAGGGTCGTGCCCCACGTACTGACCTCCAGCAGTGGCCGGGGCTTGCGCTCCACTGCAAACCTGAAGTGGCAGAGCTCACAGTAGCTGGTGTTGGAGGATGACAGCCAGTGCTCCAGGCAGCTGCGGTGAATGGTCCCCAGCGTCCCCGTGCACTCGCAGGGGGACAGCAGCTCCTCGTGGCTGCTGCCCTCGTGGCAGATCCTACAAATGGGCCGATCATTGAAGGGGCTGCTGCAGGAGAGGGAGAGAAAACTGCTGGTCAGTGCGCAGGCTGTTGTGATAGCCTTTTTCTCTGTCATGGACTAGAAATATTTGCATTTAAGAGAACTTTGCCCTTTAATTAGTAATCCAAGGTGCTGGGCTAATGGTTTAAGATGTTTTGGTATTCTTGTTTAAAATTTCTCTTCTGTTGGAGTGGGGGGAAAGTATAGTGTGAAAACCATCAGAGTGGCAGATAAGAAGCAGAAGTCCAAATCTTATTTTGTATTTCCCAGCTCTTCAAAAAGCAGCAGTGCAGCCACCTCTGGAAATCCCAAAGTACATCAGGGGGTTGTAAAACTGCCTCAGCTGGGCACTTCTTGTAGCAGTGATCCTCTGACCTAATATTGTTTTCACTGGCCAACAGTAAAGGACTGCTGAAAGATCAGCAGCTTGCCTTGTAGTATCCTGAAGGCAGGGCCACAACTTCAGAAAAGTACATGAAGGCAGAAACATCCTCTCCCTGGAAAGGGTTTCCCTCTCTTTAGGACGCCCCACAGGTCAAGGAGTGATACAAACAAAACTGTGCCAAACGTATCTCTGCTGTGTGGCTGCAGGTAGGTATTTCATCTGCGTTGCTTTAAGATCCATGGAGACTTTCCAGCTCACCACCAGCAAAGACAAATTTAATTTTGATCCAAGCATCAAATCTGGACAATCAGAATACTCTTTCTTGCTTTTAATGAGAACAAAGCCAGCCTGAGGCAAGCTTGAAAGTCATAGATTAACTAATCTGCCTCTGTAAACCAGCAGCACAAAGAACTGGTCAATCACTAGGACAACGACAGAAGCTGCAACACTGGTGCTAGAAACAGCTTGTCTAGATGCTCAGCACACCGGCTGGGGAAGTGTTTAGGAAGTGTGATGCATTCTGCAGCATGATCATTATGATGCTAGGATGGGAGTTTAATCACACCAGACGAGAAGGGGCCTGTCTCTCCTTCTGTCGCCCACATACCTCTGCACAGCGAGGGTCCGCACGACGGATGAGAGCAGCTGCCCGTCCTTGGAGGACACCTGCATGACATACTGGGGACAGCTGGTGGCCAGGTCCCCGCTGCTGCTGGGCAGGCTCTTGCCATCACCGTCAGGGGCTGGAGGGCGAGGGCTCTCCGGAGGGATTCCAGGCAGGTGGCTGCAGTGGTTCTTCCTCATGGCGCTGGGCAGCGGGTCCCCATCTAGGCAGGAACAAGGATAGAGCCGTGCTCTGGGGCACATCTCTCCCTGTCTGACCAACACCAGGCATGACAAAGAGCGTCCCTCACTCCGCACCCCAGATTTCTGAAGGGAGTTTACAACATTAAGTGTCACAAAAAAACCCAGTTTGCACATCCTACAAGCAGCAAGCCCACAACCTCGTTTTCTTCTCTCTGCAGACTCCAGAAGTCATGAGTGATAAATAGAGGGGCTGAATCTTTTGTCACTTCCCCTCCAAAGGTTTCAAAGGAATATACAGTCTTCACCCTGTGCACTTTCAAATTTAAAGGCTGCCACTGTCCATCTACAGAGAAAGTTATGTACTGGAGGAGAAAATGGCTGATCGGCTTCAAATCCCCTTTGAAAACACTTCACTTCTGCTTAGTGTCTTGTCACCAACCCACAGCAGAGCACAGACCTGGCAATTAATCCTGTACAGGGCTTTAGTCACACAAACTGCTTAATCACAGCCTGCGTGCAGCAGTAATTTATGCCACAAGGTGAGGAAGAAATTACAGCCTCCCTGTGTCTCCTTCTCTGCTTTGCTCTTTCTCACATCACTGTGTGTTTTTGCATGGTGCTTTCAACTATGGCAATCGGGAAGGAAGGTTTGTGCTGGGAACAAGGAGCTGGGGCATGTAAATTCCTGATGCCTTGGCGGGATGGATGCTCCTGGCTGGGTGCGTTTGTCATGGAGAGTTCCAGCGGGCTGCGCCCCTGCCATCCTCCTCTTCAGGTCAGGCAGCGAAACCACATACACAGGATGAGCTGAACCCTCTGCAAAATGGGGAAAAGATTCCCTAGCATGTCTTGGGACGCTTGGCTGCAATGATGATATTCCTGTGTTAAAATCAGGAGTTTCCCCCTCAAAAATTGTTCTGTATCACACACCACAGCTGTATGGTGTCAGCACTGCAGCTGAAAATAATCTTTAAAAACCAAACATGAATAAAACCCTCTAAACAGGGGTGTTTCTCCAAGGATATAGAAGAAACCTTGTGATACAGCTTTGTTGGATTTGAGTAATAGCAGCAGTAACCTTCAGAAGCCACCTGAAGGGATGTCTTTGGCACTAAGATTCTGTAGCACGTTCTGTAGGACTGGTGTGGATGCTGGACGACTTGCACCACACAAGTTTTCACACAGGGACTCATATTCTTAGAAAGACATCTAAAATAGGAAAATGCTTTGGCAAAGCATTTATTTTGGAGGATTACTTCAGCTGTTTTCAGACCACGCATACCCCAGGGAGTGAGCTGGAGGCTGACGAGACAGCTTACAGTGAAGAGAGTGTTCAGGGAATGAGGAAGGCGGTCGGACTCTGGGCCTCATTTGCAATGAAAATGAAGCAAATGGCTGATTGTCAAAACCATTAACATATAAAAGATGTAGACATTTCAAGATAATAAGAGCCACAGACTCTCTAAGGAGACCATGGTGTTCAAAAACATTTTCGTTTTAAAATCCATGCAGAGATGGTTTAACAAGAACATTCAGCTGCTGAGTAGCTGCTTCACTAAACTTAAAAAGCCTAAGTATCATGCTTACAGACTCACACTGCAGAACTATATATATCTTTCCTGATTGCTTCACTGACCCCATTAAGTACAACAGTGGGTTTATAATTTCATATAAAATGACCATTCAGGCCTTTACAAACACATCCATCAGTCACTAGATGAATTTGGAGCATTTGCTGGAGAATCAAAAGATGCAACTAAATGCAGAGCTTTAAAGCATTTTATGGAAAATAATCTGGCTACATCTCAGCAATGTTAATTCAAATTTCTGCCTACAGCACTGCATTGATAATCACTCTTTGGCAGAGCAGATACAGGTAATCCCTTTCTAGTTTTTTAAAAGGGAGTTGAAAGTTACAATACATTTTTCTGAATTCAGAAGAACCATTTTCACACAAAATCAGTGCATGTTCCTGAAAAGTGATACACGTATAGAATTAAGTGATACGTGCTTTAATACTGAACTCCATGATAAATAATGGAGATCAGTCATTCTGAGAAGCACAGAGATCCTCAGCAAATCCTAAATTAAAGCTGGCATTAAGGAATTGCAAATCTTAACAGTGTCAAACCCCTAAAGCCAGAATTTACCCCTATGTATGTATTATGTCAAAACTTTTTTTCCCCTGAAAGAAGTGGAGATCTGTCATAAATGCCTCAATAAAAGAAAAAATAAAGAACAAAACCAGGAAGATGTGTTTAGATACTACCTATGGAGACAGGTAATATTAAATTGGGGAAGACAGAGTATCAGTATTTATTGCAGATGCCAGAAAATTCTGATAAAAGTGCTTGAATCTGGCATGATGAATGCATGGAAATATTTAGCTCTCTGTTTTTTTATTTTCTGTGTTGTCACTAGACCTAGTTCTTCAATTATATATACATACATACATACATATATATATATATATGGGTTTATGGGTATCTGAGTAAAAGTAGAAGTGTTGCAGATATTTTCTTTATGAAGTAAGTATAAAAGCAATGACAAACAAACCAATAAACTCAAGCAAATTATCTGAGGACACGTTGAAGCCAGGCAGAAGATTCATGTGCAGAAGACATCCATTGCCCAATAATAATTTATAGGACGCTATATTCCTATTTAAGAGATTTATAACTTCTGTACCAGAAAAACCCACAAGGCTCAACGAGTGACAGAAAGCAAGGCACTGCCACTCCAACCGTTTTTGCACTCAAATAAGATGTTAAAAACCAGCATTTCTGCCCTGAAATGGAATTTAAAGACTAAGCCATATGCAGACCGGGAATACAACTGGAATCCTTGTTGCACTCTTTCTGACTTATCATGAGTTCACCCCAATTCTTAGATCCACAAAACATCATCAGCATGATGAGCTAAATTATCACAGCAGAGTTTTTTAAAGCAGTGCTGTTTTCCTGCTGAAGCTGTGAGTGGTTGAGATTTGCAGTAGACAAAATAATCTTTACACTTCAAGCAGTGGGTTGCAAATGTTGAACAAATACTTGTGGAGTTGCTCCCTTTTCCTTTTTTTTTTTTTTTTTTTTTTTCAGCATCTCTGCTAAAAATAACACTTATTCCACCTCTCAGTTATGGTTTCAAATGTGGAAACCCATTCACCTCTCTTATTCCATGTTCCCACGAGTTCACCCTATTAATTTCAAGAAATGTGACTCAAGCTTGCATCAGTCAGCTTCAAGACTTAAAAATATATATGAAAAACCACTAGAATCCCATCTGGAGACATTTTCCCAAGAAACACTGCATTATTTTTAAAAGGCAGACAAAATACTAATATTAATATTAATAATAACAACTACAACAAACCAAAACAAAAACAAACAAAAAACCCCCATACCAACAGAAAAACCCCAAATACATACCCACACAGAAAAATAAGAATTTAAAGAAACAACAAAAATCCCAAAGAAACAAAAGAACCAACAATAACAACAGCAAAACCCCTAAACAACCAAAAGATACCACCCTCCAATTTTCAGAAGTTTTCAGAGATATACTGTGATATGTGACCTAAAGTGGATTCGTGTTAGGTGTTGTGATTTGCAATATAAAGTTAATTCGCGTTCGGTCAGAATTAAGCTCTGTAAAACCTAAAGTGTATTTGGGGTTAAAAACTGAACTGTAAGAGGGGGACACGGGGGTTGAGAGACAGGGAGGGTCACTGCCAGGAAAAGCCTCAGGATAACCAATAGCTCAAAGAATGGGAAAGATGATGAGATAGACTGTGTCTCCCCCGGAGATGGACCTGCTAATGACCCAGCGATTAAGAGAAGATAGATCTCTTATCTGTTCCGGCCCAGTTCACCGTTTCCAAAAACCCTCTCCGGACCCAGCAATCATGACATTGTTTGACTCCGAGAACCTGTTCAACCGACCGGAGACCTGAACATGAATACCTAAGGAGGCGACCGAGAAGCAAGAGCGCTACGGTCGCCCTCCACTCTCAGCGACAGACTGTATGAAAACCAGCGGCTCGGGACACACTTTGTGAACAGGGCAGATTCGGAGCGATAGAGTCCGTTTCTGTGTTCACCCAGTGCCGAAACCCGGCGTTCGATGCTGTTCCTTTTAATTGTGGCTGTTAGAGACTGAATTGAAGTCTCGAAATAAAATTCTAAATTTTGATTTATGAAATTGGGCTTGATCATTTATTACATATATTTATGTAATTTCACACAATTTTGTGCCGTTTACTCCAGAATTTTGGATGCCAGTGTTATGTGGACAGTTTTTCACCTGGGACAGGTCAGAGTATCTGGAGCACTGACAGAATTCTCTATCTTACTGCAAGATGGAAGAATGGTTCAAATCATGAAGGGGCATCTCCCACCTTCTTTTCTGCTATCAATCCTGGCTGGCTACTCAGAATGCAAAGCGTTGCATTCCAAGTAAAAAAGTTTTCTAAAGCTGTCAGCAATGCTGTTGTTAGAGACAGTGTGAAAAAGGCGCTCACCCCTGGCTCAAGAGTCACAAGATCATGCATTAACTTTGTTTCCAGAAATGGGGAACAGGAAATCACCTTTCCCTCACAGGTTTAGACAATGATTTTATGCCACCCTTTAGGGTGTTCCAGAGACCAAAGCACTGGATCACACACAGTTGCTGTGTGATCTCTGTTTCCCCCTCCCACTAAAAAAGCAAAAGAAGAACCAAAATTCTCAACTCCAGAGCACTCTGAAACCTCCTAGACTTTCACTTATTAAGAAACAATGCAGGGTACTGTGAAGATGGAATAGACAAAACACTTTTTAAAAAGTAAGAACCTCTGGGGCACCTGAAAATCCTATTTTAGTGGACAAACATCGAGTTTTATGTGTGTCCTTTCTCAGACACTCATATCTGGAATAGTTTGAAATGTTTAATGACTCTTTCCTCCACAATCCACCACAAGGAGCTTCATGGGTGCCCTCCTGGTTTCAAATACACTAATATTGAGTAAAGAAATTGGTGGACTAACTGGCAGTCGCAGCCGAAGCTGCGGATGCTGCAGCACCACAAGACCCCCAAGTCCCTAGAGTAAAAAATTAATTTCTCTAAATTGAGAAGATTAATTCCTATATTTGATAATGACATGTGGCTCAGCACAAGGAGGGAAAAAAACGCAACCTGACCTGTTAATTTTGGAGCTCTAAATCCATCAGTGAGAGAGACAGCGCGAGAGCACGGCAGTTCTGGGACATGGTGACAGGACAAGGCTGGAGAAAAAATTCAGGTCAACAGCATCTAGTTTGCTATATTACACCCCCACCTTTTAAGGAGCTATGAGAGACCACTGAAAGGTGCAAGAGGAAGATGTGGCAATTGTTCACGAGCTGAGGAGGACAGATTTCACATTAAAGCATTTCGACATATAGAAAGTAGCACAGTATCAAACCCGGATGACATTAGGCAATTTTACTCTGTTTCAGCCCACATTTTACTAATTTTTCATGCTGTAGATAGCATTTCCCATTCATCTGGTCTGACTGCAGAGAGGTCCAAGGGCTTTTAAAAACTACTGTGTGATAGGGATACGCAAAGCAACCACATGGAGACGAGAGATTTGCAGGGCAGAGATGTTCCTCCGAGAGAGCCAAATCTGAGCCAAGGCCGAGAGCCCCTCTGCCTGTTTATTTCTTACTTTTTACACATTTGTGGGTCTGGCTGTGGATTGGCTTCTGGAGTTTTCACCTCCCAGCCGAATGGCCAGACCAGCTGTCAGTTACAATTGTCTTCAGGTTAGAAATATGCAAACAAAGGACAGAGAATGAAAAACAAAGGATTTGTTTATGTTACATGTGTGAGAAAAGGCAGAAATTGCTCCTAATATTGTACAGTAGCTAAAAGGTCTGACTCCATTTTATGAACAATCAAAAGGCGTTAAAAAACTCAGAAAAACCAGGGTGACACTATCACATGGTAGGCTGCATTAAAGTTGCAATTTTATAAAAAAGCACACCAAAAAAAAAGAGTGCTCATCTGAGGCAAAGCAGTCCAGCATAAACAGTCTCTAAGAGTCTGATCATGCATTTAAAACTTCACTACCCACTCATAACTCATTGTTATTTTGTTATGTACTGAACCTTGAACCACTTTCCATGAGAGCAGTAGACTCCCATTTTTGGGACTGTGAACTCTAATATATTGCTTTATATGCCTGCACAGCCACTAATTTGAGTAATTTGCTTAGATTTGCATGCTTTTGTTGGTTGTTGAAATGAAAGCTTTCAGACAACAATAAATATCTTAAGTACTTGTGGTGATGGCATTTCAGCCTTGTGTTAATAAAAAAAAAAACCAAAACAAACAAAACAACCCCACCCCCAGAAGATACAAATTCAGTTTACAACTCATCTGGAAATTAATATTTTTTCCAAGGTATAAGGAAATATGTATATTTTTTTTCCTGTCATTAGTTTTTTCCTAACAGAAATGTCTTTCCTTACAGGTTACAAAAGCACTTACTCTAACATGTTCCTGAATTCCCTTTTTTCATTGCCACATCTGCTTCAGACCCTCCTATTTCCCCCCTCCAGTCCACAAACTTCCTGCTTATTCCCCAGAATGTGGCTTAAACCACAATTGTTTTCACTCTTGGGCACCAAAACCTAGTGAACGTAATATCTGCTTCTATACGCAAAGCTTGCATATTAAAAGGCCGATAAGTTTGGGGGGTTTGCACTATGAAGTTCTGGATTCTCTTTCCTCTTCTAAATTAGGTCACTTTATACAAATGAGTCAAGCACTTCTTGATCTATGTAATAAATACAATAAGACAAATTAAGTAAATCAAAATTTAGAATTTTATTGTGAGACTCAAACACAGTCTCTGGTAGCCACAATTAAAAAGGACAGCGTCGAATCCCGGGACTTCGGCGCTGGGTGAACACGGTAACTGACTCCTCAAGCCTGTTACCCTCTCTGTTCACAAATTGGGTCTCCAAGCCGCGGATTTTTATAGTCTTTCGCTGGCTGAGACCGTGAGACTCGTGCCTTGAGGTAGCTTCATTAGACATTCGTGTTCATGTCCGGGTCCGATGAATAGTTTCTCAAAGGCAGAACAATGTCCTGATGGCCGTGTCCGGAGAAGTTTTGGAGATGGTAACATCGGGCGGAACAGATAAGATAGTGATCTGATACAATCAGGGGATTGTCAGAGCACCCATCTCCCTTTTCAGTCCCTTTGTGCTGCCTTTGCAACGATTCCGGCAGCGATTGACTCTTGCCCCACCGTGCAGCTGTAGTCCCGGTTAACCCTGTATACCCCTTTTAGTTTATTGATCTTAAACTCAATTTCAAGCAAAATCTTGTTATAAGATATATTCATTCATTCGGGTGCAAACTAATTACATCTTTTATTGTTTAACACGAATTAACTTTAGGACATATATTACAGTCTAAAACATGAAAGATGAGAATTTAATTTGCTCTCAACAGCTGTCAAAGGACAAAGAACTCCACGTCAGTCCTTAAAACCAGGGTTCATCTCTAAAAATCATTAAGTACTTTGCCCTGAAGTGTGACAGTATTTTTTTGCACACTGTGTTTTACTGACAAGGCACTTCCTTCATCATGGGAACTGTAAAACTTTCAGCAGTCTCATTCTCTGCACGTACCTTGGATTTCATCAGAAAACCTGTCTTTTGCAATTTCCAACTGTAGCAGTTTTAACTGCATCAGCCAGTGCTTCTGGACTCTGACCTCTGTTCCATTTAGGTGTTTCATTCCTGCTGCTTGTTTTGTCAGAAAAAGCAAAACCGAGATTGCAGGATGCTCATTCCACCCTCTGAGACTCACACCACACCTGCACACAGCACCGTGCACCCAAGAAATGGAACAGAAGTTACACCTACCACACCTTGTTGTTTTCAACTATTCTTTCAGCACACGGGGAGAACCAAGACAGTGCGAGGACCAATGTTTCTATCAAATAAAATGTCTTAACGTTGTGATAAATGTCCAAAGATTAATTCGTGTGGAATATGTCTGTATTTTAATACACCCATATAAAGTATAAGTTGTACAAGTTCTAATAAAAAGCTGTAAGATATTTTAAGGTTAATTCATGTAAGTTTATGTTCTGTAAATTGAAAAGCCATACAGGGAATGTACGAAATATTTCTGCTGGCAACAAAAACCCCAGACCAGGGACCCAAGGACGAGAGAGGAATTTCAGTGACATACCTCTGCCGAGAAACCCTGAAAGGAACACAAAAGCCACGGGAGGAACAGATGAGCTACTCAAGAACCACTGATTACATCAGATCTGTATCTCACGTGCTTCCTCCAGACATTATCATATCTCCTCATATCTCATCAGACCCTCCTGGACATTGTCATGTCAGTGACACACCTGGGCTCAGCCATTAAGGTCATTGTTAACCCCAGAAAAACTATTCAAGACTCCTAGACCCGAGCATGAATAATCAATTAAGCCGCCGAGGACGAGGACAACATCGGAGCCTCGTCCCTTCTCTACGATCCAGTGTATAAAAAGGGACGGCTTCAGACCAAAAATGTGAACTTGGGGGATAACAGACTGGCAGAGTTTGTTATCAGAGTTCACCCAGTGCCGTGCCCGGGCTCGACACTGTCCTTTTAATTGTGGCTGTCCGAGACTGTCATTTTTGTCTCTCAATAAAATTCTAAATTTTGATTTCTAAAACTTGGTCAATCTCATTTATAACAACGTTTTTCCTAAATACAAGAACTTAGGAGGGCAAATTCAGTCAGATCTGATCCAAATGTGCTGCATTTGATGGCACTGTTACTATTGACCTTCCCTGCATTTAGGCTGGAATCAGAGCTGCTGTCCCACAGTTGTAGGATGGAGCTCAGGGAAAAATGCTCAAAGTTAAATATTTATGTACTCCCAAGGCCATGTTTTCACATTCAAAAATAGCTCTCCCCATTTTCACTGCAAGGCTAAAAGGAGGGCTGCCAACATCACACAGACCATTGCCCTGCCCCACATAATAAATATCTAACTTGGCTTCTTTTTTTGCTCAGGCAGGTAAATATCAGCTGAATCCAGCTAATTCTTCCTGCCCAGGTAAGGCCAAGCTGAAAATTACTTACTTAGACTGCAAAAGGTGTAAATAGTTAAGGCTTAACTTTATGCCTTGGGTTTGCTAATGAACTCTCATTCATGTAAATCTTGCGTAAATTAACTCTTTGACAAATTGAATCAGTTCTTAACTTGCGATTTTACCTGCTCACAGTGGCCAAATCCACACACATTTTGAATCTGTGACCAAGCAATGTCTCTGCACAAAAGTTTGAGCAACAGAGAATGCAGGCAGACGATGGAGATAAGAGCCTGAAAACTATGGGGCAAAAAGAGCCAGCAAAAAGCAAAATGTTTTTAACTACTAATGGGGGATACTTGTAGAAATGTGGTCATGGTATTTTACTGACAGCTTAACAAAAATGCTAATTCATCTGTTCATCATTGCTAAGTTAATTATTTGCCCATTTTTTAGTAGGTTTGATTCTTCCAGCTCCTGCAGTTAATACTGCACACAAATATGATCCTATTACAATTATTGCACTTATACTTCTCACTATTGATGGGAAAATAATCCAATGTAACTTAGAAAATATACCATACCCACTTTCAAATTAAAGTAAGTAGAAAATGGAAAGTATTTCTCTTTTAATAGCTTTATATTTTAATTCCAGAGTTTAGCAATATTGGCTGCATCAGTCTTGCATTTGAGAAAAGCTTCATGAGAAGCTGAATGAGCACAACTTGTCTTTAAGACTCCAGTTTTGAAACAAAGGTTATTATCATACCCTGCATACCTCTGTTTTGATGTATTGCAATTCAACCTGAAATTGTTCAGGTACCTTCACATTATTTTTTTTTTCTTCCTTAGTCTTCATCTGCATAAAAAATTAATATTAACATTTGGTCCCTGCACAGAGGACTTCTCTGTTTTCCATGTGATGCATTCCAAACATCGCACTGTCTACAAGGTACCTGCGTTACTAAAAATGTTGTCTGGTGCTCTGCATTGAAGCCCATGTGCATTAAGTGCAGTCAGAAGACCTTTTTCTTCTTCCCTAGGTACTGTGTTTATCACTTCTACAAGACTGAAAACCCAGTGGGGTGGATTCAATTCTCATGTTTTATGCAGCAATGAATCACTTGGATGGCAGTCTGCAAACACACGAAACTTGACTTGTGTGTGATGCTTTGAAAGTGGGTCCCAAACTAATATATTTACATGTGTAATATGTGCTTTTACTTGTTCTAAGACTGTGGGATCACCCCATGTGTTTCTGGAGGTGCCATCTAACAAGCCACTTTCCTTCCCTGAAGAGAATTTACTTTGCATTATTTTATCTTGATGTGTTTCAGTTGGCAGCAGCTGCATGTTTGATGTTTAACGATGGGGGAATTAGTCTTCCAAATATCTCATTTGTAAAAGAGAAAAACACTTTTAAAAGCAAAATGCCTCCAATGCAGGTCTATTCCTCTCTCTTTTCCCTTTCTACTTTTCAGTCAAAAGCAGCTAAAATATTCTTGTTGCATTATACTTCACATGGGAAGATAAACCCTTCCTGATCCCATATCAGTCTATTTCTCTCAGCAGGAGCACAGTGTGAACCCCATGGGTTTCTATATTTACATAAAGGTTTCCCTCTGAACTTGAATTTGGGGAAGGGGAAGAGTATTTCATCAAGCTCCAAGACTTGCCCTCTCGTCCAGAATGAGACAAACACATGGGACTACTGTAAGTTAATTAAAATCAGTGATAATTTCCTACATTAACTACTTTTACATGGGAATATGATGCTTTATATAAACTATATGCTGTGGGGACTGAACCGCTCCTTTCTTTTCCAGTGACAAGCAGACCAAGAATGCTTTTAGTCATCATCATATGAAGATGGCATTGGTCAAACAAGCCAGATCTGACGTGTACACCTGGAAAGGAAAAGTTATTGCTACAAAATAAAGCACATAAAATTCAGCTTCTCTTCAGTAATCTTCAAACAAAATATTGAAATGCTGCACTAGTGAATCAAAACTACAAAACAGATCTAAATCAAAATGACAGAGGCAAAATTTGACTGGACAAAATCATTGTCCTTATCAAATCCAAGACAAATACCAACAAGAAAACTAACAAGAGTTGGAAGTGAACTAGGTAGTAGCCTTATTTCTATGAGAAGTTAAGGCAGTGGAAGTCTGGAGTGGGTTTGAGATGATCTCAGCTGGAATTTTACTCTGTATGTTATTGTGACTTCTGCACGAAATCAACCACGACATATAGATTTTCTTGCATACCCAAGACAAGCTTGGTTTAGGACTCTTAGAACTTTTCAGAAGAGCAGTGAGCCAGACTGATGGTAAAAAAATATACTATTGTGTAATTGGACCTGCAAGAAATTCCATAGATTTTTACAGAGCCATTTAGCAAGGTCCGCTATTTGTTTTCACTGCCAGAGAATTTCTAATCCCTTTTAAGAAGCTGAGAATTTGTAATCCAGAAACATGAAACAACATCTACGGGCTACAGTATTATTGCTGCTTGGTGGAGTTTTGTGCATCAGAATCAGAGGATGGTTTGGGCTGGAAAAGACCTTAAAGCCCATCCAGTACCACCCCTGCCATGGGCAGGGACACCTTCCACTGTCCCAGGCTGCTCCAAGCCCCAGTGTCCAGCCTGGCCTTGGACACTGCCAGGGATCCAGGGGCAGCCACAGCTTCTCTGGGCACCCTGTGCCAGGGCCTCCCCAACCTCACAGGGAAGAATTCCTCCCTAATAACTAATTTAAACCTACTCTCTGTTTGAAGCCAATCACCCTTTTCCTGTCATTACGGATACTTATAAACAGTCTCCATCTTTCCTGTAGCCTTCCTTCTGCATCAAAGAGGTCAAATTGGGCCACCTAAAACCTTCCCTTCCCCAGGCTGATACCTGGCGTTTCCCCAAACACTCAGGCCAAGTCCCACTAGGTCTGAGAACATGAGGATTGTGATATTCCTTCAACCACATTTTTAAAGCAGATTGTTATTAAAGATTCACTTATGTCTCATCAAAACATTAGCACATCCTTGTACCTTTTGCACATCATAAGACATCACCAATGGCACAAAAGTCATCCAGAAGTGTGGAAATGCTAAAACTTGGCTGAGAACATTGGCTCTGTTCCAGAAGAATCTGTGTGAAGTTAGTTGTTGCCAAAGGACAAAGTAAATAAAGAGCTCCAAGTTTTACCCTGAGGGCTGCAAATTCTGGGGTTTCTGGAGATATTGTGAACAGCCAGAAGTAAAATGTAAGCTAAAATACTCATTTACTTTCAGCAATTTTTACCAGCCTATTTCATCCTCCAAAAGTTTTTTCTTTCTTAGCCAACAAACAACTAAAAGATTCTCCCCCAAGACCTACCCTCCGGCCATTGCCTGATGCTGAGGCACATAAAAAGGAAAATGCTGCTGGAAGTTTAGGATGTAGGTTTTCCAGAAACTCTGGATTGATTTCTGTCTTCCACAATGCAGGATTTTGTGGGTATCTGTCTCCATCCACTACTCTAAACACCAAAGTTTAGGGTCAGCCAGCCTTACCTCACTGTGGTGCTGTGGAAATTTCTAGAATCTATTCACTCACCTTCCAGCTTGACACTTATGGTGCAATGGCTGCAACAGCAATTTAGGAGAGTTTAGGTAGAAACAATTACCAAAGGAAACTTAAAAATGGGAACCTTAACACTACTAAAAAATAGCCCTAGTTATGGACTCCATCTCCATCTCTTAATCAAGAGCAATTTATATTTACACAGCCCATAAAAAGTAAAGTTTGAATATCCTGGCTTCAAAGGCACTCTGCTATTTAATAGAACAAACCAGCATGCCACATTTTCCACAAGAAGCCCTTTCCTTGGTTCAGTTAATGCTCAGGACTGACATTTCAAAGCACACTTCACAATAACCCAAACCTGGTGAGCAAACACACAGGATCGATTGCCTAGCTCCCAATTCTGTCTGCCTGTTTAGCAACTGGTGAGCACAGAACTCTACTGTTCGACAGAGGACAGACGACACTCCTCCTCCCTGGGGACCTCCACACAGAGATGTCTCACACACAGTGGTAAATTGAGTATACAGATGATTCTGCTGGTTACAGCAACCAGAAGGAAAGCAGAAAGACTATTTTTAGCATGGCACTTCATTACCAGTTTAATGGCATCCCAAGGTTTAGCAGCCTATCAGGTCAGAAAGAATTACCCCTTGTTAGAGAAAAACACTGAAAAAAATTTCCTCATTAAGTACCATGTCCCTAGCCTTTGCCTATTGCTGGAAACATCATTATTCACCTTGTAAATTGGATAAGACAGATTCAATATCTTTTTTTCTTTTATGTTGGGATATCTCTATCACTTTTATCTTCCTTGCCATTGACTAGTTAGATTTTAAGCAGTTGTTTCTGGGTCTTTTAATAAAAAGCATTAAAATACTTCCACAAGTATTTTATCATAGCATTGATGCTGAAATTGAAAAACTGACCATTTTGTGTACAAACATCTTAATAAACTAGTGAATATTAGTGAATCTTTATGTCATTATTTTGCACTTGCCAAAGGTTAATTACATTTCCTATGCCATCTGGGCATTGTTCTCAGGTAGTTGTACTAGTCCTTAAATTTGTTCAATGCTTCCATCAAATGAATCCCTGATGGTTTTCTAAGGAAGCTGACATCCTCCAACAGCTCTCCTTCGTTTCTAACTCCTGCTTTATCTCCTACCACAGCTGTGAGAACCAGAATGAATCCCTGATATCCCATTGTTCTATAAAATATATCTTAATTCTCTTGGCATACTTGTCTATGTAACATCTTCCAAACATACAATGTATTTGTAGCCCTAATGAAGATCAGTGAGCTAAAAGAGTGGAAAGATTTAAAGTAAGCCAAAGTCTTTTTCAAACCCCTCTTCTGTCCAGCTCATCTCCAAAGCTGAACAGTCTCATATAATAGCTGCAATAATTAAAGCACATATTTGCTTCCAGTATTTGTGAGATCTGTCCTTTCTGACAGTCAGTGTCTGTTTCAAGGACATTACATCCCTGGCTGCTGGTACAAACAGAGGATGAATTAATTATGGGTAGGAATTTGTGACCAAGTGTTCCCAGAAACTCAGACTATCTGTCTCATTGCACAGAGCCATCAGCTCTCAACTGCCAAGCAGGACTGAAATGGGCAAAAAAGAGACAGGAAATTCACTGTCTCAGCCCCAAAATACTGAGTAACCTCAGCCCAGGCCAGAGCACACTTGTCATTTGTCAAAAGCAAAACAACAGAAGCCTAATGATCAACGAAGGCAATTAATTGCAACCGGCCAGCATTGGAGGAGGTGAGGGAGTCCATGTGGTAGAAAATTTCACTTGGATTTTGGGGATGGTTTTTTGTGTGTGCAAATGGGAGGTGGAAACTAATTCATTGCCTTTTGAGTCTACAGAGAGGAGACAAAGGCACCTGCACAGCCCTGAGCAGGTTCTTCTCCTAACAAAGTGTGAGCTGGCAAACAGTGAAGGTCTGGCAGCCACAACCCCAGTGAGGTGGAATGGAAGTGCCCTTTTGTCACCCAGCTTTAACACAGATATATACAAAACATGTGGAAAACTGATCCATAGTCACTCTCCTTTATCTGTCTTTCCATTTGATATTTCATTATTTAATTTGATTTAGTTGATAGAAGCTTTTAAATCAAACTGTCTGGAATCTGTTTGAGTGGGTTGAGAGCCAGTGAGGACAAGCAACCTGTATGTGTATAAAATATTTCAAAGAACTGAGAGAGCTGTCTCTAATTTCTAAACTTTGGTGGCAGCAGAGCCTGATTACAGCAGCAATGTCCAGTGAAGGACTTCCAGCTGTTCTTCTCTGTTGCAGTTTTTTCAGCCATTATAAACCCCTGGCTGTTCATATCGGCAATCAAACAGCACACAACTGAATAGCAGACAGTCAAACAGCAACTGGAAATTAACTCTGTTGTGTGTCACAGCTGAGAGCCCACACCAGCCTCGAAGCTGTCAATTACTCTTAGCCCAAGATGTGTCCTTAAAAGCAGGATTCTCACAGAACCCTGTAGTCACAAAAAGTAAGCGACTAACCATTGCTGCACAATGAAATCAGCTTACAGGCAAGGAGCTGGCTTTAAGAGCTCTATTATGGATGAATTCCTCTTGTGCTGTTGGAAATACTTTGATCTCCTGGGTTTCAGAACATGTCTAAATTTAAAATAAGCTGCTGCAAGGGAAACTATCCTTTTATGTTGCAATTGAGCTGTATGGATTGGAAGGTTACAGGCACAAGTAGAAGCAGGGCAGGAATGGGGAGATGAGTTCCTACATTCATCTTCCTGCCTGTCTTGGCACAGGTGCATGCACTAAGTTAGAGAAACTACAGCTTCAGCAGCGGATCTACAATTTGCTAGGAGGAGAAAAGAGAGGTGGGATTCAATTTCCAGCTTCTGATCGTCTTCGGGGTCTGGTCCTAGAAAACAAATCTTATTCTGTGTGTTATTGATACTCCCATTGTCATTGAATTAATAACTCCTCCCTCTGCTTCACCAGCCCTCTCAGACATGACTTGGCACAGTTTGCCTTAGGAAGGAGCAGCCTGAGGATCTCTGTAACATAAAGTTCATAAGGTCTCCAGTGGCATCCACAGAAGGTATTTTATTCTGTTTTATAGAGACCTTAAACACTAAACTAGGGATTCAAACAGCCCAGAAGATGAAGGTGTAAACCTGTCCTCATGTGAGGATACCAAGGGCTTAAACAAGGCCTTTATATTCCAGCTACAGCCATGAAATGCTACATGGTTTTATTCCCAAGTGTTTTAGAGATAAATGCATTTGATGGTTCTCATAAACAGCCTAGAGAAGATAAGCAAAGAACCAACACTGACCTTGTGTCAGATTTACAATTTTTATTTTTTAAGCCTTTGGAAAATCAATTACCTAAACCATAAGCTAGTTTGGAGAAAACTAATCTCCCCAGTGCTCAGCCCAGAGAGGCTTGTAAAGCACCTAGCTGACACAGAGGTAGGGAGAACCACGTGGCTAAGAAAGGATTGAAGACTATTGTAGCTCTGACCCTGCCTCATGCTTCTCATGCTTCCTCTCTTTGAGGTAAAGCACTGATTACAATGTGACCTGGGACAGCAGAGCTGAGACTTGATGACTAAGGAAAAAAAGAGAAGAGAAGAGAAGAGAAGAGAAGAGAAGAGAAGAGAAGAGAAGAGAAGAGAAGAGAAGAGAAGAGAAGAGAAGAGAAGAGAAGAGAAGAGAAGAGAAGAGAAGAGAAGAGAAGAGAAGAGAAGAGAAGAGAAGAGAAGAGAAGAGAAGAGAAGAGAAGAGAAGAGAAGAGAAGAGAAGAGAAGAGAAGAGAA
>JANEHK010000091.1:144273-165217 GCA_025960845.1 Tachycineta bicolor | reverse complement strand
AGAAAGAAAGAAAGAAAGAAAAAGAAAGAAAAGTACTTGAATTGTTTCTTGTTGTAATGCATTATTTTGGTTTATACAGTATTATACTGGGTTTTGTAATGATTTCTTCTGTATCCCCTGTTCCCTTGGAAAATGTATCATATGGTTTGTCCCTGCTCATCCGTCCCGCCCATCCTCCGACACTGGAATGTGACCCAACTCTGTTCCACTCCCACCTTGTCCCTGATTGAGTAGCGGCTTGTCCCTGCCTCTAGCCCCTCACCCCTGGGAAAAAGCCCTGGGACTGCGTGGGGATCCCTCTCTTGCGCCGGGATGGGGAAGGGGACCGAACTGAGCTCCGGACTCTGCAGGGGCAGGACCCCAGAATAAAGCCGTGATTCCCCCCCTCGGAGCAAAGAGCAGACTCTCTCTTTTTGCCATCCACAGATGCCTGCTCTCTCTCAAGACAAAGGTTTGCAGCCTCTGGGTAGCTTTAAGGCCCTGAGAAGGAAGATTCCTTCTGGCATGGGCTCTCTCTCTCAAGCTTGCTGAGGTTAAAATGGAGCACAGACTCCAAGGGGGGGAGAGAGCGGCTTCAGTTTCTTCTTCCATTGTGTCACTGATGGTGGCCTAATGGAAGGGTTAAACACCAGTAAAGGAACATCAGGCTATGGGTCAGCACCTCACACTGAGCACCCCAATGCAGCAGCCATCACTGTGAGTGTGCAGCTTTAAATCTCTCTGAATTCCTACATCAACCTGTAGGAATCCCAGATCTACTAAAAGGATGAAATGCAGAAAGACCTGAACAACTGCAGCTCTGCAGCAGCATTAATCTCCTAACCTTATCCCCAGAAGTGACCAGGGTGATCCTGAGCTGTTTAACTCAACAGTTTAATAGGTGAAAGTTTAGTTTAATTAGATGAAGCTCATCTGGAACAGGGGCTTCAGAGAGAAGCAAAAGAAATTATGGAGATGGTCCCAATGGAGGCTGGCAGCCACTGTATGGTGCCATAACCCGATTGCTGTATAAAAGGTAAAATGTTAGATGAAATCCCATTGCAGGAGTGAAATATGGCAAATTTCTTTCAACACTAGCTTTTTATAAAATACCAGTTCTAAAAAGCTTCTGACTGCCTGCATTGTAACAGCTTCACAACAGTATTTCTTCATTGTGTTTAGTGTCACATCTTAATAAATATCACAGTCAATAAAAGCTTTATGCCCATTGCCTGTATCCTTTGGTTAACCTGCAAAAATTTGCCTGTTCATCATGACTGTCATCATCAAGCCAGAAAGAAAATAGGTCTTCTTTTGCTAGTGTTTTTTTGGTTTGGTGGTTTGTTGGTTTTGGTGGGTTTTCTTGTTTGTTTGTTTGTTTGTTTTTTGTGTTTTTTGGGGGTTGTTGTTGTTGTTGTTGTTTGTTTTTTGTTTGGGGTTTGTTTTTTTTTGGGGGGGGGGGGGGGGTTGTTGGTTTTTTTTCCCCTGTGTATTTTAACACAGAGATGCATTAGCAAATTTTATGTGTTAATTTTTTAAGACCTTCTTAGTGGTCTTACAACACTTGCTGTAAAGTTTAGGCAGCCTAATATAAATGTGCCAGAATAATAAAAAAACCAAGCATAGGTCACCTCTATCTAGCAGAGTTTTACTGTAAAATTCCAGTGGCCATCTCCACTGCTGCTTTATACCAGGAAGAAAAGCAGGGCTTCTACCTTTTAAAATTATTTCTTACAACATTAAATTATTTCTTACAACATTAAATTATTTCTATAACATTTGAGCAGCAGTTTATCAAGGTCCCTTGGCAAGTTTCATGAACCACAGATTTATTTAATAGCTTTGACTATTTCCCCACATTTTAGCGATCCCCAGTCTTGCAGACTGCCCCAAAGACATGGTATGTTTCCACATCACCCATAGAACAGTCAACATTAAAAAATCAGTAAAACTGAATGGAAGTAAAAGAGTTTGTCAGAGTCAGAGTGATCTGTTGAAGCCAATGTGTTTCTCTACATGAAGCCGTAACAGTTAGACAAGGAAATTTTGTCCTAAAAATTCAGCAGTTTCATGTTACAAGTAGAACCAGATTAATTCAATATTAAAAACAAAACAAAACAAAACAAAACAAAAAAACCAACAAAAAAACAACAGGTTAAAAAAAAAAAAAATCTGCTCACTCCACTTCCACAGCTTAGTCCAAATTGCACCAGGGGAGGTGTAGGACGGAGATGAGGAGGAATTTCTTCACACAAGGGGTGATTGGTCATTGGAATGGGCTGCCCGAGGAGGTGGTGGAGTCATTGTCCCTGGAGGGGTTTAAGGAATGACTGGATGTGGCACTGAGTGCTCTGCTCTGGTTGACAGGTGGACTCAGAGCTCTTTTCCAACCTATTTAATCCTGTGGTTCTGTGTATTTTCACAAAAGAAAACTCAGGAAAGACCTGTATGAATCAAAGAAAAAGCACCCAAGATCTGTCTTGAACATTTATAGGTTTTTGGGGTTTTGTTTTTGTTTTTTTGTTGTTGTTTTTTTGGGGTTTTTTTTGTTTTTTTTTTTTTTTAACAAAGTGCTAGACTAAATAGTTTGTTTCTGCTTTAGCAGTGCCAGCAATGACTCATACCTACAAAATACTGTTGAATAATTAAAAGTAGATGATATTTTTGTTCTCTCTTAATAACATTTTTTTCCTACTCCTATTTTTTTTTCTTTGAAACAAATGTCTACCAGTCAGTTAATTAACATTCATTTTTCTATGATCTGCTCAGCACAGGAATACACCTAATTCTTCAGGTAGAAGTAATTTATAGACTACATTATCCAAAGTTATTTTCCATTCCTTTGTCCTTGGCAAAGCAGCATTACAATGACAACCCACATCTTAGAGCAGAACACATTAACAAGATTGTTAATTTCCTGATTCTGCTAACTAAAAAGAAGCCTCACCACTCCATTAAATAAAAATGAATGGCAACTATTCCAATTTTATTATTTTTCCACAAAGAACAGAGGATGAAATCATCAGTTCAGTAAGCTGTTAATTACTCCAGAGGATAAATCCCAAATCTATGAAATTTCTTATTCTCTGTATTGTGGGGCTTTTTTAGACAATGCTGCGGTGGGGGAAAAAAAACAAAACAAAACCAAAACACAAACAAACAAACAAAAACAACAACAACAACAAAACCCAACAGCAACAAAAACCCAACAACAACAACAACAACAAACTCTATTCTGAGTAAGACTGAGAGGGCACCTCAGCCATTCATCTCTATTATCACAGAGCTCCTTGGCCATGTAACCACAGAGAAACATTTACAGGGGTAAAACGTTGGGTCCCTCCCATAAAATTTAACATTTGTTTATCAACTGGCACAATCTCATTTCAGGAGTCTGAGGATCAGCACACATTGTCCAAGATGTCCCTACTGATTATCCCATTGCTTATTGGGCTGCTGAGTGCAATGACCTACATATGGGACTTCACCACAGTCAGGGCAATTTTCTCACTGACCCCCTGGACCTCTCTTTAGAGCACAATCACCTCCACTGCCTTATATATCACTTGGTGGAAATTCACATTGTGTTTCAGCTAAAGGAGTAGCAGAGCAAGAAAGAATTTTCTCAAGCCAAACTGAGTTCAAGCTTCACTTTCAGTACTTCTTAAAAACACTTACAGTTAAATTATGAAGAAAAACGTGATGCAAAACTATGACTTTTGGTCACATTAAAGTGATGCCTATGTTAATGCAATTTTTTTTTTTTTTTTTTTTTTTTTTTTTTTTTGAGGTAGGCTTTTCTGGAAAACCTGGGGTAATCTGGAGAGCTAGAGATGTGACTTGCACCAAGTTTCTAATTAATTTCAATTTTAGAAGGCTTTACTGGAATCACTTCATGCTAGGTTTTATGATAACAAAAATCATTTTGGGTTTGCATGCCTGTATACGTGCTTAAAAAACAGACAAAGCAGTTAACCTGGGCTATAAACGATCACATACTTTCCTTTTATATCTGATATGGAATAATAGGATTTATTCCACCATTGGTAAGAATTGCATCTTAGTGGTCATCTTATTGAGAATTATATCTTTTCAAAGAGTTTACTTCCTCCTGTTTTGGGAGGACAAGAGGGGTACAGGATTGCAAGAAGTTTAGTGGAGTTTAGGGTCTATTGAGAGTAAACTGTACATTAGCTGTGGGTAAAGTCTGGGTACTGTACACACAATCTTAACATTAGTAGTGTAATACTACTAAATTTAGTATTTTTACAGTATTTACCAGTATTTTTTACTTAAACCTGTGTCTCCTGTAATGCAATGCTTCTATCCTTCTGCCAAGAACAAAATTATAATGTATTTTGCTTTATTATATTCCCTTGGGGGGTGGGGTGGGGGGTGGAAATCTATGTATTGTCTGGAACATTTGACCTGATTGCATATATAAGTATTTACTAATTTTCTTCAAGGGCTGAAGTTAACAAAAAGAGCTCTATTTTTAATTTTAGGCTTTAAATTTTTAAGTAATTGCAACCCTAGGCATGATATAAGAAAATGGGATACAGAACAATGGAGCTGCTTTCTTCCAAAATTTATTTGGCACCCAACTGGGCCCAGAAGCTTGGTCCATCACGTTCTGTTGGACTGACCCAAGAGTAGCATCAGATTCAGGACTCATTACAAAGACAGTAGTTTTGTAAAACCCCACTCTGAGGGAAAATTTTGTAAATTTTTATAAAGTTTGAGACAGGAACAAAGCCCAGCAGCAGACTGAGGCAAGCTCGTCATGAGGGAGTTTAGCCAGATGCAAATCATATGATGCAACATAAGCAGAGGAAAGAAGAGAAGGAACCCATCCTGTCCTGCTGACTTCCTCAGCACAGATTCCACCAGGAGTCTTCCATCTACTTCCAGCAACTTTCAGGGGCTCTGACCCTGCACCTAAGATGACAGGAATCCACTGATTTTTAGGACAAATTTGCTGCTGTATTCAGTAGGATCAAGATTTCCTTGCTGTTGCATTGGCCATCATCATCCTACTGTTTTAAAAAAGGTCCATCTCATTTAGGTTCTTGGCAAGATTAAATATTCTGCATGTCTGCAGAACAGGTTGGAAACCGGGTTTAAAAAATTGTTAATTAGAAAGGCTAATCGTTCTAAGAAACAGAATTTACAGCAATTAAACTCAGCTCCTTTGTGCCAGCTGAAAAAAATATTATTATTTCTCCCTGATTCTTCATTTGATATTCAGCTATTTTGTGTCTAATATTGGGAGGCTAATTTTGTTTCCAGCATCTGAAAACCCAAGTCAGCCAGAAGTGCCTGATACCAGTCCTGAGGCAGGCTGAGAAGCCTTTCCAACAGTTCAGGTGAGGATACAAGACGTGAAAATTGAACTTATGCTGTACCTACGCCACAGGTTAGTTGCCACAGCACTACAGCAGAACAGAAATTTCAAGAAAAGAGTATTTAGCTCATCATTCAGTCATGTATAACCGTCCACATATGTAGCTGCTCAATGCTCTGAAATTCATCCAGTCAGTCATGATGCCACAGACACAAGGTCAATATTTCAAGGCTCTGGGAATTAATGTTTTGTTATAGCTTAATGTATCATTAGACCAGCAGATGGAAAACAGGCTTCCATGAGATGCATTACTCTGGCAAGCTCAAAGTGACTTAAGCATAAGGCTGTGGGGGCAGATCTCTGGCTCAGCTGGCCAACCTATTTCTATTAAAGCTTTAATGCAAGAAAAGTTGGCATGCGGTTTCATTACACCCAGGTTTGGTATATATTGGAATTACAATGCAGCTCCAGAATAGCATCAGCATGTATGAGCAGCATGGTTTTTTGAACCACAGCTTAGGTAAAAGGCAGAGATGACTTCAAACTTTTCAGCATATCTCTATGAATGTTTTGCTTTACCAAAACTCAATTCTGAAGAAGCAGAAGGGCACTCAGTTGTGTGATGCAAAAGAAAGCACCAGGTACTCACAGCCCATTTTATTATTCCTAGCCCTAATAAGCAGCTTCTCTAAGCTCATAGCAGTAAAATCAATAGTTTATTTGTTTAGCCCTCCTGACGATACAGGAGGGAGATCTTGTTGTCTAAACATAGCCAAGCTGCCTGAGAAACCCCTGTGGACAAGGGCTGCCTTTCAAGGGCTGATTCTCCTGCCAAATTAATTCCAAGCACTCACACAGAGCTTTTTTAATGGTTCAGCCCCACAACACGTGTTTAATTATTTAACAAAACTGAGTACAATGCATTTGTGAGGCTTTTACGACCATCCCAAACATTTTCAGAAGCAATGAGTTTGTATCATTAGCCATGCATTTGCAGTAATACTGCACACTTACTAACAATTCATTTAGTATTCTATAACTTTGAAGATACCCCTCATGCCCCCAATATTGTTTTCTTGAGATTAAAGGGCCAAATAAAGTGTTCTAGTTCTGTCATATATAACTGTTCGCTGTATAAAATGCAAACCCATCTTCTCCTACCTTTCTCCCATTTTCTTCTGGGAGAAAAGCTTCAGGAACCTTTAAAACACAATTATTAGATGATATATTCAAATACTTCAGATATACTGTAATACTTCCGTATATCCAGAACTTCAAATTATCCCTATGATTTTTCTCTCTGGTCTTCAACTTTCAGTTTCAATATCACATTTCAAATGTGAGTTATCACTAACTGTGATTTCTGCCTTTTAAGTATACTATATTTACTTTCATGTTTTTTGTCACATTTAGCATGAAAACTTCACAAGAAAATTTCAAAGCTTAGTGTGCTAAAAGAGAAGCATTCTCCACACCCAGAAATATATTCCTGTTCTCTCCCACCTATCTTAGTAGACTGCGTGAAAGTGATTTTCCTTCATATAGGGAAGTCTAAAAAAGAACAAAAATACAAATCCTGTGTACAAATCCTTTCCTCTCCAAACCACAGTCACAAGCATCAACATCTGAAAACCAATGTGTGCAAAGCAAAATGAAGAAGCAGGCTTCACCCTGGATATATTTTCCTTCCTTTCCTCCAAACCCAGAATGACAATTCCTGTGCTCTAGCTCCCTGTGCACCTTTGGATTGCAGTTCCAAAGCAAACAGATGTTTCCCTGATGACTTTTCTTTTTTTTTTTTTTTAATTGCTCCATACTTCTTTGTAAATTAAGTGCTTTAAAAACTTGGGGAAACGTACCCATGAAATCTCTGCAATGCCTAATTTTGCATGTGAACTGTGCATCATCCAAACTTATTCCAGAGGGGTATTCAACTGGAAAAAACCTAATTCATCATGAAATGCATCACTCTTCTAAATAAGTCAGGATTTTGAAAGAGCTGATGTCTCTATAACTTTTTGCTACCTCTTCTAGCTCACATATGTGTTAACAGCTCAATGGTTAAAAAGTGATCATGGAAGGACAGAACTGATAGAGCTGAGCATTTCCATCCTATTTTTTCCATACTTATTTTGTATTTGCATTAAAATGTAAACAAATCAAATAAGAATCCACACATATGGCAAAAGAAGCACAAGTTAGCTGCATTCTTGTTATATTTCATTAAACACTTTAAAATTTTGTTTTCCTTTTCCATCCTTTCAGACTTCTCATCCTTTCAGCAAAGCCACAACTGGGCATTGGGCATTTACAGCTGCATCCCATGGTATTCCTGAGGTCCTGTCTTGCACACACAGAGCCCTAACTCCTTCTTAGCCATTAATGCTGAAATGCCTCTTTCAGCTAAAAGGATCAGACATGTGACTCCATTAAGAAAACTGCATGGCCAGAAAGAGTGCTATAAAAAGGCTGAAGGCAAATGCAGTGGTCTCTGTCCTAGAGTAAGTGTATCTCTGACAGCACTGTCTGCAGAGATGGGTTATTTTCCTTCCTACCAAGAAGGAGAACAATGAAAGGGAAAATAAACAAATAAAGCCCTTCCACCACTTGGGTGCTTTGCAGTCACCTCGCAACCAAAATATAACACCAGAACTGTGAACACCACACCACCCCAACAGAACAAGCCATGCTGGACAGTCCAGGGGCAAATTAAAACTGGTTCTCTCTGCTTTCTCTCAGCCTCTTCACAGTGTTTTGTGCTTTGTTTTGTTTTGGTTTTTTTACCAGTCCATAACTCACCCCCAAAGCCTCACAACCTGTGATACCCTCCTGTTTATCCAGCAGCAAGCAAGAGGATCTCTCATGCCATATGCATACCACACAAAGAGCTGCATGTCAGCTTCCAGATACAGAATTAAGAGAAATGTGAAGTTATTTAGGTGTGGTTTTTTGGGTTTTTTGTGTGTGTGTGTGTTTTTGTTTGTTTGTTTTTTGGGTTTGTTTGTTTGTTTGTTTGTTTGTTTGTTTGTTTGTTTTAACTGAGGCCACAGAATATGCATTCCAGCAAACAGAGAGATTCCCTGGTGCTCACCTGTACTTTCAAGGCAGCATAATATCCAACAGCAGAGAATTCTGTTTTTAAACACACAGGACACGATGAATGCTGAGAGGAACTATGGCAATTTTACCAGAAAAACTCACTTAGCCGGGTCACTCAACAAAACAAACTCAAACAAACCACACAAAACAGTGAGTGGTTACTGCTGTGGGTTTTCCTAATAGTAGTTTTTCAATTTTCATGTTAATTTTAATTTGTAATTTAGAAATTTTTACATACCATAGTCTTTCTTGAGGGCTAAAGCAAGTATAGCACACTTATCAATTTCCTACCCATTGCCAAGAATTGCAAAAGCTACTCATCAGCAAGTAGTAACAGCTCTCTCTGAGATGGCTATTTAATTTTAAAAAAAGAAGTTAAAGTAAGTGAACTGGATGTCATACCTACTTTTGAGAAGACCTTAAAACAAATTGTAATCCTAATCTGTGTCGCTCTGTTCTTTCCTCTTTAAAAAGGAGAGGAAAATCCTAGGTATAAAGTAAAAAAAGGTTTGTAGTTTTATTTTTAAGTGTGATAAGCAAGTACAGCTTTATCTTCCCTGATTTTGACAGACCAGCATCTGGTAAGGAGAAAGGATTTAAAACCAACAAAAGTGCTGTCAACAATAAAATACTCAGGACTAGCTGGCACTGGAGCTAGTGAATGACTTGCGGACTCATGATTCCTGTTCCAACTTGCCTGTAAAATCAGCTCAGAGGCAACTGGAGTAGTCTCTGCTGCCATTCCCATCAGCACCTTCCCTACTCTTCATTTAATAGGCAAAAATCTGCAAAAGAATTTCAGGTTTAAAGGCCTCTTTGAAAGCACGTAGATCAACATAGTGTAAATCACTTCTTCCTTGAAATCAGGAAGAGATAAGTAATTCATACTGTGACCTTAGCATTTCTTAGTCCTTCTCCTGTTTGTCTGTTTGAATTTGCAGTGCTTTTTCCTCAGTGGAATTCAGTGCATTTAATCTTTTCCTTTCAAATATACACAGTTTTTGTACTCTCTTCTTCCTTCAACTCCTGCATCTCAAGCTTAAGCTTTGTTTCCCTGTGCTAAAACTCTCTTTTGCTGGGTAATTTCTCTTCCCCTCTTCACCCAGCTGCTCTATCCTCCAATACAAGAAGTACACAGAAGGCCTGCAATTAGTGGCATCTAAAAATTAGGGAGGTCAATGTACAAAGCTAATGAGAAAACAGAGATTTGCAAACGTTTGTAAGGCTAAGCCTCTTTCACACCCTATGGGAAAAAAGCAAGACACCAGATTTTTCATTGCATGCATGATTTTTTTTTTTTTTTTTTTTTTTTTTCCCTGTAGAAATCTCTTTCACATAAGCCTCTACCTAGGAGGAAACATTTCCTAGGAAAAAATTAGACCTCTTCATTCATTCTTGCTGAGTTAATGTCTTACAGAGGTGTTGGGTAGGAATGAGCTGGGCTCAGAAGCTGCCTTATCACACATGAAGAAGCAGCCTCTGCAACACAGAAAGCAAATATTCTGGCAAATATTTGTATGCTGAAAAGTTAAATTACACATACACACAAAACCTCTGCTTTCCTGTTTCAAAATCTGCTTGGGTGAGTCAGAATATTTCTAACAGCACTGAAAGATTCTGTCTCTTTCCAGAGTGATGAGAAATGGTAATTCTTACAAGGAAAACAGAGTTTAAGCAAGATTGAAATTACACAGGCTTAGGGCTGACACACAAGGCTGCCAATATGGATTTTTGCCCATTAAAAAAGATCAACAAATGACAGGAAAATGTGTTGGTGCACTCAGTCTCTCTTTTCACTTAGAGACCCAGCTTTATTACCCTGAAAGTATTTCTCTCTGCTTTTAGGAATATAAGAGATTTGACTTCTCTGTTTCTGAGCCAGGAAAACTCATCAGACTAAAAAAAACTTCTATTTTGACTGTAATATTTTACAGTAAGGGATGAAACAAGTAAGAAATGAAATATTTAAAACATTGGGTGTGGGTTTGTTAACTCTAACTAGCTTCTAATAGAAAGTAAAGGGCACAGAGAGTCTGTGAAAGACTCTACTCTGTTCTTGCAAGCAGAGCCTGACCAAACTCTTACTCCAATTTATGTGTATTTCAATGAACCCTCAAGCGAGAAGAAAAAGCACAAGAGGAGATTGAAAAGAAATACCACATCTACACCCCAAGGGCTTAGTCAAACTATTCTCAGGCAGAGAACTTGAGGAGAAACAAAATGTATGGGTTTATCTTTTTTTTTTAGCACTGTGTCTCCATGTAAAGAAAATCCTAATTTATTTTCAGTAGCACGTACGAAAAAGCTGCTGCTATCTCTCAGCCAGCTGCTTCCTCCACCCTCCACCCCTACCCTCAGAGAAGGATGAATAAGAACCATGTCGTTATGGGAAATCAAGAATATTCCCATGGTTTTTTCCATAGTCTGAAGACATCCTATAAATCACCCTTAAGTATTTTAATATCTGGCATAAATACAAATATTTGTGTGTATGTATATCCATATGTTTACACACAGAGTTTGTGGTGAGATCTTAGACTACTGGAAGGAAATTGGGCTACTGATTCTTCCCAAATACTAGATTTTAAAAGAAGAACAGTAAAAAAAAAAAAAAAAAAAAAAAAAAATAAATCATCCAAGTTCTCTCTTCCCTTAGAAAAGCAGAAAATCCAAATTCACAGAGTATATTCTGGTTCAGATCACATTTACATTATGTGTAATACTAAGTTCCAAGACTCTGCTTTAGGCTTTTCATGACTTTCTATGACTAAGATTATTATTTTTATATAATAATAAGACACTAAGAAGCTCAGCCACTGCTGAAAATGTAAGGGAATGACTGCTTGCTAAATACTGTAATTTGTGTCTGTAATAAAAGTGAAGAAATCAACAGCACAGTAGCTGTGGTTTGGCATAGCTTTACTTTGGCTGCTTCTTCTGGATGGAGCTCAGAGATTTAAGGATCTGCCAGGAGCCCTTAAAAAGTGAACCAAGCCATAAAATGTAGCACACTGAGGAAGGAAAAAAAATGTTCTGGCCAGGAAAATGCTGTTGGCAACAGCACAGCATCCTTGTGCACAGTTTTAAACACCCTAATATTGTTGCATGACACTTAGAAAACCTTTAATGTGGTGTTAAAATGTCTCTCAAAAATAACAGGATTAAGCTTCCAGCCAGAGATCCACAATCAGGTGCAATCAGCCACCATCCCACACATGTTTTTTGTTATCTGAAAGCCCAGGATTTGTGGATGTAATTCTTGCTCCTGCAAATAACATGCAGAAATTCAAGAGTATTCTTACTTCCCTTTTGGTAATCAGCAAAATACTTCAAAAATTTGTGCTGACTGACCACAAATCAAGCTGCACTAGAGGAAAGTAGGAGCCAAAAGCCTGCTGGTCACACCTGCTTGGGCAGGAAACTGAGAGCAGAGGATTCTGTCCTCGTGCCCTCTGTACTGGAGTTAGCACCATGACAGTGACACAAGACAAGGGGCACATAAAGGTTGAAATCCACAGTTTGGTTCATTGCTTAAAAAGTTGTCTTTTTACTGATCTGTGTCCAAAATGCAGTGAGGAAATATTGCCCTTGAAAAGGTGTTAAATAATAAACCTGTGTTTCCATTTGCTGTTTACAGTGGGGTAATGAATTTAGTTGAACTAACCTACTGCAGCTAGCTGGAGTTTTACATATGGAATAGTGAATTCTCTGTGGAGGATAGCCTGGATCCAGGGCCCCATCAAATGAAGCAGACATGTTTTATCTTCCTACTGCTCTATCTGGAAAGATAGACTCATAAGGGGAGTTTATAAGAAGCAGACATCTGTAGAGGACAAGTATTTTGCCCAGTGGCTAATGAAACAGATTCTGCTCTTTATGACAGAATGAGGCACAAGCATGTACTGCAAAAAAGGTTTGCTCATCAGCTTTGAAATGTCAGAGTGGGTGGGTGCCATGTTCACCTGACAAAGATCATTGTCAGCACGAAAAACTCAGTGCCAAGGGCCTTTTGTCCCATAACTTGTGTAGCCAACATGAATTACAGGACTTAGAACTGAGAGGTGCTGGTGGGTCTTACTGCTAGGAAGCCCTGAGGAGGGAGACCACTAAGGATAAGAGAGAAAAAGGAGATAAGGGGAAGAAGAAGAGAAAGGTAACAAATCAAGGAGAGGGAAGACAGAGAAATGGTAATCAACCAGCAGGAACTCATCAGTGGCAATATACAAAACAAAATCCAGTGGGGGTGGGGCACGGCGGCGCAGAAGGATGTGTGGAACCAACCCAAAACAACCAAAAAGCAAAATTCAGAGGGGTTTTTTTGCAAGGGGGACTACAATTGTAAAACCACAAATATTAATTGAGAACTGGCAAGGTTTAAAACCCAAGAAATGCCATTCTTTCCTTTTTAAATGATCTCTTCAAACTCCTTTCTGTGGGAGTTCAGGACTTCTGACCTACAGAACCAATATGATTTCAGCAGAAGCCATTTATTGTTTACTTTAAGCTACAGTTATAGACTCTAAGGCTGCTTTGTTCACCTGTTCATGATTATTTGATTCGTTCACTCACCTTGTCCACACGTCACACACGAACCCTCCAGGAAAGATGACTGGTCCCAGGTTATCGCTCTGTGGGCCTCCTTTATCTAGGTCTTACATTCTTGGTATTCTATTTCTCAGGCTCTTCTTTTCTTATTTTAGCCCAGTTTTTTTCAGTAACCTTGATGATTTCCTGAGGGTTCTGATAACAATAATTGCAGGTGGTTTGGCTGGGGCACATTCTGGACAAATACATTGCAACACCTTTCTGAAGTGAAGCTTTATGTGCAATCATTTTATGTAGAAGGCTGAGCCAACCTTGAAGCAACTATGTAACTTCTTTAGCACAGGCAAGTGAAATGTAAATCTAAGGAAAGACAAATCACTCTTGCCTTTGGCAATCATTCATTCCCTACCATTAAGGAAAACCCAGTGATTGATGATCACTGCTGAAATGGGTAATAATCTACAAACAGGAGTAAGACAGCATATCTGGTACTGCTTTAGAAAAGGTCCTGAAGGGTTTGGCAATCACAGATAAACAAATTCTGCTATTGTAATTTTACTGAAGTTATGGGTAGCATGCAAAGCTACTACAATGTTTCTAGCAAACTGGACCAGTACTAAAATATTAAATCATCACTTTCAAGTAGTCATATTCATTCTTCAAATAATAAAACCGAGGTGGAAGGAAGTACTGACTGGCTTACTCCACTTGCAGTGGCAGGGCTGACAAATTTCCCTTTTTAACTGCTAGGCTGAATTTGCTCTCTCCAGACACCATGCTGCCATGGCAGCAATATTCAGTACAAATGAAGTGTAAAAGTTGTTTAGTTTATTAAAATAGCATGGTTCTGTAGGGCAAATTTTCATCACTTTTTCAGAGCACCACGTACCCTGCAATGCGCGCTGAGTAACACAACCAAAAGTGAGCACATTGAGGTCAGCTGTGAAACAAATGTTACACAAAGCCAAAGCGCTTCCAGACAGAGCCTTGTTCTCCACCTGAACTTGCACTGAACACAGTTCATGTTCACTGTTGCCAAGCTTAAGCTCCACTTTCCATTCCAGACTGTCCACATATGCTCCCTCAGATTCCTTTTTGAGATTAAGCTATTGGTTTCACCTGAACACTGACAAATTTTCATTGTGAGAAGGTCTGTGTGACCATATGGACACAAATAGATTCATTCAGACATTAAAATCATCAGAAAATATCAGTAACTACTCGAAGTTCTTGTCTACAAGGAAACTACAGTTTCAGAACTGAGAGAGGAATACAAAAGGAAAAATATTTATTTGTACTAGAAAGAAAATTGCAAAGACTTATATTCAATCCTGTTAAATAAATTTGTCACTGAGAGAGGAAAGAAGAGAGGTTGAGAATATTTACATTTATCATAAGTTAGTGGAGAAACACCAAACTTCTGCTGATTCCCACAAAACATTTATACAGCCACAACAAATCGTAGGGATGATCAGAGTGAGCCAGATTTAACTTTTCTGCAAAGAGGACTGCAGTTTTTTCGCAGGATCTCTTTCTGTACTAATTTGCAGTTTTCTGAAACACTGTTTCCATTTAAGATTTTGTCTCCTGCGTTAAACCCCCGCATTTCCTCTGGTGGTAGACTCTCTGCTGGCGGCTCCAGCACAATGCAAAAAAATTAAAAGACATGAACAGGGAGGAGTTTCAGTTTTTGCTTAATAGACGAACTGGATCACATAAAACTGCCCTTTTTTTTTTTTTTTTTAGTTTAAGCCCATTGTTTTTGTTTTTTTAATGAGGTAGGACAAGCAGGTCTGTTTGCATTGCAATTTGTGCCTGCTGGGTCTGTAAATCCAATGTATCTGTAACTCTGGGCTTAAACTGGTCCTTCCACAGATGCAAGGGTGCTGCTGAAAGGCATTTGTTTTTGGTTTTTTGTTTGTTTGGTTTTGTTTTTTGTTTTTTTGCTGAAATTCTTACATATGTCTCCACTGCAAACTGCCTAAGCGAGATAAAAGAGCATGCGCCTCTGCCCTATTTACAAATGCCCAGAAAACCCTTGAACTCTCCTTGGCAACACGGATTGCACTCTGTTAAAGGTGAAGCTCTAGAAGTTGTCTGGGATTCACTGTTCCAACAAGAGCCAAAGGATAATTCAAGTTTCCTTAAGCATTATGCCTGCAACTAAGCAAATGTGTTAAATCCTAGCACTACTACTAAGGTTTTATTAATAAGGATTCCTTAAAAATTTAATTTAGTCACAGGCAGCACCAAGACAGAATCTGTTTTAATATTACTTGTTAACTTCAGAAAAAGAATGAAAATAGATTAAAAAAAAAAAATAGTTTTGTTCCCTTATTTACAGGTTACCATATATATTCCACAGAATACACACAGGATGGAGAATATTCACATTACAACTGATCACCTAATAACTCTATAAACTCCCTCAGTGAACAAACTTAAAGTACCCTCATCCTTTTGAAGTGCAGTTGTAGTACAGCCTAACCGCCTTTAGTACAGACTGTACTTCAGTACTGTCTACAGCCAGCACTACAGGCTGTTAGGAAGATCAACAGCACAGCCTTCAAACCTGTATTTCTAAGCACTGTTATGCTTCTATTGCTGTTCTGTGCTGCTGCTCAAACATCTTGAATATTACAGGGACTAATCAGCATTTCAGAGATAGATAAATAATTCCTTTTTTTTTCAGGTTAAATGAGATCCCCACATTTTCACTATCAAAAATTTTTAACGTAGGACACATACATTAATATGAAGTTAGGACACATACATTTATGATGTCCTCATTACCACAACAATTTTTCAAATATCCAGAGAGTAAAGAGGAAGTCACCCCCTGCAAAAGTGCAAATCAGCCTTTATTAGCTCTGGAAATCCTCTTGGCAACACATGAAGTCAGAGTCTCAAAATATAGTCTGGAGCAGTGTGTTTGGTTACAGCAGGATGTGCGACAGTGCGTGAGCAGACCTTCAGCTCCCATTAGGGTTGAAGTTTCATTCTGGCCTTTCAGAATCTGTCAGCACGTGAACATATGGACACCATGTACAAACTTGCAGCAACACTCCTCTGGAAGGCCATAGCTATGAAGTGATAGTGTCACCACACCCAAAAATTATTTACTGCTAATTTCTTAATGGTTCTGTTAATATATGAAATATTTTCCAAATAGGAATAATAAGAAAACTCCTCAGCCCAGGGTATTTTTAATCCAAATACAACAAAGTAACAGGATGTAAATTAGAGGGAAATGTGACAGCTTATTTAGGAAAATGGTGCTCACATATAAAAAATTCCCTTTTTATAGTGCTACAGTAATTAATGATGAGATATGACTGGTGCTTAACTAAAATGGACAGTCAGCTCTAACTATATATAGCTAATGCTGAAAACTACTGGGTGAGGGGTCGAGGATGGCTCTTCCAAGTGGGATCAAGGCTGAGGTTGGAAGGGACCTCCAGAAGTCATCTTGTCCATCTTCATCTCCAAGCAAGAACCTTTAGGGGACAACAGCACAAACAACTTCCCAAATATGGCAGAACAAATGGAGACACAGAGATGATTACAAGAGACTCAGTCAAAGGATGAAGTGAGGCAGGCTTGAATGGTCAGAGAGATGATACAAGTGGCTATAACACACTGCAGAAGAGAGGGGTCAAGCAGGCAAAGCTATGGGGGACTTCAAAGAGAATTTTAATTCGGTTCTGTGGAGGTATCCAGAGAGAAGGTGACAAATCAGTGTCAAGGACTGCTGTGGCCAGTGGGAAAAACAAGGTTAGAGCCTGTAGGGCAGCATTCAAATTCACTGCTGGTTATCCATTACCTCACTTAACAGAACAGAAACAGGTTTCAGCTTTAGTGGTGCCACACACAGCAAAGACAAACAAAGGCTGGTTTTGCCATCACGTTCCCAGGGTGATCCTCAGCTATGGGGACAGGACTCACCAGTTTAAGAGATGAAAGACGAAGCTAACCTGGAACAGGGGATTCAGAGAGGTAAAAGAAATTATGGAGATGGTCCTAGTGGAGACAGGCAGCCACTGCATGGTGCCATAACCTGATCACTGGATAAAAGGTAAAATATTGGATGAAATCCCGCTGCAGGAGTGAAATATGGTATAACTCTTTTTCTATACTAGCTTATACAAATTACCAATTCTAAAATGGTATGGGCATGGGCTGTCACAGGTCCACAACAGTATTTATTTATTTATTTGTGCTTACTGATCCTAATAATTATCACAGTCAATGAAACCTTTATGCAGTTGCAGGACAAGACCCCCAATCCAATTTCCCTTACTCAAGGTTTTATTGCTGGGCATGACAATATATTCTATGGAAAACCCTTTGGCCAGCACAAATCATCCCCCAAAAACCTACAACACATCCCTGTGGAGGCAGGAGGCAGGGGAGGCACAGAGACCAAAAACATTGACAACACCAGTCCAGCCACAACCCAAAACCTCAGAAATTTATGGGCTTCTACTAAAGGCAATTACCTCCACCCCAGCACAAACAGAGAAGGCTGGCTGGACAGCCACAGATAGGTTTGCAGCAGCCTCTGTTAGGGTGATTTTGAACACTGGACAGTCAGACCTCAAACTCCTTTCAACAGTCAGAACACAAATCTGTAGCTTGAAAAGACAGGGAATTCCAGGTCTTGCCTACAGACCTCATGATCAGATCCATAGCATGATGAAGACGGTGGATCTGAAACTTCACTAAAACCTTCCATGGCACTGGAAGTCCCCTGACAAGAAAAATGCCTCCCTGAACACTCTTTTCAAAAGGGCTTGAGAGGCTGATTTAAACTGCATTGCCTGAAGTTAAAAGTGTTCAATCCAGAGAATTGTATGTGAAAATGAGAGCCCAGATGTTTTTACAGGTTGCTGCAGCAGTCACCTGCATGGTATACCCTGTGTTTGGGTTATTTATTCTCAGGACTTCCAGTGAGTGAATGATGAGTCTCTCTCATAATAGATTCAAATTCAGTCATCACTTCATAACTCTACCTACTTTTATCTAAACAAACCAAGGATTTTGGGTATCTATTCAACCACTTAAATTAGCATGAGGAAATGATTCCTAGCAGTAACCAGAGCCAATCTCAGTCTGGCACTAGTAAATATCCTGTAAGCACCTGGGAGGAAGAAAAGAATTCTGTTTTGCTCCAAAATTCTGCTAAAATTAACACCAAGTGTTGAGGGTTAAGTTTCCTGTAGAATTTCCCCCCCCCCCCCATAAGCTGCTAGGGGACTAAATACTGGTAGTTAAAGGGTGCTTGACCCAGACAAGAGGGAGTTGATCACTTAGTTTTGGGGGAGGAAAAAAAGCTCCCAGAGAGCTGAGGGTGGTGGGCTCACTGCTCTTGGCTTCCGGGGAGCACGGTCGGACGACTGGTAGCTGTGTGGAGTCCACAGTTAACGGAGTATTCTGGTCCTGGGAATTCTATCATCTGTTGGAGTGCCCAGGAATTCGGAGTTTCCTCGCTGCCCTGCTGGATTCTAGGTCAGCCCGAGTCCAGCCGCTGCAGGTTCTCCAGCACTGCCCACTTTGCCTGCCAGGACACCCCCTGCCTGCCGAGGACAATCCACCGCTTCCAGCTTCCAGCCATCAGCACCGGAGTTTCCACCATTTGCCCTCAGAGTTCTTGGTTCTGTTTTACTATTATTATAATTGCTGTTGTTGTTTGTCTGTCCTGTTATATTTACTAGTAAAGGACTGTTATTGCCTTCCTCATAGCTCTGACTGAAAAGTTTTGTTTGTTTTTTTTTAATCTTCCAAGTTATAATAACACGGAGGGAAGGATTTGAATTCCTCATTCCTAGAGAGGCCTGCCTCTCCTTAGCAGACACCCATCTTTTTTCAAACCAAGACAGAATTTGGTGCCCAACATGGGGCACGAGGGCATTGAGAGAAAAGGAATAACAGTTCTTAAGTGCCTCCATTGTTGCGTACTGTCCATCATGTGGTCTAGCTTGAGCTGGTTCGGGTGGCATGTGGGTGTGGCCGTATTCATCCCATTTGCAGGCCCTTTTCTAAACATGGCCCTGTGACTAAGGTTACTGTGGCTGTCATCCAGTTTGCTATATGGGTTAACGAAGTGAGGAAATCGTGGATTTTTAATTTCCTCTGGAAGGCAGGCACATGGATTCAGGGCTATCATACACTAACTGTGTGTTTCTGGGGTTACTTTAACAACGGTACCTACTGTGAAGAAATGACACCGGGGGAAATTTTTCCACAACCCTTCACCCAACTCTTTGGGCCTACCCCACCAGTCTTTGAAGGGTTCAAATCTCTGAATCTTAATGATATCATACAGTAGTTGGTGCTGCTGGTATGCCTGTTCTGTTTAGCATTTAGAGATAAGGGGAGACTGACCTGGATAACCACCCTGATACCTCCCCTAGATTGTAAGGATACTGCCCCACAGCCTGAGCCCGTCCCACAGCCTGAGTCCGTCCCAAAGCCTGACACTGCCCCACAGCCTGCCTCAGGAATAAACCACCCCGATTGGGTGAAAGAGATAGGTGAGATGCTGAGGGAGTACCTTGCCCCTGTAGTAGCCTCATTAGCCCCAGCTGGTGGGAAACCCTCCCCCTGCCCTGACAAAGGGGAGTCTGATGGTGCAGCAGCAGAACCCACAGACGTTACAACCGTCCAGGTTCCAGCTGAACCACAGGGGCAGCCACAGCCAGCAGCAGTGGCCCCCGTGGAAACAAAGAAGTATAAGGTAAAATCAGAGCACCCAGGCAACAAGGATAAGAAAGGAGGGCCCTCACAACCCGCAGAGGAATCAGAGGTTGAGATCATCACTGAGTCCCTGACATATGAAAGTCTCCATAATCTGCAAAAAGGTCTTGCACGACGGGGACGTGAGGCTTATACAGCCTGGTTACTTCAGGTCTGGGACCTTATAGGTACAGGCGTGCAACTAGATAGTAGTGAGGCAAGGAATTTGGGACCCTTGACCCAGGACTCAGGTGTGAATCAGGTATTCGTAAGGGAGCCAGGGCCCCTTTCCCTTTGGGAGCGGCTTTTAATGAGTGTAAGGGAGAGGTTTGTCCACAGAGACAGAATGCAGGAGCACCATCACAGAATACGCTGGAAGACCCTTGAGGAAGGGATCCAACAGCTGAGAGAAGAGGCAGTATTGGAGGTACTCTTTGGGAGGGGTGGACAGCATGATAATTACCCCGACAAAGTCAGGTGCACAGGGCAAATGCTGTGGAATCTGGCAACTCTAGGACCATCTCAATACGCCACATTCATTGCAGGATTTAATCCTGATAACAACCGAGAGACAGTGGGTTCTGTAGCCAACAAGCTCAGAAATTACGAGAGTATGATCAGTGGCCCAGTGTAGGCTCAGGTCTCTGCCATGGCTAAGGAACTCAGAGAGGAGATGGAGGAGGTGACAGAGGAGATGAGGGAGGTGAGGGAGGAGATGAGGAGAAACAGTTCCTATGTAGCACCGGTGCGAGTTACAGGCCCCAGAGTCAGAGCTCAACGGCCCCCAGCTAGAGAGAGAGGGTACACCCCACGAGCTGACCTGTGGTTCTTTCTGAGTGACCATGGGGAAGACATGGGAAGGTGGCATGGGAAACTCACTTCTGCCCTGGCAGCACAGGTGCGTGAGCTCAAGGAGAGAAACACTAACCGAGGGGGTTCCACTAAGATGAAGGTAGCCTCAGCATCCCATGACCAAGCTGCCAGGTATTATAGAAGTGAGGATATGTCAGATCCCTGTGAAGGAACCTCTACCATGTATGCCCAGGAAGGGAATAATGCCCGGTGCTAGAGGGGCCCTGCCTCTAGCCAGGGAGAGGCACGGGAAAACCGGGTTTATTGGACAGTGTGGATCCGATGGCCTGGCACATCAGAGTCACAGAAATATGAAGCTTTAGTTGATACTGGTTCGCAGTGTACACTGATACCATCGGAATATGTGGGGACAGAACCTATTTCCATTGC
>JANEHK010000091.1:113160-143953 GCA_025960845.1 Tachycineta bicolor | reverse complement strand
GGAAAGCCAATCTGGGCTGCAGATGAGTGGAAAGACATTGCCACTCGGGTAGAGAAGCTACCTGTCAAAGTCCGTCATGTAGATGTCCATGTTCCCAAGAGTCGGGCTAATGAGGAGCACCTCAACAACCAGCAGGTAGATCAAGCTGCAAAGATAGAGGTGTCAAAGATAGACTTAGATTGGCAACACAAGGGAGAGTTGTTCCTAGCTCGATGGGCCCATGATGCCTCAGGCCATCAAGGTAGAGATGCCACCTATAAGTCGGCATGAGATCGAGGGGTGGATCTAACCATGGACAGTATTTCTCAGGTTATCCATGACTGTGAGATGTGTGCTGCAATCAAACAGGCCAAGTGGGTGAAGCCCCTATGGTATGGTGGACAATGGTCCAAGTATAAGTATGGGGAAACCTGGCAGATTGACTACATCACCCTTCCCCAAACCCGCCAAGGCAAGCGCTATGTGCTGGCCATGGTGGAAGCCACCATGGATGGTTGGAGACATACCCTGTGCCCCATGCTACTGCCCGGAACACCATCCTGGGCCTTGAAAAGCAAATCCTGTGGAGACATGGTACCCCTGAGAGGATTGAGTCTGACAACGGGACTCATTTCAAGAACAGCCTCATAAACACCTGGGCTAGAGAACATGGCATTGAGTGGGTGTGCCATATTCCTTATCATGCACCAGCAGCCAGGAAAGTTGAACGATGCAATGGCCTGCTTAAAACCACTTTGAAAGCACTGGGTGGGGGACTTTCAAGAACTGGGAGATTAATTTAGCAAAGGCCACCTGGTTAGTGAACACTCGAGGTTCCACCAACCGAGCAGGCCCTGCCCAATCTGAGCCCCTGAGAACAAGAGATGGAGATAAGGTTCCAGTGGTACACATGAGAGGAATGCTGGGAAAAACTGTTTAGATTAATTCTGCCTCCAGCAAAGACAATCCCGCACCTGAGGTTGTTTTTGCTCAGGGACCTGGCTGCACATGGTGGGTGATGCAAAAGGATGGAGAGACCCGCTGCATACCTCAAGGGGACCTTGTTTTTCGGTGAACACTGTGACTATGTCTGTATTTATATTCACATGTATATATATGTATATTATTTAAAGGTTTAAATTCAATATAACATGTTGGTATGGGAAAAAATTTGGGGTGGATAATGTTGAGGGTTAAGTTTCCTGTAGAATTTTTTTCCCCCCCATAAGTTGCTAGGAGACTAAATACTGGTAGTTAAAGGGTGCTTGACCTGGACAAAAGAGAGTTGATCACTTAGTTTTGGGGGAGGAAAAAAGCTCCCAGAGAGCTGAGGGTGGTGGGCTCACTGCTCTCGGTTTTCTGGGGAGCACGGTTGGGTGACTGGTAGCTGTGTGGAGTCCATGGTTAACGGAGGAGTCTGGTCCTGGGAATTCTATCATCTGTTGGAGCACCCAGGAATTCGGAGTTTCTTCGCTGCCCTGCTGGATTCTAGGTCAGCCCGAGTCCAGCCGCTGCGGGTTCTCCAGCACTGCTCACTTCACCTGCCAGGGCACCCCCTGCCTGCCGAGGACAATCCACCGCTTCCAGCCATCAGCGCCGGAGTTTCCATCGTTTGCCCTCAGAGTTCTTGGTACCGTTTTACTATTATTATAATTGCTGTTGTTGTTTGTCTGTCCTGTTATATTTACTAGTAAAGGACTGTCATTCCTTTTCCCCATAGCTCTGACTGAAAAGTTTTTTTTTTTTAATCTTTCAAGTTATAATAACACAGAGGGAAGGATTTGCATCCCTCATTCCTAGAGAGGCCTGCCTCTCCTTAGCAGACACCTGTCTTTTTCAAACCAAGACACCAAGTTTATTCCCCCCCTGCCCCCCTCTTTTATTTTAATAATCACAAATTTCAAAGATAAACAGAGTCAGTTTCTTTTTCCAGTTCCTATAAAATTTGAGGGTTGTCCAACAAGAAGGCTGAGGATTTCACAGACCTGAGAAAGCATCTCTGCCTCTCCCAGCTCACAGGTCAGTCTGTAATCCTTTACTGATAGTAAATATAAAAATACCTTTTAGCAATGATTTCCATTTAAAATATTCATACATTTTAATAAAATCTGAATAGCCACTGGTTTCTCTGACTAAACTAACAGCAAAAAAAACACTGGCAAATTACTCGAAGTAATCATGTTCAGCTTAACAAGAGCCAAATATTTGGACTGGGCAACAGACACCTAACACTGAAGATTAACTAAGTAAAACAGAATGTAAGGTAACATAGGAATTTAAGCGAAAGTAACTACCTAAGTTTTACCTGATTACATGTAAGTACTTTTCCCCTTGTATTTCTCTGTGGGAACTGACAGTGGTCAGAAGCTAGATTTTAGGCTCCAGGCAGTAGCTTGAAGCCTCTGGGAAAAGCCAAGTACATAACTCTCTCACTCAGGCCTGGGAAATCATAAGGAGGAACCCAAAACAATCCTTGTAGATATCTTCTTCCTGACACCTGGTGTTTTTCCAACTTGTTTACTAGTAAAGATGTTAACTGAGAGTTGTTGGTCCAAAATAACCAATAATATTCATTGTACCGAAACACTGGATAAAAGAGCTTGTCTTTCAATAAACCTTTGCTATAATGCTCTCCAAAGGAACCGGAGTTCTATGTATCATTATTAGAGACATCCTGAATGGTAACGATAATCCTCACTTTTCATTATGATTAGATTAAATCAAAAACTATTCCTAACAGGAGCACTGAATTATTTCAGATTATAATGCTATGCATTTCAAAAGTATCTTGACTCCCATGCCTCAGCTAATCCCTTCGAAATGTATTTTCAGATAAGAATAGCAAGACTCAGCTACTTCATGAGGTAACAGAGGCAGAGAAGAGAAGACTCAAAAATCAGAGAATGTCCAGTGAAGATCCTGCTGCAAAGATTTGGTCCACAGCAGGAAAACCTACAACATTCTTAACTTTTCCTTACTATGGAAATAATCTCTCTGTAGACAATGGGGAATGACTAAAGAAGTTGTTCTTCCTAGGATTGTTCCTAAGCAGAGAAATTCTGGATTTCAGTTGAGCACCAACGGACAATAGCAAAGGTCACAAAATGCACTGGTTTGGCTTCTAAAAGCTGTGACATTTCTTGGTTCATGTTACACCACCGAATCACCTCCTCTTTTTTATTTTTTTATTTTTTTTTCCCAAAGCTTAAATATTAGATCTTAAATATGAAAACTGCATTTTTCATATTTCTAGCCTGAAACTCACCATGACTAATATCAGCAGAATATAATAAATGAGATACTGGAAGTGCTCCTGTAATTGGCTTTTGCATCACTGAAACTTTGGGGATATAAATTATGCTTAATCATCACATGGAATCTTATTTCTTATTGCTTACACTTTTCTTGTAAGACATATAATGACTGATTCTTTGCCATTAGTAAAAGTTTAATAGGATGGGAGAGAAAAATAACTATTTTGTGATATAATTTTTCAACAACAGAAAAAAAAAAAAAAAACCTTTCAAAAAGACAATTTCCTCAACTTATTATTCAAATTTTTACAGTGGCTTACATAGAAACCAATTAGTTTTAATCTCCATTTAATTTTATGGAATGCCTCCAGAAGAGCTCTTAACACAAAGCTAAGACTCCAGTAAGGACAGTGCAAAGATGATGAGAACTCTGCTAATATTATCCTCAGAGAGATAGCAGAATTGCAATTCTTATGTGTTTCTGATTAAAAGTATGGGCATTAATGTTCAAAACTGTCTCCAAATTGCTCTTTGAGTTTACATCAGCAGTGGCTGCACAAGAGCAAATTTCCTTATACAGACACTGAGGTGCAGACAGCAGAATTCAATCCAATGAAGGGCAGAAGTACAAGGAAAAGTCACTTACTTGCTGAAAAGCAAAAGGAAAATAAAAAAAAAAACCTCATTTTGAATAATAACTAATACTAAAATACTGTGTTAAATGATAACACTTTTAAATCACAGATATTTGAATTTAGAAATATCTCTCTCCTTCTTCTCAATACCTGGGTTGAATGAAAATAACTCTTCTGAAGACTGGCTGGGAGTTATACTGATTACTTATCTGTCAAAGCCCACTCAAAATCTCTGGTGTTTTTTGCTAGCTTTGACCTGTAAGTGACCTGACAGAGGACTATTTCTCTGTGAATTAGTAACAACTCTGCACCTCCCCTGCCCATGCTGCTCCAAAACCTTGCTCTTCCAAACCTCCAAAATAAGGTGAAAGCAGCTTGCAATACACCTGCCTAAAGGTGTTTCGGAAACTCTTAGGAAATAACATTTTTAAACTGTTTAAGTAATACATTTAATAAGTGGAAATTTTTAAAAATTGATGGAGGTGATCTTTAAAATTTAATACAGATACCTTACGGTGGTAGCTTCAGTGTTGGAGACCAAATACTAATTTACAAAGAAAACAGAAGAGCATTTCAATTGAGACAAAAGACTAGCAGATATTCATGCGTATATTACTGTTGCTGCAGAGATGGTCATGACATATGGAATGACATGGTATCAAGTTTTCAGAAGAAGGCTCAGAAGGCTCTTTATTATGGCCACATGCTGTCCTTTTTACAGTTTTTACTGCAAAAAACCTCGAGGGCAACTTCTAAATGGTTCATAGCCTCCTTCTTAATTGTTCTATTGGCTAGTAAAAGATATTTTACTTGTGTATCAAATCTATCTATTCTAGGATTGTTTACATACTTTCTTTACCGATTCTGATGAGATAAATCCCTTATTATTACAGATACACTTATTTTTCACCCTCAGAATAGATTGTTATATTAAAGGCACTTCTCATTCTCAAAACAGTTTCATGTGGGAACTTACAGATTACTTGTTATCTGCACTTAGAAGAAATGACAGGCTAGCTTTTTACCCTGTTCATACATATTACCACATGGAAATATCAGGGACAGATTTATTCATAACTTCAATTTAATACTGAATTTAAAGACATGTAAACTGTAATCTCTTTTGCTACCACTTCTTTCAGGTACGCCTTATTTTCTTCATCACTTCATACCAGCTACAAGCTTTATGGCCACAATCTGCTTTATAAATAGCCCCTTTATCCTTTCTGTGTATTTTGAAATACCAGGGTGTCAAGCACTGGGTTTCACCAGCAGGAATAAGTCTGATATCTGTGGCATAAGCAAATCAAACCGAGTGGCAACTCCAAGAGGAAGCTGGTTGTTAGGAAAGAAGCATTCTAGTAATCATCATTTCTCAGAACTGAGCATAACAAATGTACTGCTGTTAGATGGGAATTTGTTACAACATCCATATACCAAAAAAATAAGGATGGGAAGGTGCAGCTTTCAGTTCAAGAGCCAGGGAGGGTCCAAAGACCAGGAATTTATGAGGTGATACTCAGCAAGCTAAACAGGCCACAGTTTCCCCATATTAGTCAAATTTCATTGGTGTCAGGACTACATTCCCTTTAACCCAGGTGATGATCCTCATTCCCCTTCAGCTTTCCACTGGTAACTCACACCGAGTGGTCCAGATTTGGATGCTGAATTATCCCCCAAAATGGTCCTACTAGAAACCAAACAAGCATTTTTCCACTGGCACACCTCTCTGAGACATAATCAAAGAAATATCACTGTGATCACCACAGCAGTGCACGCTGATGTTCAAGCATGTGGGCAAATACAGAAGGGTGACCGAAATCCTTCTCCTGAGCTGCTCAGAGTGTTCAGACTGACCCTGAACAGAGAAGAGGAAAACACAAAACAGATAGATTATGCTGGCAATATATACTGGTTCTGCCAGCTACATTTAAACAGAGGTAGGAAAGAAAAAAAAGCGATGTAAATACTACCAAACTGGGGGAAAAAAGGAAAGTGCAAGAGCTAAAGGCAGAAAAAAGGTGAAAACCAGGAGTGTGGAAGAATGTTAAAGTGCCAAGGCATGGACATACCTCAGGTCAGAAACAGACATGTCTGAGGCATGTCTGAGGTAAAGATCTAACAGTGGTTTTATTATAACTAAGTGTTTTGGGATTGAACAAGGCCTTCTCAAGCTGTCTGTAATGAATGAGTATCACATAAAAACCAGGGTTTTTTCAGGGTGAAAGCAACTACCAAGACATCCGAATTTTTAACAAACAAGAATCCCCATTTTGAGGGTTTACTTAGAAGAGCTTGGCAAAGTCATGTTAGGCTTTAGGAATAAATAACTTCTTCCCTTCTCCTCGCCCTTCTCTTCCCTCAAAACCCTGAACAAACCTGACTCCCATCAGGACAGGGAGAATTTTATAATAAACTATTGCCCTGGGCCACCCAGGGCCACTCAGCTGGATTAAGTCAAAGGGACTGCTGGCAGGCTTAAAATAGGCATGTTTTTAAGAGCTTGGCTGGCTTTGTAGCTGCAGTGGGGAAAAAAACAAACAAACAAAAAAACCACCTGCAGATGCATAAATTTGAAATTGAAAATATCATCAATATCTCCAAGACACAAAGTATAATTAGAATTAGTTATTAATTCTGGTCTACATTGCCTTGCACAAAGCTGAAATGAGAGCAAAGTGAGAGAGATACCAGATACTCCTCTTTTTCCCTTCCTGTTGCTTTGTATTGCTGTGAAAACAGGTTCAGTAACCACAAAAAAGATAGGAAATTCTTTGCTGTATGGAAGGGTGTATCGTAGCAAGGTCACTAAAAAACAGCACCAAGGGGGCTGAGGATGACACCACAGCAATGCAAGAATCCCTTGGTAAGTGTCTTTACTATCACTTTGGTAGCTTTCAGTACTTTGATTTTGTGATGAGCCTTCCTGCACTGTGTCACAAATATTTTTCCTCCCTTTCAGACTGTGGGTCTAAGCAGCAGCAGCATTTCTTCCTGCCAGCTTCCATAAGGAAAGCAGGACACCCTCCTGGCAGCAGAAATCTGCCATGACCATTTTTGTGATGCTCTCAGATGCTTTTCATTGGTCTATAGCCAGTTTTATTTTAAAGGAAGGATGCCCACAATGGCCTTTCTGGGCCTGCTCCAACTACCTAGAGTAATCTTTAGGATAATATTGTCATCTGATCAATGGTGGTCTGATGATGAACCTGTTCAGAACCTCATTCAGAAATAGACACACATCCCCTACCCCCCCCCCCCCCAAATTTGTACTGAGACACACTGCAGGGCTGCAAAGAACACGCTATGTAGAGTGTTTGCAAACACAGGTGAAGTTTCTGCTACTACAGAAACTACACACATCTCTTCATCTGCTGCAGAGAAGAGCACATACAAATTCAAAGAGAAAGTGGTTCTGCCAACACAAGTACCACAACAACTACAGTTACCCTAAAGTTTTAATAGGCATTATCTGCAAAACCATATTTTGATAGATCAAAATAGCTCTCAGTCTAATTACAGTCATCTTAAATGGAAGATACTACGCACCATTTCAGAGTTCAAGCCTGTGAGCCACCGGGAAGTGGCTCAAACATGCTTGAAGCCCTGCCACGGATGGAGCCTGTCCATAAGGTCAAGTGGAGACCTCACAGAAGTTGTGGGCTGGATGCAGAATTTATTTGTGAAATCCTTGTGAAAGCAAGAGATCAGAAAAGGTATTAGAAAAAGTCCCTTCTGACTGGGAACTCTGGCAGCCAGCTATCTATGTATTTCCAGGTGAGTCAGATGCCTGCAAACTCCCAGACACAAGCCCCATGACCTGGAAGTTTCAGAGCAGACACTGCATGCCCCGAGATGCCATCACAATAAAAATTACTGCAGAAAGACAGGATGCAACTTGCCTCATCAGCCTTGCAAACAGCAACAGATTAAGCCATTAGCACTTAATTAAAGATCAATGACATGTAAAACCCCAAGGAACACACATGCAATTAGCCAATGTATTTAAAGCAAGCCACAAACCCACAAGTTGCTGTCTGACACCACTGTCCACCTCACCCCACTCCCTTTACAAGCCAAGGGGGCTGTGGGAGGCTTACCTACAGAGTTCCACTTGGCAAAGCACATTTCCAACACCGTGCACTTGTCCAAAGCCCACAGACATGAGTCATCATCAGTGAGAGTTTTCCTGTTTATTCCAATGGACCTTGGACAGGCTGTAAACATCCTTGCCAAAACGAGTAATCTCTAATAGATATGTGCTCTCTCTCACTGGTTTGATGACTTGAGAATGGCAGGATTGCCCTGTAGAGTCGAGACACTACTTGGTAAACATCCTGCATACACCATCAGCAGCTCCAGAGGGTGCAACACAGGGTTAAATTTAAGTTTAAACAATTGCTTTGCACTGAAAGTTAAATTCCTCTGACATGTGCAGGTGCATTACTGAGTTTCATAACCTCTTGTATCTGCAAAGAGCCCCATGATTGCCGGCAATTAAAAGGAAAAGATTTTTTTAAAAATAAAAGGGCAAAAAGACGTGGAATTCCTAGGCTGAATCCCAGAAATGGCCACAGTTTGTCACAGGCTCTGGAATAGAAAGAAACTGTATTTCTTTCCTCCCTGGCTCCAAAGTCCCGAAGGTAATTCTGCCTGAATGAGCCTCCAGCTAGATCGCTCCACGCTGGACATTATTACTCTTTATATGGTTTTGCTTCGCTTTTTTTTTTTAGTGAAAGAGTTAAAACCTGACCTCAGTTGAACTCCTGGAAAATGATGATGACGATGACAATAATATCACGAAGAATAATAAGAAGAAAGAAGCAGCAATTTACCCCCGTACAGAAAACGCAACCCCCCCCCCACCCCCCCGCCCAGAGCCATGCATTTTCTTTCCCGTGTGTCCAGTCACACTCACTTTCTCCACCCGGACACTCAGCTGTCCTTCTGAAAACACGGACGAAGTGGCCAAAGCAGCCACGAGAGCCACGAGCAGCAGCCGCCAGACGCCGAGCGACACACGAACCGCGCCTCCGGCTCGGCTGTCGCCGCAGGACCCCGCTGCCATCAACCCCTCCTCCTCCTCCTCCTCCTCCTCCTCCTCCTCCTCTCCCTCCTCCTCCCCCGGCGGTACCCGCGGAGCAGCAGCGACACAAAGGAGCAGCCGGGTAGCGACAGCCCCCTGCGAGCATGGAATAGACCGAGGAATCGAGGAATTCATCGCTTTCTTGTCGCACGGGAGTTGAAAGCCTCAGAACAGCCGTGTCTACAGTCCGAGAGGGAAGAAGCTTTCCCGGAGCCGGCTGCACCGCCGGAGCTGCTTCGGTGCTGATGCCAATGAAAACGTCCGAGTTGCTGACACTCAGCTGAAGCTGCATCAAAAATGACAGCTTCAAGTTCCAAAGATAGTGATGGATAAACCCGAAGGCTAATATTTTTCCTTGTCTAACCACAGTTCTCCATTTCACTGCCTCTGTCATGTTTGCTTTGTTCGGAAATCAAGGACCATTGCAGGGCTGAGATGGTATTTCATAAAATTGCTGTGTTCCCCCAATACCACTGCCCATTAAAGCAGCAAGATGTACTAAAATTTTACTAGAAGACAAATCACAGGGGCAGGGAGGACTTGCTCTTGGTTTGCTCTCCTGCCAATAAAGCAAAAAAACGCTACTTATATTTACACCTGCATGTTCACCGCCAGTGACACAGCTACACTTCCAGGTTGAAATGGAAACTGCATACAGGTGCTACCTCTAAAATAAAAAGGGAGAGCCTGGCATGGGTTGTCAAGGTCACTCAGCACACCTTAGCAGGAGGCAGGTAAGGTAAATTAATCAGAAATGTGGGTGTTCAGTGCACTGGGAACAGCCATGAAGTTGTTTGGATCCCAGCCTTGCAAACACATCTGCAGCTTCAACTCCTGGCACCTTGGAGATCTTGTTTCAATGGATATCTCACCTCCGGGAGAAGAAGCTTGAATTAGTGTCTAGTGTATAAATTAAAAGTATGTATATCAATGTGTTTTGGTGGTTTGATTCACCATGGTTTTCCCCACTGGATGGAGAGACACGTGCCACCTTTGTGGGAGCAGATCTCCAGGAAATGTTCAGGGAAAAACCCTACCCAAATCCAAACAGAACAAACCAAATCAAACAAACAAGACACAAACAAAAACAACCATCAAAAAACCCTCAAGAAAAAAAACCCAGCTGTATCACCTTGCTGAACAGCTCCCTGGGGTTAAATATTCCTGGGAAGGATTCAGGAAAGGGAGAAAGGAAGGGAAGGGATTGGACTGACACAAGATTACATGGTCCATTCTCATTTCCCTAGGTGGCAGGCTAAAACTACCTGGCCTGTATTAAGACCCTGAATTTTGCACAACCTGACCTCTTGTCTAGGAGCATTCATGTCACACCATTCTATTTTTCCCTTCTCCCCAGGAGAAGTGAGTGGACGCACTTGGGTCTCATTTCAAGGAGATTTGTGCACAACTGGGAAGGTTTAGTTTTCACCTTTGTAATCAACCATACGTGCCCTAGGAACACTGAGGGAAAATGAGGAAGATCTGGGGTGCCCTCAATCCCTGCAGTTCATTCCATGGACAGGACAGACAGCTCAGAGTATTCGTCTCCTGCAGGAACCCATTTTACCCTTTGGATAGCCAGGTCATATGTCATTTATCTCTGGAAGATCTACACCAAGAAACAGAATTTCATCTGAAATGGTACAAGAGGTGAGGATAGAGGACAGAAAATGGTTTTGTTGTTCTTACCATGATTTTTCTGCCAAAGCAGCTCAAGCCATTATTCTTTTGGAGTTCCCTAACTGGAAACTGTTCTCTTCTCACAACTCCAGTGAGAACATGACTTTCAAAAACTCACATTTGGGCGTACAAGATAAAGTAGCTTCACAAGAATAGGATGGAGCTTTCTTGCCAGTAGGGCATGATGGAAGAGAGATGTTATTGGTAAGACTATAAAGCAAAACTGCCTGTAAAGTGATATTGCCACTGGAATCTTTAAGAAATAATAATAATAAAAAAGTGAGCTGATCTTGTAAACACTTGCACATTGTGCTTTGTTTACTTCCACATGTGGTTAATCCAGATGGCCATGTGATTGCAGCTGAATCGATATTACGTATCACAGGCCAGTTTGGACAGGAAGACACCGTGCCTGGAGTGCTGTGCCTAAAAGAAATGAGACATTTTCTTCTATGACTTGTGTACAATTTAAAGATACAAAGAAAAAAAGAGTCAGAGAAGCAGAACATATAAGAAAGTAAGCCCAGTGAGTATTTGTTTATAGTTACTGGAAGAAGATGGGACATTGTCTACGTGCTTTTTAATTGGCCAGAAATAGGACCTAAATCCACCTTGTATTCAAGCTTTTACTACAAAGGTAGTGCATTACGAGGTTTTGTACTCCTGCCAATACTCACGATCAGAAGAGTAAATTGCCAGTTTTCACAAAGTTGCAGATTGCTCCATAAATATATATACAGCAGGCACATGTACCTTCTCATTTGAATATCTGTGTTATAATCTAACAAATTTGATTAGAGAGATGCATGTGCTGGGAGATTGCTGCATTTCTTACATTTGAAAAGAAGAAAACCCCCTCAAATTCATAGACGATGCACCCTTTATTGCATTTGGAAAATGAAGGTGAGGCTGTACCATCAACGCTCCATATTGACATATTCCCAACTCCTATTATCCCTGTGTGCTAACAGATGAAAAGAGGGCTTCCATTCTCTTAAAAGCGTAGAACAGTTAAGCCACTGGAAGGTTTTTGGGCAGCATAGCCCTAATAGAAAAGCTCCATCTCACTATCTCACTCATAAAAGCTACACAATGGTAAAAAGCTATTATGGAAATGCTGTTATTGTTCACTTTACGAAATAAATGGGGAAAAAGTATCTGGCACTGACTACAGAAGAAAAACTCCACAGTCTGACAGAAAAAAGAACACGGGATTCATCAATTCTAAAATGATTAAGAAGTTTGGGTTAAGCGCCTTTTTATTTTTTCCTTTCCCCCCCCACCCCAACAGACCTTACTGAAATAAAGCAAAAGCAAAATTCTGAGAGCTCTGCCAGTCTTTGTCAGTTATATATTTTGGGAAATGGGGTGAGTCCACATGACCTCTGTTGTCCCTGACTTTGAGATAATGCTGTAACATTTTAGAAGAGCACTTGAGCTACGGTTGACGAGTGCTCTACGCAATTATCCTATCACAAAACTTCAGTAAGGGAAAAACCTGGGCCCTCTGAAGCCATCTCAAATGACATAAGAAAAGTAAGTGGCACTTGCTGATACAGAGGTAACAGTAACCCGTAGAACAGTTAGAAGTTAGACTGCAGCACCTTGAACTGCAGAAAATATAGAAGTTTTTGTCTCTAGAGCCCCATTTTCCTGCTAATGGTGATGAAAAACATTGTGGATCCATGATCTGGCTGAACTTACCTCAAGTTCTCTGCTATAAAAATGGCACAGGTCTCCCTCCTGGGCAATCTTGCATAGTTTCAGACCCCAGCCCGAGTGGACTGAAGCTGCTAAGCTGGAAGAAAGCTTTAATTTCTTACTCTCCACTCTCCAGGAATTTTTCACCTTGGGGAATACATCAAAACTGGATTTCAAATTATCTGTCAAATGGTAAGGCAGGATGAGGCCATGAAGGGACAGCACATTTTCACCACAGCTGGTCAGCTGACTTCTTATTAAACCACACTACAAAACTTAAGAGTCAGTCATGAATCTTGCTGTATTTCAGTTTGCTGTTCCAGCCAGGCAGTGCATCTGGATTCTTCCCTCTGTGAAGACACATCTGTCAAGTGAATCTGCTTAAATTCCTTGTGAGAAGACTGAGTATCACCATGATTGGAACAGAAATGCAGTAGGTAGGGATTAGTTTCTGTGTTAAAGAATCTATTAAGTACATGAAAAATACCAGAAACTTTCTCCAGTCTATTACAGACTATTTAACCTAAAATGGTTGACTTTTCCTGAATCTATCATTCTCTTCTTCCTGAAAACATGTTTAACTTGAGCATTCTGTGTCCTTCACAGGCCTACACTGCCTATGGGGCATTAATGTAACTGCAGCAATCCTTGATAAAATGGCATTCTTGCCACACTATAAATGGATTTGCAGATGTGCAGTAGACAGAACTGAAATGTGAAAAACAAACTATTCAATGTTAGCAATAACTGTATCAAATTGTGATGATCATTCTATAGATACAATTCCAGCGAGAGTGTGTGGTCTTTAGTAGTGTCCTTTTAACTTAATCGCAAATGCCCTCTTTGCATTTCAAATTATCATTTAGGATAGGTTCCTAGACTTCTTCAGGGAATTCTCCTACACATCTACAGTCTACACACACTAATTGTCTTTTAAACACTGATCCTGGCTGGGTGCCACACACCCACAGAAGTCTCTTCACCAGCTGGGCAGGGGATAGAAAATACAATAAAAGGCTTGTGGGTTGAGATGAGAACACAAAGAGAGATCAGACACTGATCACTGTCACAGGCAGAACAGACTTGACAGGGAAATTAGTTTATTACCACTCAAATCACAGCAGGATAAAGACAAAGGAAATTCAATCTTAAGGACTCCTTTGTCCCACCCTCCCCTCCTTCTCAGGTTTAACTTCACTCTCAATTTTCTCTTCCTCTTTCCCCTCAGCAGTTCAGATGGAGAAATGGGTTTGTGGTCATTTTATTAAACGTTCTCTCCTTCTTCCTCATCATCACTGATGGTCTTGGACGTGGCCAGAAGGTCCATCCTGGAGCTGGCTGGCACTAGCTCAGCTGCACAGAGAGGAAGCTTCCAGCAGCTTCTCAGAGAAACCCCCCTGTACCACCCCTCACTACCCAAATTAGGCCATGCCAATCCCACACAAACAGAATTTACTTTATCTGGTGTTATGGAACAGCTTTTATTCTGTCTGTGAAAAACCAGCCCCCAAGAACAGCAAATGAATGGCACAGAATATGGGGCTTCTGGTGCAGCTGGACTGGGTGATTAATACAAAACAGAACACAAGTCACTCAAGTTTTTCAGACTCATATGTCCTAAGAAATTTAAGGCCAGATAATGAATATGGTTTTTTTCACACAGTCCTTTTCACCTTTGAGATCTGCATCAGAACAGCTGCATTTTCCTTACTAGTTTCCCTCACTTTGCAACTCCAGCTTCCTAAGTCGCTCCTCAAACTTTTGAATGTTGACTCGATGCTTCATTAAGAACTTGCCATTTAAATGAAAAACAGGTATGTCATATTTATATTTATCATACCATGATGAGTTCTCTGGAAGAGTAATATCCACCTCCTGCAGAATAAACTGTGGCAGAGAAGAAATATGTCAGTTCCTACTAGACACTGAAAAACAATACCTTCTTGTCTTCTGATCAGGGTTTTCCTCAAAAATACAAGGCTGTTTTCTTGAAGCTTGTGTCATAGATAAGGGTCTGGTTTTTGAGTACAACGGATATATAACCACAACCCTTGGCTGCCTCTCCACAAGGGACTCTCTCCATAGCCCAGAATATTCTTGTTCCACTGTGCAGAACTATTCTCCTGTGGGCAGCAACCACAACAAACACACAGCTGGGAACAAAACAGGCAGCAGAGTGCAACAATGCTTTATGCTTCCATTAGAAGTCTCATCCTTCAACAGAGAGATTAAAAACTAGTTGAAGAATGGCAAAAATTGCAGTCAAACATAGTTCATACATTCAAAGCCCCACTTAGTCACATCCTTCCTAAATTGTAACATTATTTGCCCCATAAAAGTTGCAAACTCCCCCTTCAGACAAGGTAACAGTATTTACAAAAGGAGTACTTTCAAGAACTATATATTGGTTTAGTTTGCCAATACTTATTTGAGTAGCATTGTCACAAAATGCTTTTGGATAATGAGTTTTATGTAAATCAGTGTTGAAATTGTCTTGAAGAGGTCATCCATTAAAGAATAACAGATGCAAATAAATCCAAGCAATTTTCTTTTTACAAAGAAAGATCCTGATTAACTGTTCTTTCCATATAGAAAACATATACAGTATTTCTATACATTACCCTTCTCTTGTATGGCTCAAGAACTTCTTTTGCTTCATCACACAAAGGGCATGGTTTCTAAATTAAAACATTCAGAGTACCTTAAGGCATGCAGTAAAACACCAAAGTTGTTTGTACTGTAAGATAACACAAACAGACAGGATCACTCATTACTGTAAATGAAGGTTCCCTTCCCTGCACTAAGCACCCTGCTGCAGGGTTTTCTAAAACTTTACTTACCAGTGTAGTATGTATAAAAAAAACCCCAACAAACTATCTAACCACTGAATTTAACTATTTTACATTTGCTATTCCATTTCTCATGGAGGAAATTAACAGTCTTCTAAAACTGATCCAAGGGAATGATCTGAAAGGTCCTGCAGAGACCCCTCATTTTGGTCAGCAATGGATATTCAAAGCACTGTCATCACCCGATGAAGACAGCCGCAGGTACCATTACTGCTAGAAGAGGAATGAGAAAGCCACACAAGTAACTTCCAGCCTGTCTCAGATCAAGACACGTGGCTCAGTTCAAATGGGAAAAGAAGGCAATTGAAGATAACCTGGGTGGCTTTGCCTGGCAGAAATGAAGCAGGATCCTCCACACTGCAGAGCTGGAAGGAGAGCAACCTCCAACAGGCAGAACTGGCAAACAGCTGCAGTGCTTTGACCTGTGATGCGGTCAAAAACGCACACACTTTTGAGAACTCCCTCACCCTCCACTACAGCTGATCATTTGAGTTCTGCTGACCACCCAGGCTGTAACTGAAAAAGTAACGCATTTGAAGGCATGCTGCTCCAACGTTTACAACAGAAGAATTTGGCCTATAATTCACATGGAAAAGTATATGGAGATGAACATGATCGCTCTGTCGCTCTCCCCCAAAACACCTTCCACAGGTGGAAAAGAACTTCTTCTCCCACTGAAAAGTCTTTCTAGGGCTTGATTAAATGTGAAGTTAATCTGAAACAGCTACTTTTTATTTCCTGCATGTGAGTTACCTCAGATTAAACACTCCACTTTTACTTTGATCTAATCTAAATTGCCTTTCCCACATGGACAAATCCTTGTGCTCTGAAAACCTACGCAGGATACTAAAGTGCTGCGATTGAAAGGAATGACCCAGAATCCTGCACATCAGTTTTGTAACACAACAGGCTCCTTCCAGTTAAAACAGGACACTCTTGGTTCCTCTAGGCCTGTGGAGAGTTTCCTAACATACCAGGCACATAAATGCATTTGGCAAAGGAGGTTAACTTTAAGGAAAAAAAGTGGAAAAATCGTATTTTTTTAGGAAAAAATATGGTTTTACTCTCATGGCAAGCTTAGGCACTAGGTAGTTCTACTTTAAAATCAAAAGTGAATTATCTTAACAAACAGTGAAACTTTTTTCAAAGTAGATTTATATATACAATTGTTACACAAGTGCTGGAGCGGTCAGAAAAGAGGATTGCAAGGGGAAATCCATTTGGTAGTTTCTATCAGTTTAATCCAGAAGTCAATAACTCACTTCTGCTTTTTCCTCCTCTCTTCTCCTTTTTAAAAATAAGAAGGAGGCAAACAAGGGGTCAATTACCATAAGGCTAACAGTGTAGATTATTTTTTTTAATAGTCTGTGCTTTTCTTTGCAATTGCCAGTGAACATTTAAAGTTAATTTAGAGTTGAAAACACCTTCAACAAAAGGCCATTCCAGAGAAGAACTGGAAATACGCTACTAGGAAATTTGATTTCACACAGAGCCTTACTAGATAGGAATCTTAACACACAAAGAACTCTTTTTCCCCTATTATTAACCCAAAGGTGAGAGCATTATTCCCTACCTTACCCCATTTGAATTATGAATGAGTTGAGACTGAACTGGGCAGGGGGAGAGAAAGATGCAACTTTATAGTCCTGATTATTAAACAGATACTTCCCTATTATTTGTAACCTATTCATTTGCTGCACAGTTTAAAAACTTCTGTATAGTTACTGATGGACTGAACAAACATTGTGCAAGGAGGAGGAAATTATTTAAATCATATTTAAAACCACCACACTAATGTCAGCACTCTTAGTGCTTTGCATTTGTAGTTACTCTGTTGAAGGCTACAACCACAAAAATGCAGCATAACCCACCCTGTGCCATCCTTTATAAAACTGCAGAACTATGTAGGTAATAATCAAAAACTATTAATGGAATGTAACAGTCCACAAATGACCTTTCCTGCTCATCCCATCTGTTTTCTAAGTATGACTAAGAATCCTATACACATTTTATCTGCTGCCAATAAAGCAAAAAGAGGGTAAAACAAAATCTACTTTTCCCTCACATGTTCCCAACACTATTTGGATACATTTTACAGTCTCACAGGTGGTGCTGAAATTAAAAATGAGCAGTCTGAAGAGCCTGCTTTAACTGTTGATGCTTGTGGTTGGCAGATCGTGTATAACAATTCATCTCTGTTCTTCATTTTCAGTGTGAAACACTGGCAGCTGGGCTGTATCTTCAACTAGTAAATGAACCATAGAATTACTGAGTCATTGGGGCAAAACTGTCCTGAAGTATTTGTTGACTGCTAATCCTTGCTTGCTACAATGGGAGCAGGATTGTGCTGCAAAGCCTGGTGTGCAGAAACCCACTAAGTAAAACTCTCAATTCTATTTTGAAGGGGGGAAGAAAAGGGCAAGAACAAGTAATTTCCAACTATGATACCTGTGTATCAGAGCTGATAAACACAGTCTTGCCTGGCTTTATTGTATAAACAGCTCTTACCTTGGTGAATAAAGTCAACACTGGCTTATTCGTGCTGGCTGAGCAGAGTTCTCTCCGCAGTGGGCTGGGTGAATGCCTTGCTCGTGGCAGGGTTCTGCCCAGAAAACACAGCACCATCATCCTGTTTCAGGCAGAAATAAAACTCTTGAGTTGTTCTGTGCCAAGTTATAGCTCATGAAATTTAATATCAGGATAAATGTGACGCTTCTGTGGCAGCTCTAAATCACACACAATCAAATCATCCATCACAGGGTTTTTATGCTCAGGGTATCAACACATTCATCATGGAGGTGGTTTACTATGTGGCAGGCCAGAAACATTGTGCAACTCAAAATTAGCAGTTCCATTAAAAAAAGAAAAATGATCAACAAAACACCTATGTTTTCTTGTTGAAATGCCTCTTTTAATTCCCTAACATGAATGACGACATAAATGCATTATGCTCTTCCAGCTCCACAGATGTCCAGCTGCAATTACACACTTAAAAATGCAAAGTGCAATGCTTTGAACCTCTGTAATCTTGCTGCAGTATTTGACATAGTCTACTTACCCAAATTATTCCATAAAAAAAAATAATCTGTACCTAATCAGAATATTAATATAATGCATTCTGCAGTGAGTAAAAAGCTGCAGCCAAGATGATTTAAGTTGGTAATATTAAAAGCATTCACACTGACCCAAGTTCTTCCTGCAACAGCAAATTGATTGATGGATTTGTGATTCTTTTGAGAGTTTGAGTAAGTTAAGTGCTATTGAAGGGTGCCATGTTGGAGTCCTGAAGTCACCTCTCATAATGTCGTGAATAACAACACTGTTTCTACCAAACTTTTGTACTAATGTGACCTTTACAAGGCATTTTAGGACTGAGGGGCAAAAAAATCTCAGAAGCTAAAGGGAGTCTGCATGGTGATTATCAGCAGACACAACACCTGATATCAGAATTTACACTGGGAAAACAAAATCAAATCCCTTTTATCCAAAGTCAAACTTATTCTATTCAGTTTCAGGCCTGACTTACCTGTAGCTTTATTATCCAAAGCTAAACACACAGCCTGATTTCACAATTTTGAACAGCTGAAGAGTGAGCAGGATCTCATTGCAACTGCTAAGCACAGTTAAGGATGTTCAGTAAAAAAGAGCCCAGTGCTCTTTTGCTTAACTGGATCCCTCAGTACTAATATCACAAAGCTTTTTTTTTAAGAGGACAGTTTATCCAGCATAACCACTAAGGAAGAACACTGCAGTAGATTCTAAACTTTAATGCTGTATTTCTAAGCTACAATCACAAGAAAAATAAAATGGGCGACAGGGCACTGCTCCACCAATCTTCTTGCCCAGCCCAAAGACAGCAGTTGTTAGCAAGAGTTAGCTGCAAGGCACAGAATAGTAAAATTCCTGTCACTGAGCAGTGACTGGCACAGCACATACTGCCAAAGGTCACAGTCCTTGGCAGCTACTGCATTTGTTTCACTTTGTCAGGTGGAAGTAGAACTGCCTGGGATTTTGCATATTAAATGTAAGAACAAGATTGGAAACTTTTGGGAAAATGCAGATCTGGATGACGGGAAAAGCTTCAGTCAGACATGGAAAATTTTTAAGCCTACAATAAACAGAAGTCCAGAATGGATGAAGTTTTGGCATGAAGTTTTTACAGCATGTTGACCTATTCACACGCAAGATAAATGGGGAAAAAAGAAAGGGTCTGCTTTCTGACAAGGGTTTTAAGAATGCTTCTGTTGCCAGCCTAGCAGGCCTTCCAAATGGGGAAGATGCTCTCAAATTGTTTTGTGGATAGCACAATGAATAAAGCCTAGATTTCAATAGATCACATTCTCCCTTACACACACATATGCGCATAAAACAGCTCCAGTTCAGTCCTATATAACCCCATTTTGATCCCTCCATGTTCTGTTGTCCTGAGGACAATTCCTATCAAAACATCAAACTGAAGGGGAATAAATAAAACAGTAACAATACCTAAGCTTTGAGACCCTACAAAAAGAAATCAGCCAGCAGTGCCTTAACTTCCTTACCAATCTTACACAATTACAAGCAATTCTATTTTCAGAATCCAACAGCAAATCTTCATTGACCAGTAGTGCTACTGAAGAAAGAATCTGCTGTTTCCAGGGCTAGCGTGAGACAGGCTAGACAATTTTATAAATAACTGAAAGAAAATAAAAGTCCTGTCTGTCTATTTTTTCACCTAAGTAAAATGATACCAAAGACACTAAAATGCACAAAACTTTCCATATAACTATTGTGGATCTCTCTCTAGACTACCCTCAATTATAAAGATTTGCTTGAGGGAAAAAAAGTGAGTACCTAAATGCAAAGAAGGATGCTTGCTTGAGAATTTACCTTCACCTATACCACAATGCTACAGATTTAACAAATTATTCTTTTGACTCTGGACTTGGCCCATGCTCTGTTTTGCAAAGCCAAGTTGGATTCAATTCCTGTAAAGAGAATTTCCATCACCTAATAAATCCTCATCTGCAAGAAAAGTAAGTTGTGACACTAAAACCATCTGTTATTTCGATGAGATGACTGTATAAACTTAATCTCAGTTTAAACTGATCTTAATCAATCAGGGAAAGACAAGCATGGATTTTTTTTTCTTGAAGTATTTACCTTTTAAGTAATAGCTGAAAAAGAATGGGGGGAGCAAGTAGGTGCAAATATCAGAATGCATGTTGATGGCCTTTAAAACACCTATCTCTTGTTGTCCCTCAGCTGTGGCCATCAAAGAAACGAAATCTTCTGGCAGTCTGTGTTTGATTACCTACCAAGGAAATGCTGAACAGAAAAATAGGTGTCACAGCCACAGACCAAGGAGCCCAAGTGAGTGGGGACCACAAGTCTTGCAGTTGTAGAGATCCCCTCGCAGCTTTTACCCCACCAGAAGGTCTGAGGAGGCCTGTAAAAATACAAGGAAATCTTTCTGCACATGCACGTAACTCTAAAATTCTTTCAGGGAGAATCAGGTCCTTGCAACAACTCGAAATTCAAAGATATAATCAGCAATATATCTGATTCCAGCTGTATCTGTGGGATCATGTTATGCATCAATCAGTGCAAGTTTCCATGCATTTTCTCCTGCAAAGTACAGTAACTTGGGGAAAAATTCCATAAACACACTGCATTTCATCCCAGAAAGGATGGAAGTATCACTTCAACGCAATGAAAAATACATTTTGTTCAGTTATCCCACCAGGGGTGTGCATCCTAGAATTTGGCCCAGGGCCACACTTGAAATTTCATATAATTTAAATAACATCCAACAGCTTGTTGGAATGGCCTGTTCTGTATACTATATAGAGCTTGCACAAAACAACAGACTGCTACCACAATGTAAAGTTTGTAAGGGAGTTTAAAAGACAACAGTAATAATAGTAATAATAGACTATAGTATATATGTCATTTATATTACAGAACACAGCATATAATATGTTATATGTAACCATGTAACCAATGAAATTATATTAAAATCTTAGATGCTACACATGCTATAACATCATATTAACAAACGTATCAATAATATTAAAACGTTAAGATATCACTGACATTAATACACGTTAGTATTTATATAGACCCAACAGAAGGTGGTATTAATATATCATTAATATGTAGTATTGCTTTGGTATATTGTATTGATAATCATATTAATGATACTGTTATTGTTATATATAAAATGTATAAAATGATTCTGCATATAAATTATGTACATAATGATATTGTATATTATGTGATACGTACATACTTTATGTATAGGTACAGCTTGGATGTTTGAAGTATATACATATATATACACATATCAATACACACATAAACATATATACACACATATATGTCTATATCATGCATTATACACACACAGTGCGTACATACATAGACACATACACATATATGTACCTACAGACATGCATATAAATATATAAAATAGATAAAATACGGATTGTATATATGTATAAATATATACATATAACACATATTTGTGTATTTATACATTTAATAATATATATGTATAAGGTACATATTTTTGTGCGTGTATATATGTTTGTGTATATATACATATACAACACATATACATACATAACATGATAAAAAATAGCATAATAAGAGTTTTAAACATTTCTGTTTGGAAACCTTTGAGCTAAACCACCCAAGCCCGGCCGAAGAGCCCAGCAGGGTACAGTGTACCCAGAGACCCCGTCAATCCTCCCCGCAACGAGCCAGCCCGACTGGTGAAGCCGATACTTGCAAACCTGTAACTGGACCCTCCGCAGGAGCCGGGGCACCGCGCTCCGGAGGGGCCGCGGAGCCGCATCTCCCGGGAGCCGCATACCCGGCGGTGCGTGTGTGTGTGGGGGGGGGTGCATCCCGAAGAGCCAGATCCTGGGGCAGCAGCATCCTGAGGAACCAGATCCCGAGGAGCCGCAGGCGCTGGGCGCCGGGCCCGCCCGTCCCGCACCCACCTGCGGGAGCTCCGCCGGAAGCCGCGGGCCGCGGAGGGCGGGGCCGGATGTGACGTAACACCGCCGCGGGAAGGAAGCGGCGCGGGCTCGGGAAGCGCTCCCGGCGGAGAACGGGGCGGCCGAGGTCCGCAAGGGAAAGTAAAACGCTAATAGTAATAGCGATAATAGCAATAGTAATAATGATATCACAAAGCTTTGTTAGTAAGTTGCAGGCTCACCATGGAAGCTGGTGTGTTAGTCCCTGTGCTACTACTATGAGCGCATGGAAATGGAGTTTGGATAAAAGCGGTAGGGTGAAAGGTAGGGGAGAAAAAGAAGGGAAATTAAAAACAGAAAAAAAAAAGGAGGGGGGGGAGGAAGGAAAAGAAAGTAAAAAGGAAAAGAAAGGAAAAAGGAAAAGAAAGGAAAAGAAAGGAGAGGAGTCAGTCCAGGTGATGAGATGCCCAGGGTCCTGGGGGCTTCGAGGGTCTTCCGTTGTCTCATCCGCCCTATAAATCAACTTTTGGTCATCACTTCGCACACAGCTCCGTGCTGACGCTGCCTTTTATTTGTTGTGTCCTAGAAGAAGGATGTTTGTCCCAGAAAGGTGCTGCCTTGCCTCCGCATGGCCCCTTTTGCAGTCACATCTTGCTCATCCTCAGTTTGTTGGCAACAACAACCCTTGGTTGGCTCCACCGCCATCAGGCCCCCCATGGCCAGCGCCAGCACTGCTCTAGTTCTGACACCAGAGCACAATCCTGGCTGACAGCTCCCCCACTTCACTCACTCCATGCCCTCTGCTATGCACTGGAATGTGGGCAGCAGCCTCAAAATATTCTCCTCCTTCCTCCTGCAGTGTGGATTTTGGGCATCCACTCAGCTGCGTGTACTATAAAATGGAAAAAATCTGCATTATTGGAGGGTATCATTAAAGCAGTGACATTAAAGAGGTGACTGAGAAGGGCTCTTATTAGTGCATATAAATATCTCCAAGGCAGGTGCTAAGAGGATGCTCTTGACATTCCATTTAATTACTCTGAGGTGTTTCAGTTGTCAGGTGTGTTCATTTTCCTTTCTCCAGAAAAAATTTAAGTAAAAAATAGCAAGTGTCCACTTCTGGGCAACTAAAGCTGAAGGCTCATGTTTACATACAGTGGCTGTATTTCTGTCAGGATTTAGGGTGTGCCATAGTAGTTATCCCTAGGCTGAGAGTGGGAGACAAATCTTTCTGGTAGAGGCTCAAGTCATCTTTCCTTCATCATCCGTACTTTGAGAAGCACAACAGCACATGGGGGAAAGGCTCTCCTAGGGTGAAACCCTACCCTGCTGATGTGACATGTATAATTAACCAGCATTTAAATTAACAAGAGGGAGAGTCAGCTCAGAATCCTAATGACTAGTTTTCAGCCACTATCTTAATCCTGGCTGTTCAGCTGAGATAGAATGCTGGCAGCTGACATTTGCTGCTCATTTCTTTTCCCAAGGTCAGAAAATCCAGTGTCAGGCTTTGGTTTTTGGCACTGGTACAGGACAGACCTGACAAGCCTCACACTAGGGAATTGCTGAGCTGGCTCTCACCTGGCTTTTACTTTTTCAGAAAGGATGGGAGGACATTCAGAAAGAGGACAGAGGCAGGCTGGAAAGCAGATTTAAGTAAAGAGATCAGCATGTTCTTGACATCTCAGGTCTCAGATTAATTTTATCCTTCTCGCTCCCAAAGCAAGTCTAGCCTTCTCTGGGGCATGTGTCTAAAATTCCTAGAGGAACCTGAAGGAGACACCTCCCAAAACAAGTCTGTTTATTTAAACAAAATTGCTGCTGAAGGCCATAAGTGATCTGGCTGCATTCCTTTCCTGGTTTCATTAGGATTGTCATGCTGCCTAACACAGTTCAATTAATCAAAACACTGACTGGTCCTGCTAAATCAGAATTTTCTTACACTGCCATATGTGTTTATTGTAGTACACCCAGGTGTGGACTGGTTTCACCCTCAGATCAGGTTGTTTATAGTATAGTATAAGTATGGGGGGGAAAAAAAAAGGTTAAAAAAAGATGGAAAAAAAATTAAAGAAGGGGTTTCCTTATGCTACAAACATCTGCTTTGTAATTAACCAGTTTTGTTTTGGTAGGTTTTTGATACACCACTGTAGATACCTCAGCACAGAATTAGCTTTGGTTTTAATTTGTGGTGGCACGAGAACTGTTTTACTAGGTTTTTATAAGAAGTTTTATGTCATGGTTCAGTTCACTGTATCCCCAGCTTTGTAACAGTCCATCCCCTTTTGTGTTTGCTGTATAATAGGGTGTTTTGTGTCAGTCCTCCTACCCCTCACCTGACTGGGACCATCCCCTCTGCCCCCTCGCTCTGGGGCAGCCTGTCTGTCACTTTGGGACCACTCCCAAGATTGTGAAATCATACAGCGAGGGCTTCAGGTGATAGGTCCCCTGGGGGGAATTCCTTTGGCCCTTGATTTTAGTGGTCAGAGGCTTGGGGGTGGGCACACCCTGTTACCCCCTGGATCACCTGATTTGTTGTCTTGTTGTAACCTCCCTGGAACCCCTCCCACAGTGATAAGGTGGAGGAGGGAGATTCAAACTCTCTCCACTCTCTAGCTCTGCTCTGCTCTTTGTCTCTCACTCTCTGGCCTCCCTGGCCTGCGGTTTGGACCGGCTGCGGACTTCCCGCAGCTCGGCCTGAATTAACATCTTTTAACCTGCTTAGCCAAGAGCCATCCTTTTCTTACTGCCGCTGCTGTCACCACACAATTTGGTCCAGCTGCTGCTGACAAGCCGTGTCCAGCAGGTAAAGATAACCTGCGTGCCCATCCGGACTGGGAACATCCTGGTCGCTGTGCAGATCTGAGCCAGCCAGGGGCCAGCATCCGCCTGGTGCGGAGACAGAACCAGCTACAAGTATTTATGAGCTAAATCTTCTTAATCTTCATAGTGACAGATGCAGAAATAATTATTATTTAGAGCATGTCTCACTATCTCTGTGCTTGGGAATGAGACGGATTGCTGTAAAGTTTGATATTTAAAAATGTGTTCTGAGATCTGAAAGAAATTGCAGCTCCACTCTATTTTTCATTACGGCATACAGGACATCTTTAAATTTCAAGGGCAGTTGTGAATCAGTGGTTAAATTTGCTGCATAAGTTCCATGCTATTATGCACAGGTGTTCCTTTTTTTTTTTTCTTCTTTATAATATATATCTCTTAAATAAAGTGTGGACATGGTTTCACAGTCCAAACTAAAAGTAATTTATGCTCTGATAGATGCCATTCAATTTGGTTCTCCTCCAGACTTCTGTTTTATTTCTCTGTGTTACTTTGACGTAGACTCACTAAATCAGAGGATGGTTTGGATCAGAAGAGACCTTAAAGCCCATCCAGTACCACCCCTGCCATGGGCAGGGACACCTTCCACTGTCCCAGGCTGCTCCAAGCCCCAATGTCCAACCTGGCCTTGGACACTGCCAGGGATCCAGGGGCAGCCACAGCTTCTCTGGCCACCCTGTGCCAGGACCTCCCCACCCTCATAGGGAAAGTTTTGTTCCTAATCGCTGGGTTAAATCTACCCTTTTTCAGCTTTATACTATTCCATGCCCCAAATCCTGGGGGCTGCTCTGGGCCCCTCATGGCAAGAAGGATATTGAGGGTCTGGAGCATGTCCAGAGAAGGGAATAGAGCTGGGGAAGGGTCTGGAGCCCCAGGAGCAGCTGAGGGGCTGGGAAAGGGGCTCAGCCTGGAGAAAAGGAGGCTCAGGAGGGACCTTGTGGCTCTGCACAACTCCTGACAGGAGGGGACAGCCGGGGGGTGTTAGGCTCTGCTCTCAGGGAACAGAGACAAGAGGAGAGGGAACAGCCTCAGGGTGGGCCAGGGAAGCTTTAGGATATAAGGTTTAAAAAGCTTTTCACTGAAACGATTATCAAGCATTGGAACACGCTGCCCAGGGGAAAGAAACATTCTGTACCAGTGAAAAGTGAAATTCTTAATACTCAAGTCACTTGTGTATGGAAAAGGTGACAAAACAAAAAAATAATCACTGTGTCATATATTCAGTAGCTTCAATAAGGAGCAGAGGAACACTAAGAAAAATGTGTTAGAGAATTCGAATTTAGTATGAGAGAAAAAATCTGCTGTAAAAATCTTTTAGAGATCTTAGCCTGAGGAAAAGCACCTTGAGGAATATGCTTTAAAAAAAAAAAAACCATAAAGAGCTCCTAAAATTATGCCAGTGGAGGAACATTTTCATTTGTATAAATGACCTGTAGAAGGGAGGGGACTGCCTGCCCATGAACTTTTTACTGTCTTCTAGCCATGGGATCATCTGAGCATTAAGCATGGTGACACATAATTGACACATAGTGTAATACTGATTTAGGCAGCACTTTGAATTTATTTTTGAAGCTCATATTTTTTATTGGACCATTGCTATGGTGACACATGATATTCAAATATTAATTTACCAAGAAAGCACTCAATTCCAGGATAAGTCAGAGCCCATTGGAAATCAGTGCTATTCTTTCTCTTCCCTTTAAAAAGCTTCAGGTCAGGCCATTCTTTTGCATGCAGCACAGAAAATAATTTGTGGTATGTTTACTCTGAGTGCTAAGATGGAGTTGTATTTAGCAGCATTTTAATAGTAAAATTTACTTTACATAAATTCCAGCTCAGTGGAGAGTATTTGATGGAGATGGAAGTTTTTATGGGATCTAGGATGAACACTTATTTTCAAACAAATTAAAGCTGCTCTCGTAGATGGTGTCAGCAAATGCCCTACTCTCCTCATCTCTGAGATTATATAGTTGAAGAATAACAGGACAGTGCAATGATTTGTATAATTTTCGGCCATGTAAATTATGTGAGGGTTGCAGCAGTCACTTTGCTAACCAAAATTTTCATATCACATGCTCACTATGCCTTTGATTGCTCAAAAGTGACACATGAACAAACAGCATTTTCTTAGCATTATGAAGTGAACAGCAGAAATTTCATTTTACTCCTATACATTCACTTTCTTCCTAGAAGTATCTCCCTGTGCTTTTTCTTTCAAGGCAAAAAGAGCCTCTCCTTATAACACCCTGAAAACTTCGTCACTTGAGAAAACATTTACAGTTTGAAAGAAAATGAGGGAAAAGACTGAGTGTGAGGCTCTCCTATGGTCTTGAAATGAAAAACAATTAATTTATTTTTCAGGCTAACAAGGTACTTTGCAATGATGCGTTAAGTAATGAAGTACTAACTAACGTAAAATGTGTTTATTTTCTCCCACATAATACGGGTTTCTAAAGGAAATGGATCTTCTAATACCTTACACTCTTAACACGTCTTTCAAATTAATGCAAAATATAATTACTATCATGTAAAAGACGATTATTGCTGTTATTCCTGATTGATTGCTTTACAGTGAGACACAAGTCATATTCTGCCCCTTGGTTAAAATGCTAACAGTAAGTGTTAGTATTAAAACTCTGTATTTTGAAGTCCACCTGAATAAAAAAGCTGTGCCTTTACATTTGAAATTACAATTGTTTTAACCCTAGCTATCTGATTAAAGTCAGCAAGGGCACAAAAATTCTCTTCACATGACTTTTTCTTTGGGGATATTTTGTTTCTTTCTGCTGTTTTCCCGTTTGCTACCCAGTAAATAATTGACTGACTATCAGCGTAATCTCTGTTATAACCCATTCCCTTTAGTGCTATGGACTTTTTGTTTGGTAAGTGGTTTTGTGCTTTGCTAAGTTTACAGCAGCAGTGTTGTGTTTTGTGTTGATGTAAAATCTATTATAAAATTATTTTGATGTTAAGGTGGATTTCACCCTGATATAGCAAAATGCTGACAGTGGTTCATCTGCAGAAGAGTTTCCAGGTCTAGAGATATGATGAGTTATTTTTATGATAAAATTTCTCTTTTATCAGTGAGATGGAAGATGAGCAAATTTGCTGCTAGGCCTCTATCTGGGTTGTTTTTCTGCACAGAATGTGATCTAGCACAATGTGATGTTGCTATGATTTTATTTTTCACAGATGAAAGCTCTGACTTTCTGTGTAAAACCCTGCATTACCAAAAATCTGTTGAGCTATAGATGGTCCTCGCCTAAACATCTCAAGGACTTGGTTTGAAAGCAGCAAAAAATCACTTGTGGCTTGTTGTGCAGATCTCTGAGTGGGGCTGATCTCAAACCCTATTAAGCTTCTAATTATGGTTTTTGGTTTTGTTTTTGGTTTTTGTTTTGTTCTGTTTTTTCCCAGCATGCAGGGAAGTACTGCCCCTGACACTGAAGAGAGACACATGGGCTAACTTCTGCCTTGGGTGTTGCTGTAATTATGATCCCACAGCGGAAAAGTTGTAAGGGTATCTCACTATACTTTATCGACTGCTCTGGGATCTACAAAAATAAACAGCAAGAAAGGGTGGCAACTTTATTGCAGCAGCATTTCCAATTAAAGCAATCCTGCTGTAATTTGTGCACAGGTGCTATAAAATATGAACTCTTCATTTTATTCCTGATCAATGCAGCTGTATTGTCCTACTCACCCCCTCTGCTCTTCCTGTTTGATTTAATTTCAGGGTATTTATTTCAGTACTTCACTACAGATTCAACACTTTCCTTTGAGAGGTTACACTGGAGTTCCCACAATTTAAATAAAAGTATGCAGGCATTTTGTTTTTATTACCCAAAAACCAATTTTTAATCCAGATGTAATATTTAACAAGACTGTGTAGCTTTCAGTAGGCATAAAGGAGAAAAATTATTGTTTTCTAATCTCCTTTATCTCCTGATCAGCTCTCAGTTTGTGCAGGTGTGTGGATTACTGGGTTGAAAATCTAAAGGAGGGAGGATTCCACAATATTCACCGTTTTCTTCTCAGTGCTTTCTCTATCAGTGAATAAATCCTCAAACACAGGCTCAGCTACTGGCAGAAGCTGAAAATTCTTTATTCTAGACATCTCTACTGTCCAAATGAAAATGTAGCTAGTTAAATACCTTTTTTTCCTCTTTTCTTTTTTACTCCTCTTTGTTTTTTTTCAGTTCTACAGAAGTAAGACATCATTTGCCTCCCTCTGGGTTCTCCATTGCCATCTTGTTTTATTCTGTCACTGTGGAATACCAACACAGTGTGTCTTGTCAGGCTGATAACTGGGCAAACCCTTAAACTCATCCCTTTCTGTCACTAGTTTCTTCTTTGGTCTACCTAGATTTTATCATACAACATCTCTAAACTACTTTTTATGTTCTTTATTATTTATTTATAAATAAATAAATTTGTTTATTGACTATTTACTGATGCTTGAGAAAACAGTGTTAAGTGTTCATGCTGATTTACAGATTTTTAATTCAGAGTTGGTTGCTAAGAGAAGTGCATAAGCACTTGGTCAACACAATATTACTGATCAAATAACTGAAGTAGATGAGGTAACAAATCTGGATTGATGTTGACAATGATCAACATGATGAAGTGCAGTGTTAGTAATTCTGTTGTAGTAATTTGTTTCTTTTAACTGAAGAACAAAATTAAACTGACATGACTGAGATACAGTATTTGGGGTCTCTTTTTAAAAGTTTTTCCTTATATTTCAAGGAAGTCCAGTTTCTATGCTGTGATGTCCCTTTTGTTTGAGCTGAGTCTTGTCAGGAGGCAAAACTGAGGCTGAAAAATTGTGTGTAATTATCTGTTCAAGGACTTCCAGTTTTTCAGAACAGAGCAATAACCATGATTCAAAGTTTTTATGCAGTACAGGTCTAACTATTTTAAAATGTGCCTAGGACTCTTCAGCCAGACAGTATAAATCCATCACAGAATCATGTTTTGGAGGTAATATGTAATTTGAATTATCTGATCTTCAGTCTAATGAGCTTCCAAATATTCCTTGCATTTGCTGAGTTTTCCTATAACCATGTAAAGTTTTAAGTACCTTTAATCTTAGGTTTAATCATAACCGTGGTGTGCTGCCATGGATACAGAATGAAGTCAGGCTTGCAGACATTTTCTTTGTCTGCAAATTAAGATTTTCTGAAAAACTGGTCTATTAAATAATTGGCATAACATTTTTCTCACTGTCTTTGTATCTCTGATTACTCTCAGTGGCTGAAATGGTGTGCCCGTGGAACCTGTAGTGGGTTGTTATTGCTACTTTCATTATTTTTAGTAGTACTGCTCTAACATTTGCCTAAGAGTTTTGGAGGGGTGGGGAATTTTGCAGAATTTTATAGAATGATACTAGAAATACTGTATGTTACTGAATACAAATAAAATCTCTCTTAATGATATTTATATTAAATTGTGCAGACAGGTGGAAAGTTTATAAAGAAGATACTTATGTATATAAATAGGAATAAGTGGAAGATTAAAATAATTTTATCTGCTTATGCTTCAATTCTTATTCTAGTGTTTGCCACCCCTTAAGTTTTAAATCCCAAATACTGCATAGGTCGTTGTAGTATATTTTAGCCCAGCTAATCCCACTCTCTTGCACTCCATGACTTCTTCCTGGAAGCTGTTTTGGAAGTAATAATGACAGTGTTCTACCCATAGCAAAATTACTTGAAAGGTTTTTGGTGGGTTTTTTTGGGTAAGAGTGATTCTGAGAGATCGGAATCACTCTTAGGAGCAGAAGAGTGAGGCGGGGGCAAGGGTT
>JANEHK010000091.1:9533-113060 GCA_025960845.1 Tachycineta bicolor | reverse complement strand
CCATGTGTTTGTTTTGTTTTGGTGTTGTTTGTGGTTTTTTGTTGTTGTTTTGGGGGGTTTTGGTTGTTTGTTTTGGGGGTTTTGTTTGTTTTTTGGGGGGGGTTGTTTAGTTTTGTTTTTCTTTAACCTAATTGCCATGAGGAGGTGCTGAGGCCCGATTTCCATTCCTATTTTAGAATCTCAGTAAAAGGCATGGGGGGTAGCTTCCAGTTCTTAGTAAATAACTAAGATGAGAAGGGCAAACAACAGAAATTTATAAATCCAAAAATTTTAGGCACTGCAGTGAGTTGAGGTAGGACAATCTCCTAACTGTCATGTTTTTACAGCAGTTTATGGAAAAGTAATTATATTCTCCTCAGCAAGATAACTATTAAAAAGCAGGAGAATCTGCTATTCTTGAAAATTATCACTGCAAGGTATTACAAAATCAGTAAAAATATGACAAAGCTCTCCATCACTTTGGGGTTTCTACAAGTAGCAACTGCAAGGCAATACAATTTTCCTAACAAGGTACTTTCAGTTTTGCTTACAAAGCAATTGAATAAGTAATTTCTATTGACCAAGGACAGCTAATCTCTTCCAAGGCCATTTCAATACAGATTTACTCAATTAGTGCAGTCCATTTTTTCCTGAAGGGCAGGAAAAGGCCATTTACTACTTAACCTCATCCTCATCCCAGGTACAGAAGGACAAGGCTGCCAGAAGGCATTTGCAGCTCAGGAATGAGGCAGATTTTAAATTAAGGACTCTGTGCATAACACCAGAACAGGTGGAGCATCAAGATCTTGGGGGATCAACTTCAGAATGTTAGAAGCTTGTCTAAATACGGTACACACTAATTAAATCATAGACTAAAGCATCTGATCAGAATTCTGTGTGTTGATAAGAGTGGAAAGGAAGACTTATTCAGAGCTTGTCTGGCTCTGCCTCTGCGTTTTACTCCCTTCTGTCGTTCCGTTCATGCCGAATTTCACTCCTCATTTTAATAATTTCACTGATTGCAGTGAAGCAGCCGCAATTCCTCAAGTGGAGTCATCGGGATGCAAAACCATTCCTCAAGCTCTTCCAAGGTATCACCGCAACTTTTCCTGTTGTCCCAAATTCACTGGGCAAGTAAAATGCAGGAAATGTTTGTTATTTGGCAGAATAGCGGCACCCTGTGGTTCGTGCTTGACTTTGCTTTAAAATATTTTAAATCTTTCAGACTTCCTCTGGTGCATGCTGGTTATTATAACACAACTTAGAAGTTATTTTAGTCCATGAAAGGTAGCAGATTTCTTTTTAGAGACCTTGATGGTCTGCATATGAGATAAGAGCACGTTGGAGGCAAGATTATGACTCCATCTTCAAAATGCTATTAAAACGAAATTTTGTGTGTACTTATTTTCGTTATTCCCAGGACGCTACAAAGCCATCTCTAACGTATTTACAGGCAATTATATGCCCAACAGGCATATAATGGAATATGGAATATGGAATAAAATTAGTCAAACTGGGCTGGACCTCAATTAGTGCCTTGGGCAGGGCTTTGTGAACCTGATCCCCTGATGTTTAGAAACCTAACATATTATTTCAATTCATTTGTCAAATAAGAAGCCTGCTGCTAATTTCTGCAGGCCCTGTGTTCTGCTGATGCAAAGGACTCTCAACAATGAGGTAGTGTTCTGACCACCTTCCAGTATCACACCTCCTGTGCCCCCTTGACAGCTTTGAGTGCCTCTTTCACTCACAGAATCTTCAAAAAATCCTGCCATTCCTATTAAAAAAAAAAAAAAAAAAAAAAAAGGCAGTGACACAAAATAAGCCACTGTTTGAACTCTTATTCATCTATTTTTTAATTTATTCTTTGTTAACCAGCCCTAGTATCACTACCATTGGTTCCACAGCCTATGTGATCAAATTTCTTTATTGAAAAATCCCTGCAGAGGTTCGTGCTCTACTTGGAAAGAAGCAAAAATGTTGGTGTGTTTCTGTTTTTTGCTGGCCACCATATTTTCAGCACTCAGCAGAGCTCAGCACAAGTTCCCAGGTGATGGGTTTTGCTCCAGCATCACAGACTTGTGCCTCGGCCATGCAATAAAAGCAATAATTAGCGTTTCCAGAAGAGTAAATTATAACTAAAACACACAGAGAAGTATGAAGGATTTCTACTGCATTTTTGGGTGGAATTTCGTTGTGTAGGTCAAAACAGGGCTCAACTAAAGCTGATCTGCTCAGAACCAGACCAACCTGTGAATCTCTTCTGTGTGAAAGTGGGTAAGTTTATGTAACCTATGCTTATTTCATATGCCCCATTGTGGCTAGTGTCTCTCTCTCCCAGAGCCCCAGCTCCGTTTTTGCCTCGGCTAGCTTGAGAGGCAAACCACAGTTGGAAGGATTTTTCCTCAGGGCTCCAAACAACCCAGGAGAGGCTGTGAGCCTTTTCCTTTAGAGAGAGCAAGTCCCCATGGATGGCGAATGAAGGTCTGCATTTGATTCAGGGGAAATCAGGGCTTTATTCAGTATTTCTCCTGTGGTCCTGCCCTCGCCTGAGACAGGAGCCGGTCCCCGTCCCCCAGCCAAGAGGATCTCCACCTGCTTTTCTGGCTTATATCCAGGGCAAGGAGCTAAACACAGTGACAAGCCACTACCCGATCAGAGTTGGATTACATTCCAGGAAGGAAACGAGAATGGGCAGGGAAAAGGGGCAGGGACAAACCTCGGGATGATACATTTTCCAGGGGAACAGGGGAGTACCGAAGAAACCATTACAAAATCCAATATAAAAATGAAACACAATATAAACCCAAATAATGCACAGCAACATCCCATCCTGATTTTGCACCTGTATTTCAGGGTTTAGTCTCAGACACTGGAGGAGCAGCTCAACAGCCCCTGCTAGCCGATGTTTTTCTTAGGTATACTGAAATAAGAATCGCAGTTGCAGAGCAGCAATTGCCCCTGCAGTGGGGCTCGGGTGCAGCAACACTACTGAGGTAAGGAATCCCACAGCAACCTGGCAACAAATGTAAGAAAAAAAAGGAGGAAGAGAGCAGAGAGAGTGGTTGGTGGATGTACAGTTGCATCATGAGAAGAAAGAAGATCCTTTTGTTTTGTTTTTCTGTATTGATAGGCTTCTATCAGACTATCCCCTCTGCAGAAAAATGACAGCAAAACAGTGGAGATACCTGACTTGCTTTAAAATGACTGCTCTGGATCTTTAGCAGGCGAGATACAACGTTGCAGATCTCAGGAAGTAGTTTGCGCTAACGACAAGTTAATTAGCATGTTTAAATACTAACAGCTGCTAAGTTGTTACCAGTGTTTACTCATGGATTCATATTTTCAATAATCAATGCTAATGAGACCTTTCAGGTTTGAACTGATGGATATTCCATCAAAGGCTTAGGAAACAACTCCATGGTAGGAAATTTACTGAAGAGATGCTGAAAAATAAATTCCATTCTCCTGAATTTTCAACTGCGATGTGAAAGAAAGGTGTTATTTTTTAAATAAACATCAGGTTCTGTAAGTACATTTGCAACCATCTATCTACTTTGGTTCTAATGCAGAACAGAAATAATTCTTTTAACACATTAAAAGAAAGCACAACTGGAATCCGTAAGTATGACATTTCAGTAACTGTGCTCCATCCTGTCTGTAGATAGCGCTGCATGGATCACTAGCAGTTCAAAACTCTCTATATTTAGGTCTTCTGAACATACACCAAAAGTTTGAAAAGGGTGTAGAAGATTTTTAGGTCAAATCTGCCTGCATTTAATGTAAAATATACATAGATGATAATGAAATACCAATTAAAAAAAAAAATCCAAATATTCAAAATGCAGTACATAGTATATGTGGGTTTTGTGGGTTTTTTTCCAAAATTAAAAGTTATAATCTCATGTTAAAATATATTTTACCATTCACAAGCAAGTAGCATTTCCTATACTCTGCAATATGTAAGGGGTAACTGGAAGACAGGGGAGCTAGTTTATTGCAAAAATTTCTGGAAACTTAAATGAAGATTCTTATGCTAACATAGAATGCTTCTTTCTGAGAAAAAAAAAAACAAACAAACAAAAAAAACCCCACTGATTTTTATTTGTATAGATATTTATATAAAACTCATAGACCTAGACCTAGTAGCTGCTTTGTAACCTCAGCTATTTAATAACAAAACAAACTAATTTTAAATTTACTGATTTATATGTTTTCTCTGAAAATTTCCTGATCAATAAGACTGAAGATGGGTTGCTTTTTCTTCCTTCATAATCTACCTTTTTTAACATGTTATTCCATGGAAAAAATATTGAGGTATATAAAATGCCAAAACTTCATGAATTTCATTGTAAAAATATAAATTGCTGTTAGGGGTTGTATACATTATAATAGGAAGAAGCCTAATTTTAATCTGTGGAGAGTAGCTCACATTCAAGCCTGTACATTCTGTTTTAGGAAAGCTAATAATGAACGGAATAAAAGATGGATGTTTCATCAGAAACTCGGGTCAGGTAAAGCACAGAAACATTTTTAGGCAAAAGCACTTTTTATTTTTAGACACTAAAATACTACATTTACACCCCCCCACCAACTCCCCCCACCCCCCTCCTTTCTGAAGGAGGAGAATAATACTCCTTAAACTCTGGTGGGTAGGAAAATTCTTGTCCTAATTTGAAAAATGACTCCTCAAGAATTTTACTCAGTAGAAGACTACACCTCAGAAATAAATAAATGTAAATAGCTGCTTTACATAATATAATTTTACCTACAGATATCTCTGATTCACTGTAACAGTGGTTATTATAGTTGTATAATAAAAATGATATATTAATATCGAAATAACTTATTAATGTATTTAACAGTAGTTCATAAACTTTTGCAGAGAACAAAAACTAAAGCTGTAAAAGAATCCTTTTGCTGTAGATGTAAAAACACTAAGGAATGTCCTTCAAAGTAAAAACTCTTCCTCTTAAATACCCTTTTTTTTTCCTTCACTGGACTTCTCTGTGAGACAGGAATGTCTGCTTTAGAGTGTATTTTGGAATCCATAGTCCTGCTTTCATCCAGAGGCCTCTGAACTATGCACTGCAAACACAGAGAGCAGTTTCAGCCTAAAATCTGGTTACCAGTGCAGCACCTGGAGCTAAAAATCAATACAGAGATGTTCACTGATGTTACTTCCTCTGTTAGATTAGATTATTGCAGCATTGGGGATGAACTGGTATTTTCTACATAGGAGCCTTGTCTCCTTTCAGCCTTGACACCTGGAGAAACTACCCTCCCTTACCTCTAAATGATTTCCATGAATTTTTGTACTTGTGCGTACTCTAAGGCATTATAGCACTGGAGTGGCTGTAGTTCCCAAGACAGCATGGTGAATACAAAAAGAAAGTATTGTGCAAGTGCTCCCATTCTGTTTTACTTTTCTGGTTGCAAATCTGTAAAGCACCATATCAGCTTCTGCATCTTTCAGATGCCGAAGTGTCAAATTAATTAGTCATTTCTGTTTTATTATGTGGGACAAAACAAAGGGGATAGTGATTTGAGTGTAGTACATAATTTTAAATAATATAGGGTGAAACAAAAAACCAAACTCCTATGGGTAATAAAGTTATAAATTAAATAAAGTTATAAATAAAGTTATAAATTAGTATTGACCTGTTGAGTCCAGACACACACTGAAGTCTCTGTGCCTGAACTATTGCCTCCAGGAGCACAGTGATTTTGTTATCAAGAATGCATAGTTGTAAATATAATTGCCTTATGGATTTCTCTCCCCTTAGGTACCAATGTGAACAGCAGCAGAGAGGTGTGCTAAGCACAGGCACAGATGGCAATGCCTTACAGTTCCAGGCATCACATTTTCTTTGCCATCCTATTTCCATAAAATTTGAAGATCTGAGATAAAGCAAAGCAATGATAGCAAATAATCTGTGGCACCTAGTTGAATTTCAGGCTACTGAATTACATTGGAAGGCAGTAATTCCTACTTTTGCTTTTCTAGCCTGGCAGACATTTCTAGTCTTTGAGACTTCCAGCTCTGCCAGAAAATGTAGCTGCTAATACACACCAATTATGTTAAATTGGAAGAATATCCACTTAAGTGTTTAAGTTTAATTAGAAAGGCAAAAGAAGTAGTCCCAAACCACAGTTGTCTTTTGAAAAAGTAAATAAGAAAAAAATAAATCCTAGAGGAGGATTGATTAAATTCTCCAGCCTTTTAAGTGCTAAGGATGTTATATTTAAACAGTGAGCTAAAGACATGAGGGATCTCTTGATTCCCAATGCAGCTGGCAGGGCAGCATTCAATGCCAGGTAGCTCATGGTGCTCCAGAGTTTGTGACCCAATCGAGTGATGCTCTTCTTCTCCTTGCTTCACACAAGAGATGTGTGATGGATTTACACTGCATTTAGTTTTGTGAGGCTCTCAGTATGTTCGTTTTTCTACTCTGAGGATGAATTTGCCTAAGAAGGTAGAATTAATTATTTTGCTTTTAGTTTTCTGTAAAACAGATTAGATTAAAAACTGTGGTCATGCAAGAATTGTTTTGTTAAACTTTTATAAGAAGTTTTATGTTATGGTTCAGTTTACTGTACCCCCAGTTCTGTAACAGTCCATCCCCTTTTGAGTTTTCTGTATAACAAGGTGTTGTATGTCAATCATCCCACCCCCCACCTATCCTCATCCATCCCCTCTCCCCCCTGGCTCTGGGGAATCCTGTCTATCACTTTGGATCCCCTCCCCAGACTGGGAAATTCCAGAGGGAGGGCGTCGAGTGATAGGTTGCCCCGGGGGGAATTCCTTTTCTCTTGGTATCGGTGGTCAGAGGCTTGGAGGTGGACACCCCTCGTCTGCCCCCTGAATCCCCTGATTTGCTATCCTGTTGTCACCTCCCCTGAACCCTCCCCCACTTATAAGATGAGAGAGGGAGATTCAAACTCTCTCTGGCCTGAGGTTTGGACCAGCTGCAGTGCTCCTGCAGCTCAGCCTGAATAAACATCTTCTAACCTGCCTGGCCGAGAGCCATCCTTTTCTTACCGCCGCTGCTGTCACCACACTATTTGGCCCAGCTGCTGCTGACAAGCCGTGTCCAGCAGGTAAAGATAACCTGCTTGCATACCCGGACTGAAAACGTCCTGGCCGCTGTGCAGATCTGAGCCAGCCGGGGGCCAGCGTCCGCCTGGTGCGAAAAAGCACAGCCACAAAAAACAAACAAACAAACAAAAGAAACCCTTAAACTGAAAAAAAATCTTAACTGCCAATATACACTTTGGTTTGCCTCATTTTTATTTGTCTAAGTTCTCTTTAATGTTAAATTGCTCAACACACCAACCGGAGGGGATTTGTAGTGGAGTTGTAGCTCAGGAATTTTACGTGAATGCCTTTGCCACCAAATCCATTTCCTTTGCTTCCGTATGACAATCAAGAGGTCACAATGAACTCTGTTTAACTTCATATTCCTATAAGATACTAAAACCAGCAAAAGAAGCTCTGCTTCTTCTTGTGGGTCCAAGAAAACCCCTTTGTCTTGGACACATTGCACCAACTGTGTCTAAATGTTACTTGGACAAATCAGATCTAACTTCAAATAAGATTCTTCATTTATGTGATTTTTTTTTATTTATTACGGGATCTAAATAAAACTTGGGGAACACTAACTTAATTTTCTTATTGAAAACTTCATTAGGAATTTTTTTGAAAGTTATGGAGGTTATTTCTGTCACCTCAAACAAATACATTAATATATACCGTTTGTTATATGTGTATTTGATAATTCGTGCAAATAAAATTCTCGTATATTTTTATGTACTGTTAAAATATATTCTTACAAGCTTTAAAGCTCACAAGCCAGAGACTGCAACATAATGTCAAAACCACCTGGACAAAGGAGGAAGGACTTCATTTTCAATAAAATAAGTGCGGCCAGCTCGGAGATGGACCATCCATCAAGGTGATCCGAGGAACTCCGGGCGATGAATATGTGATAAATATCCGGGGATTGAGGGCCATCAGAGATATTTTTTGTTCAACTTGCCACAGAGAAAGAACTCCTCATGAATACGTGTAGTCCGAAACAGAAGAAAAGGGACTCAGTCTCAGGCGAAAAAAACCTGAGATAAAAATTGCTCAGATAGGACAGTCGTGTGGAGCACAGGGGACCCTCTGCTGCAGCGGGCAAACCTGTGTCCCACCCAGCGCTGACACCCGGGCTCAGCAATGACCTTTTTTTTTTTTCTTTTTTTTTTTAAGTAGTAGTTTTTGTTGTTGTTCCTCTCTAAAATTCTATTTGGACCTTTTTAAAAATAAATTTCCCTCAATTAATAAATTTGAGCATTTTTCATTTATAACACCATGCACATATATGGCCTAGCATGTGAACAGGAGAAATTACAGTTTTACACTAGACATCTGCCTAGGTTTGGAAGACAGGTATCTGCTAGGGATGGGCAGGGCCTCTCTAGGAATGGGGAATTCCAATACCCTCCCTCTAAGTTATTATAATTTTGAAAATTACAGGGGCTTTTCAGGCAGAGGTACGGGGAAAAGAATTAACAGTTCTTTACTAGTAAATACAACAAGGTAAACAAACAACAACAACTTCAGCATTAATAATAAACAGAACCAGGAACCTCGAGGGGCTTTGTTTCACAAAGCCCGGGGCAGTCTGATCTCTTGGGACCCCGAGAGCACCAAGCTGGAACGGTGGGAACTCCGGGGCTGGTGGCTGGAACGGCAGGATGTTCCTGGCAGGCAGGAGGGAATGTCCCGGCAGGGAGGAGCAGGGCTACAGCGCAGCGAAAAGAAAAAGTGCTGGAGAAGCCGCGACTCCCGGGCAGAGCTGGCCCAGCTCCAGCAGGGCAGGCAAAGGGGCTCAGAATTCCTGGGCACACGTGCAGATGATGGCAGATTTCCCAGGACCAGACTTTCTGTGACAGTGGACCCCTCCTGCAGCAAAAAGAAGCCAGTCTGGCCGTCCTCTCTGATGCCCAGAGCGAAATAGAGCCCCCAGCTCCCCCAGCCCTGTCCTTTTTCCTCCCCCAAAAACTCAAGTGATCTTCCCCTCCCGATGTCTTCTGTGTTAGTCAAGCACCATCTAAGCACCAGCACTTTGTCTCTTAGCAGCTTATGGGGAAAAATTCTTTAAGACAAAAAGGAACAAGCCTAACCCCCAACAACATCAAATAAATAAAATTGTATGCCATAATTAACGTGACTATAAGCACTTCTCAGTATGTGAGCAAGTAATAAAGGGGTGTTTCTTTAGTGTAGAGGTTATCACATCTGCCTCTCATGCAAACATTCCCTGGTTGGTAATGGGGCAGAAAAAAATTATTTCCAATTTCATCAAGTTGGACTCAGTGATTTTAAGGGCCTTTTCCAGCTTAAATGATTCTAAGTAAAGAAAGCTGAGGTTCGTCCACTGTCACCATGCAAGTGAAAATTAATCTGTTCAATCTGAGTTGTGCTTTGGTATTGCTGACATTTACGTATGCTCTTTTTCCTTTTTGTGTAATGCATCAGCCTGAAAACCCACAATTATTGTTGCAGAAGAGTAAATATTTTCCCAGAAAAAAAAAAAAATTATTTGCAAGCTTCACGAATTTGAAATGGCAGGTTGCCACGGCCTAGTGCAATCAGATATTTTGGGCTATGTTTTCCAAAGCACTAGAAAGTCACTCGTAATGGGATGAAAAGTTATTTTTAAGAGGCGATACTGAAAAACAGTGAAAGGAAAGAAAAGGTCTTATTCTCTGCAATGGTGGTAATCTATTCTGTTTATTTCTATACCAGTCTGTTAATTTACATTATGCTGTCTTAAAAATAAAAGAAAGTATTTTAACTAAGAGGTACCCTTAAAGCCATACTTTCAACTGAGACATTCAAAACAGATTAAAAAAAAAAAAAAATTGTTTTTGTCAGTTTTTTTTTTTTTCCCCTGGATGTTTGAGTAGCTATTTCATTGAAAGTGTTACTGGTTTGTTTTCCTTATCTACACCAGGAACTGGAATTCAAAAATTTATTTGAAACCCATGGGTGCTGCACTGATGGGGAGGCAAATTCTTTGCAACAATATTGTGCATGTAGTAATATATAATACAAGAAATAGTGTTTATATATAATTATATATAATACAATAATATTTATAGCTGTGATATATGACCTAAAGTCAATTCGTGTTGTGAAGTGTAATTACTCTACGATGAACTCTAATAATTTGCAATGTAAAATTGACCTGCTTTCAGTCTAAGTTGAGATCAGTAAACCTAAAGGTATGTTTACGGTTAACTAAGGCTAAAACAGCACGGAGGGACAAGGGTCGAAAGAAAGAAGGAATTTCTGCCGGGAATCGCTTCAGGACAAAACCTACAGAAAGGCACCACTATTGGAAAATGGGAGATGGGCGCACTAACAATCGAATGATTAGATCAGATCGATCTTATCTGTTCCGGCCCGATTTAACATTTCCAAACCTCCTCCGGTCACGGCAATCATGGCATTGTTCCACCTTGAGAACCCATTCCACGGACCCCGGACCTGAACATGAATATCTAATGACGCTACCACGGAGGGGGAGTCCTATGGTCTCGTCCACTCTCAGCGGAAGACTGTATAAAAACCAGCGGTATTAGACCCAATTTGTGAACAGAGAGGGTGACATACTGACAGAGTCTGTTACCGTGTTCACCCAGTGCCAAAACCCCAGGATTCAACGCTGTCCCTTTTAATTGTGGCTATCGGAGACTGTGTTTAAGTCTCAAAATAAAATTCTAAATTTTGATTTACTGAATTTGGCTTGATGATTTATTACAATAGCTATATATATTTGTATTATATGTAAAATCTAGAGTTACTATGACTTGAAATCAATAAAAATTTGGACCTTATAGACAGTGGTTCCTGTTACTGCAAGCCTAATACCAGCTATTAAAAAAAGGCCGTATGACAGCTTGATTTTCAACAGCACAACCAAACCTGATAAAGCACATCTGATTGATTTTGTCACAATTGTGTTCTATTTATGAGCCTATGGCTCCAAGGGAGACAACTGGTTGCACAAGTTAAAAATTGTTTATAACTTCCCTGGGAATCATGATTACTGCACACTGGGATGTTACAGACAAAACCCTGTTTGGTAGAAGAAAATGCACTGCCATCGGGGTGCTGTAGTGGTTTTTCCAACAAAGTATATGTCTGCTGGTAAGACGGAAGATGCTGAACGTAGTTGTCCCAAGATCCCAGCAAGTATTTTTTTTCACACAACAGTTCCTGAACACTACTGTAAAGTGAAGAAAGATTGTTTCCACATTAAAGTATTTTAACTCTTACACTGCAGAAAACTTACTAATTCCAATACTGAATGTCTTTTTTACCTATGTCTTCAAATCATAGATAATTCAATTTATAGCTGAAGTTTTTATCATAATTTTACTTATGTATTTGAAAGCCTGTTTTGTACCCAAAGCCACATTAAAAAAAAACAAACAAAAAAAGCCCCCAAACAAACAAACAAACAAAACCAGTCATCACTTTTCAAACTGTCTTGTTTCTCTCTCATGTAACATAGTTATTATATATCGTACCAAGATTGCCACCAAGGATCCTGCCTAGAATTAGGCCCACAGTGCTTCTGCTGTAAAATACTAAGAAATAGTTAAAAAATATTGTCTGTCTTGAAATGCAGGATGGATGTGTTTGAAAAGCTTCACTAATCAAATGCTATTCTTGCATTATCTCTGTCATACGGTTTTACTTAACCCTTTTTCATTCCTCGTTGGGTTCATTGTTTCCTTTTACTCCTTATATTTGCATTTATTTGGCACCTTGCTTTCTTTCTCTTTTTTGCAGTTTTGTCCTGCAATCTGCTATCTCCAATCCTCAGAACTTTTATCTTTAAAGTCTCGGGCCAGGGTACTATCACCCCTGCACTTCAACTGGGCTTTCTAAAGATAATTCCGGTTCCAGCAATTCCCTTCTTCCCTCTTTTCCCTGCAACTGCATCTTGAAAGCAAACAGCAATCCACTTATCACTGAAAAACACTGTAAGCTTGAGGCACTCAGGAAATGCAGCACCAATCCCTTCAAGGTTGGAGAATAATGAAACCACTTGTAGCTCATAGTCATATCACTTCTCTCCTTCATCTCTGAGAAGTAATATTGTAGAGGCAGATAAGATGAAATTGAGCTATGTGCCATGGGACACACCTGCAGAATGCCATGGGAGCATAGAGAAGCTTGTCTTCATCTGACCTTGGGGGGAAGAAATGCAGTGTGGCAGATACGCTACGGGGAGGAGCTTGCCAGACAAGTGACCAGCCCGTGATCACCCCATATCAAGGACATTAACATACATTGCTGACACCGCAATGTGTGATAGCTCGCTTAGTGACAAAATACTCTATAAGGAAAGAAATACCGTATAAAGACAGCTGGCTTTTCACAATAAACCTCTCAGTATCTTCACCAACCTGAGTCCATGCAATCAGTTGTCACAAATCATACCCAAAAAGGGACTTAAAATAGGCAGCTACAGTGGTTGCACTGTTGGCAGTGCTCAGCTGAACTTTACGGGGGCTGAAATGAAGCCTGTGGTGTGCCAATTGACATTTCCACAGGATGGAAGGTAAGCAGCCGAGAATGACAGGGAGTAATATATCCCAGGAACAAAAGGACGTCACAGATGTTAAAGCTGATTTTAAAAAAATGCAACAGGAAAATTGAACCTACAGTTTGAAAAGACTTGTTATGGGCTAAAGACTGTGATTCTACCAATACTAATGTTTTTGACCCACAGATGTGGGATGCTTTAGGTTTGCTTTGTCAGACCAAGCTATGCAGGGCAACAACACTGGCAGTGCTTTTGTGTCCGTGACAAATGGTATTTGAGGTGCTCAAGGCACATGTAGCAGTCAGAGACCAGAGAAAGAACTCTTGTGCCACCTTGACAACCCTTCTGTGCCCCCCCTGAGCGAAACACAAGGCTCTAATCATAAGCTTGGAGGGGCTGTGGGAGGAGAACCAGTGAATGGCCCTCAGTCCCCAGATCCATTTGATCCTGAGGAGGAGCCTGATCTTTCCCACCCCGTTTCCCACCACCCCCCCCCCCAAATCTGCATGATCAGTGAGCAGCAGTGAGAAAACACACTGCCACAGAGGAGGATGCCAATTTATTGTATGCTTTTCTGGTCATTTACCAGCCCAAGCAAACACCTAGATGGGAAGGCTTGCTTTACAGTGACATGAAAGAGCTGTGTTGCTCTGCCTTAGACAATGTCATTAGTACCCCTTTTACTATTAGCCTTTTGGAAACTCTGGAGAACTCATGCTCTGGAACCTCAAGACCCTAAACAAATAGCGGGACTTACGCTGATGGGTATACAATTCACTGTCTGGATGTCAGAATGGAGAGAGCTTTGCACTATTCAAGCTATGGACAATTTACAGCAACGCCACAGGCACATCTTGCAACCTATAGGTGTTGAAGCACTTGTGGGAGAGGGCAAATATGCACCTACTGCTAGACAGCTTTGGCTGCCTATAGAAGCCCTTTAGCAGTCAAAGCAGCTCAATTTGTGAACTTCTTGTAACATGACAGATGCTGGTCCCACTACAACCTCATTTGTTAATGTAAGACAAGGAGCTGATGAACCTTTTATCAAGTTTCTAGATAAGCTAAAAGCCACCCTACATAAGCAGATAGACAATGTCATGGCAAGAGAAATATTACTGAAGCAGTGCCATCACAAAATCTTATGTACTCTCACTCCCTGTTTTTTTGTGGGGACGAGACTGCCTTAGCCAGTGGGGTCTCATGCTCAGAATGAATTTATCATAGGGGCCACTGCCAAGCAGCATGTCCCAGCCATTACCTGGACAACACATTGACCAGTGTGGGTGGACCAGTGGCCTCTTCCTCAGAAGAAGTTGCAGCATTTGCACCAGCTTATGCAAGAGCCATTTCAAGCTGGCCACACCATTCCTAAAACTACTCCATAGAACTCTCCTGGTTTTGTTATTCAGAAAACAGGTGGAAAACTCCTGCACAATTTTCAGAAAATCACTTCCCTCCTTCATCTACTGAGAAGGAGTATCTTATCCTCTAACCATGACAGTTTGAAGCTGTGGTCTTGATCTGGACTGTGAGTGCAAGAAAAAAACCTTTTCTATGCAACAGCTCAACAACTTGTGTTACATGTTTTCAAAATTAATCATTTTTAGATCAAATCATTTGGCATTACTGGAAAAGTAAAAGTGAAAAATATTGAAAAGATATATAAGTAGATGGTACTCCGAGCTGTTTACATACATGTATATTTTGTACTTAAGTAACTTTTTTTCTCAGGAGCTAGTGTTCCATACTCCTTTTCAAGACTTGTGGTCTTCCTTTACAGCTACCCATTGTCACTTACTGTGTGTACATCCACTCTTGTGCATGTACATAAATGCCTTGAGCTGCTGATATGGGCCAACAAAATCCCCTTTTGATTTCTGCTCAGTGTCTATAATACAGACACTCCATGCAATAATTTAAAAGTTTTTCTTACACAAAGACAAACCAGATCAAAGGCGTTGTTATTTATTTTTTAAGAGAATCACTCCAGTTCTGTTTATGAGGACTTTTTAAATCCATTAAGCTTCAGATCAAAACAAAGCTGACATTAGTTTGATTACAGTGGGATAATAGAATTATCTTGGTTATGCCTTTTATTTTCCTCCTAGAATTTTAAATTCATCACCTACAGATAGTATTGCAGCTGTTACAGCTCTGCTGCTTCCTCACACCCCACGACAGCAAAATAAAATCTGATGACACTTCCACAAATAAAAAGATGCACAAAAGGGCAAAGAATAAAATTGCAGGGGTATCTGAGTGGAGCTGGGGCTATCCATGGCTGGTGCTGGGGCGCTGTATGGCTGCTCCCTCCTGGTGCCAGAGTGTGCATCGATGGGCTGAACCTGCAGCAGGTCTCAGGAGCTCGTCCGAGGCACGGGAAGCCGATGGGGTGCCGCAGGAGATCGTGGCAGCTACACCATAGAGATGTGGGGACACCAAGTGGCCAGAGGGACTGCATGGGCTTGGGATAGCTTTGGGGTGCTGGCACCAAAGTCCTGCATTTGCAGGCATTGCAGGGACACAGGGATGAGTTGAGGAAAATGACCTGAAGCAGGCTGTGGGTCCCCTGCTGATAGAAGGGACTGGGGTATGGGAGACCCTGGGGCCCTCACAGCAGAGTGTACTCCCATGAAAAGAGAGCAAGATATAGATGTGCAGAACTCCTCCACAGAAGTATATTAGGGAAGCCAACCTTGGTTAGGGTGAGCAAATGCGGAGAAACCCCATGAGCACTCGCCCCCATGCAAATTCCTTAGCCTCCATTGTTAGAACCCTTAATTCCTGGTTTTTCTGTTCCCCCATTGGTTAGATTTGGATCCTTCCCCTCATCAGTTGTTCCTCCAATTCCCTTTCCTGTTGGCCCACATTGTAATCCCCGCCACTACAGTTCATCATAAAATCAGGGCACCTGAGAGCCTCTGGGTCTTTCATTGGACTGCCTCTGAGGAATAAAGAAGCCCTGGAAGACCAAGAGCTGCCCCCTGCCTGTTGTTCCTGTGCTGCCTGAAGAGGAGCTGCCTGGCTAGGCTGCCTTTGCAGCCTCTGCCCCACTGAAATCACTAGAGCTGCTAAGGCTTGGTTGTCCCAGCAGCCATCACACGAGCACTAAATCAACAGGGGAGTGCCTGTGCCTCTGAGACCCAAAGTGCCTTTATAAAGGCACTTCATCGAGGAAGGTCGGGGCACCCCAATGACCCTCAGAGGCCTCCAGTGGTCAGCGGCACTGGGGGCCCCCAAAATTTCTTACAGGCTTGGGGATCTTTTCTCAGGCCAGTTGTCACTGGGGACCGTGAGTCCCAGCACAGTCTGGTGAGCCCAGTGGCCCTGAGATGGAGAATTGGCACCAGCTGGTGCCAGAGCTTGTCTGTCACCTACAGGTGGAAGGGGATGTGTCCTTGCTGAGGCCCCAGATGGGCAGAGTTGTAGTTGAGATGCAGATGTAGCAGAAACAGAGATGCACCTGGAGATACAAACTGGATGTACATAACAGAGACTCAAGGGAACCAAAGATTTGGTGCAACCATAGTGTGAATGTAGGTAAAAAAGGGGAAGGAGTGTCACCGAGACACACAAAGCAATAACGCACAGACAAGAGATCTTCGCAGGGCAGAGGTTCTTCCAGCTTCTCCTCAGAGCACGGAGAAAGAAGAAGAAGAAGACCTTTCTGTTTATTCTTTACTTTTTTATAAATTTGTGGATCTGGCAGAAGATTGGCTTTTTGGATTTCCACCCCTCATCCTCAGTGGCCAGACCCACTGTCAGTTACAGTTGTTTTTCAGGTTAGAAATATGCAAACAAAGGACAAAGAATGAGAAACAAAGGGTTTGTTTATGTTACATCTATGGGAAAGGTAGAAAACTGCTCCTAATATTGTACAGTAACCAAAAGATCTGACTCCATTATGAATTTCAAGAAGGCTAATAAGAAAGCTCAGAAAAACCAGGGTAACAAAGGAGTGCCTTTTTTTGTGGAAGGCTGGAACACCTTTGTATTTCTTGCTGGTGTAGCACCACATTTTAGGGATCCTCCCTCCACTTTGTGTCCTCCATCTCCATTTGCTACGTCCATGGATGGATTGTAACTTGTTACAACTTGTAAGCTGTGTAACTCTTCCTGAGTGGTTAAAAAAATTCATACTTTAGTAGGCTGGCAAAGTAAAGCATGTCTCTACTAGCAGCATTAAAGGTTTTATGATACAGAAGAGACTAATTGAACCTCATCAAGTATATATGGTTAACTCAGTAGGAATCAGCTGACCTGAGGTAACTATAGACTTAAGGCCATAAGAAAAACCTTTCTAGTTATGGTAAGAAGAATGGGATGATGGCAGTTCTTATGCTAATATAGAGTTATGCCATGTAAGGTTATGTTCCAATTTACAGTTGATTAGTCATCATTAGACATATTGTCATGTTTATAGTAGTCTCTTATGACTGGACACCTGCCCTCAGATCCACCTTATATATTGTTGTGTTTCCCGGATTTTCTGGTCTTTTGGAGTTGACCCTGTACAGTGTTGTTCTACCTGTTGTTATTCTATTCACTGAAGTTCTTATGGTTTTGGGTAACCCAATTGACCCGTTCTTTTATTTGACACACTACTCCCAGCTGGCCTGATTCTGGGTCACGGAAGCCAAACTGCGACAGCTAACTATGTTCTTAATTCTCCACAGTTTGTAGACTTAAAAAACTGTGGTTTTGCCACCATGAGTTCACCCGCTTCAGAAAACATCTCTTCAAGGGAAGCTAACCAGTGAGGTCCAGTCCTGGATTTTTAAGTCCAGCAGTTTAATTCCTGCTTTTGTGTCTTACTTATTTTCTAGATGCCTGAAATGATGCAATACAGGCTGAGGAAGAACTAGATATGATGGGATATGTGAAAGCTGTCATAGTAATCAGGAGGTAGAGATATTTTCTGCCAGCTAGTAGGAACACTGCCCAGGAGGCACTGGAGGGTTTTCCACATTAATTGAGATGGCAGAGGTTGGCTTTAAGTCTTGCCATGACTCCTGTGTTTTAATAACTTGGTATGGGTCTGATCTTTGGCACAAACTATTCATCTCTCTTTAGTCTGTACAAAACTGCCAGTTACATGGGAATCGCAAAATTCCACAAATACGGACTTTGGTTAGAAAATCAGACTGCAGTCTGCTCCTTCAGCTGCACAAGTTTACACAAGTTTTGAAAAATTACGCTGCTAGGTAGTAAGTGAAAGAACATTTCTCTCTTTTGCAAAATTACTCTGCATTTTCTGTCAGCTGTGGAATTGAAGCTAGTGAAAAGCTGCTTTTCTGCAATGGTCAGTGTTGACTGTAACCAGTGGACTTGTGAACACAGAATTTAAGTTTTGAGCTACAAAATACCTTCTGCAATGTAGAATTCAAGAGCTATTTCACCTGCTCATATGCTTTCTTGAAGATTCTTAAAGTCCCTCTAAAGATGGGGACTTAGATAAAAGTTGTAGATGGTCAACATTATTTTAGTTCAAAACCAAGGGTTGATGAGCCAGTAATATACGAAAATGGAAGTAGAAAACATTCTCTGAATTTTGTTAGACTGCAAATTGTGCACGCTTTCAAACTTTCCAAGGACTTTGTATGGTTTTGTATTTGATTGAATCTTCAGAAAGCTTTATGGCTGTAGCACTTCTAGATATTACATGAAGATGGAAGGAAAAATCTCCTGTAAGTGGTAACAGGAAGCTTTCACAAAGTACTGCTTTTGCTGGCCATGCTGTGACAATTAAAGAGAGTGTCACAGAAACAATAATTCTTAAAGCTAGTTTCTATTTTATTTGAAAATGTTTAAGTAGACAACCAAAATGACATGGTTAACATAGCAATAGTTAGGCAGTTCTGTCACCTGCTGGCTGGGGTTTTTTTGTGGTTTGTTGTTGTTGTTAGCTTGAGGTTTGGTGGGGTTTTTTTGTTTTGTTGTGTTTTGTTTTGTTTGTTTGTTTGTTTTGTTTGTTTGGGGTTTTTTGTTCTATACTAAGAAAAAAAAATCAGTGTTTTTGTATATATATATATGTGTTTCCAACAACTGCATAGTGAGTTCAAAAGCTGTGCATAAAATGCTATTTCAAAAAGGTGTCTAATGCTTTTTTTGCCAGTACTTAATATTATGTTCTAAGGCTCTAATACACATTTTTCCTTTCCATAGCATCCTTACTTTGCTAATACTTGTAGTGTTATATAATTTGTGCATGGTATGGTTTTGTAACTGTTTTTTATTTCTGCCCGCCCCAGTTAAGCAGAATACTTAATTGAAAATTTAGTTTCGCTTCTGAGTAAGTTTTACTGTGTAGGTGTTATCATTATGATTTTTTGTTAATGGATATTTATTAGGAGAGCTGAAAGAAACATATTTCTTTAACTCTGACTGCCATACAAACCAATGTACTTCATTTAAAGCCTTAAAGGTGGATGCAACACCACAGATATAAAAAGCGGAGCAGCCATTCTGTGCACGAGCTTCTGGAAGTTAGCCACTGTTGGGGCTGAGCAGGATGAAGGCTTTTGCCTAAGGCCATAGGAGAAATCCCCTTAGTTATGGTGAGCAAAAACTCACTCTCATTGCCTCCTGGGAGTTTTTATGTTAATGTTGCTAGAAAAGTTCATTCTTTCTCCTGTTGTTACTGCTTCATATTTGGTACATTTATTTTAATATTCCTAACCGCAGTTTATGATTGGAACCCTTCCCCCAGACTCCACCCCTATTCTACTCTATATAAGTTACTGTTTCTATCCTGGCCCTCACACTTTCTGGTGTACCCTATACTGTGAGCGCCTTCTATGTGTTTGTTGTTTTGATTATTAAAGCCTTTTGTTTTGGCAGAATTGCGCCCATCTCTCAAATTCATTTACCACCTGGAATTTCTGCCAATAGCCCTAAGGTAGTCACCGGCCACACCATCAGGGCCTGGGGTGCTACAGGCCATGATCCCAGCGCTGTCCGTTTTGCTTCGTGGATTTTTTCTTAGTTCTCAATAAAACATTTAGAACTCATTCACTCTTGGGGTCTGAGTCACGTATAACAGTAATGATATACAAGAGTATGTCATTACTGTTATTACCTCAGGATACAAGTCTATCAGAAATGGACACTGTTGATCATTTGAGAAGGAAACTCCATCATTTGAGAAAAATATTTGCAATTAAGCATCAATGCAATCGAGATGTAGGAACTTTTGTGTGTTTGCTTGCTTGTTTTATTTTACCCTTAGAATAAATGTGATTTTTTTCATTGAATGAAATCTGTTTCCTTGAAAAAATCCTCTCATCAGGTAAACCAAAATCATAGTCATTAAATGAAAAATAACAAAGAATATCACTATGCAGATCTCTCATGCCTGTCCATAGCAACTGATATCACTTTTAGTGTCATTGCTAATACTTGAAGGTGTGTGTAAGGAAATAATACTCCATTCCCTTTTAAACCTATATACACACATCAGTTGCACCAAATCTTTGGCTCCCTTGAGTCCCTATGATGTACATCCAGTCTGCATCTCCAAATGCATCTCCTTTTCTGCTATGTCGATATCAACTACAACTCTGCCCATCCAGGGCCTCAGCAAGGACACATCCCCTTCCACCTGCAGGTGACAGACAAGCTCTGGCACCAGCTGGTGCCAATTCTCCATCTCAGAGCCATTGGACTCACCAGGCTGCACTGAGACCTGACCTGAGAAAAGCTCCCCAAGCCTGCGAGAAATCTTGGGGAGACCCAGTCCCTTTACATCAGCAGGGGACCCACAGCCTGCTTTAGGACACCTTTCTCAACATCCCTGAGTCCCTGCAATGCCCGCAAATGCAGGACTTTGGTGCCAACACCCCATAACTATCCCAAGCCCATGCAGTCCCTCTGGCCACTTGGTGTCCCCACATCTCTATGGTGTAGCTGCCACGATCTCCTGCGGCACCCCATCGGCTTCCCGTGCCTCGGACGAGCTCCTGAGACCTGCTGCAGGTTCAGCCCATCGATGCACACTCTGGCACCAGGAGGGAGCAGCCATACAGCGCCCCAGCACCAGCCATGGATAGCCCCAGCTCCACTCAGGCGCCCCTGCCCCCTGTGAGCTCCCGCCAGGAGGACTGAGCTCCCACTGCCGGGGTTCCCCTTGTGCAGTCCCGCCTGGAGCTCAAGGGCCGTCTCCAGTTCCCATCTGCGCCTCCTCAGGCGGCAGCGCCCACGCAGCCCAGTCAGGGACGGCGAAAGCGCCCACCCACACCCCGGGCACACACACACACACACATGCGATAGCACCCATGAGTGCACCCACAGGTGCGTGCACTCAGTGTCCCCATAGCCCGGGCTGGGGCACGCCCGGCACCCAGGAACCCACAGTGCCTGGGGACGGCACCCTCAGCACCCCCACATCTCATGGGCATGAGAGAAAAGCTGTAAGGGATGGCACGGCCGAGTTTTACTGTCGTGGGGTGCTACAGATGTGTCTGAGGTGCTGGAAGCGTCCTCCCTGTCCCACAGAGCCAGTGGTTCCGGCTCCAGGACGGGCCTGCCGCCGGCAAAGACCGAGCCAAGCAGCGACCGTATTAGCGCCTCAGCAGCAGGATGTTCAAATAGGAAAAAAGTAAACAAACAAACAAACAAAACAAAAAAAAAAAAACGCAGCACAACTTCTTGCGGAGTAAGTATCTTAAATATACTAAAATATATTCAAGTGCAAAAGTGACGATGCCCTTCCCTTCTGTAGCCGCTCTGAAGAGGAGCACCTGACGTTTCTTTTTCTATAAATTTACGTCTCCTGACGGGGCTGAGGATCAGCCCCTCATTGCGGGAAAAGACGATTTCACTCCTCGATCACCGGCTGAGTAGGTACCTATCTTTCACTAGGCCGAATAAAATGACCTCTGATGTACATATGTAGCTCGAATTTTGCCTGCAAGTGAGCGGAGGACGGCGATTCCCGGACCGAGAGAATGCACCACTCGCTCGCTACGGCGCCTGGAGCGGACCTGGTGCTGGGAAAGCGGGTAAGTGGTTAAAAACGCCCGTGGGTCTGCCCGGGGGCGGTCCGGGGCAGGCGGAGGAGGGGCTGATCGCTGCCGGCCCCGCCGCTCATACCGCCTCTCGCTGGAGTCCCGGCGGCGACGGCTCCTGGCGGCGGCTCGGGGCTGCCGCTCGGACAGGGAGGGCGCCCGTGGGACAGGTAGGCAGTGATAGAGCCCGTCCCGTCCCGTCCCGTCCCTTCCCTTCCCGTCCCTTCCCTTCCCTTCCCGTCCCGTCCCGTCCCTTCCCTTCCCTTCCCTTCCCTTCCCTTCCCTTCCCTTCCCTTCCCGTCCCTTCCCTTCCCTTCCCTTCCCTTCCCTTCCCTTCCCGTCCCGTCCCGTCCCGTCCCGTCCCGTCCTTTCCCGTCCCGTCCCGCAGGTGCCGGGTGCGGCAGCCTTGGGGAGGAAGCGGGGATGAGACGGCGTCGCTCCCGGGAGCGGGGTTTGCCTGAGGCAGAAGCATCCTCCGGGGAGCGGATGGGGTTTGGGGCAGCCCGCGGTGCCTCCGCCTTTGCAGAGCATCCAGGCGTGTTCGTCCCCGCGTTCATGCGGGGTGACCGGGATGGTGGCGCGGGATGCGGTAGCGCCCCTGCGGTCCCGAGCCCGGACGAATCGGTTCAGGTTCCCCTCAGAGCACTTTTTTTTTTTAAATGTTATCCTTCGTTTTCACGGAAGGCTTTTGGCAGTCCTGAGCGGAGACTGGAGCGAATGTACGTGCTGGAATAGAGGGATGCCTGTGTATAGATGTAAATTAGCGTGATCTGCACGTGAAAATGCACATCTGTTTAATACCTTGATTGCGTTCCAGCATATGTCCCTCAGCAGAAGCTGCCTAGAGAGTTGTGTGGTATCCTGCACAGATTTTCTTTTGGCGACAGTAACAGTAGTGTAAACATTTCCTATTTTGTTTTTCAGCCAAGGAGTAGGTTCAATCTGGAAATGTAGGCACAAATCAATTAGGAAAAATACGCAGCTGCTTTTCCTCGAATGGAGATCTTTTGGTAATCTTATTAATTACTTAAATGTTGCTGCCAGTCATTGAGTACTGAAATGTAGTCAAAGTGAACATGCATTTCCTAGAATCACGTACAGCTCTGTAGTTTTTCCAAAGTACCAACTTCTTACTGGAGAGTGAGTTTAAAACCTCACTTGGAATGTGTCGTTGGTACAGAAGATGCTTCATAGCTTCTTTTTCAAGTTGGTAACTTTGCAGAAGTGTTTTAGAAAGCTGATTGACATAATGACTCTATATAGGAAAAATGTTTTTATCCAGCATCTTGAAGAACAAAGAAAAAAAAAAAAAAAAAAAAAAAAAAAAAAAAAAAAAAAAAAAAAAAACAAAAAAAAAAAAAAAAAAAAAAACAAACCAAAAGAAAAGTCTGGAGAGTAGTATTTGTTCCCCAGCAGATTAGCTGCAGACCTTTGCTGAAAACTCTTAGATTCTTTGATTGAGCAGCATGTGTGATGTGAGACTGAAACTGAAAGCTGACTTCAGTTGCCTTGTCAACATCCCTAAATGGTATTTGTGCCCAATAACACAATACTTGGAGGAAAGCATATGTAATTAAGTATGTGTATTCTTGAAGTGCATGGAGGTGGGGTGCAACTATCTGAGCTGGAGACAGAATTTAGGAAAATACTAGGCTGGGTGGCCAGATCATTCTATTGCTTGCTAGTTACTGGCCCTGCAAATGAAATAGTATTAGCATGTCTAGTTGGATTTCCTATCTCAAATCAGAAAGACCAGCTGGGCAGGTGTTCTCTAGATTTTTAATAAGCTGGACAAACTGTAATTTAGCACCAAGTTTCTACTTGTTTGCCTATGTAACTCATACACTCACACAGAATCAATATATGGCGCCTTATGTAATAAACTTTATTTAGTTTTTCTTACACAGCCAACTGTGTGGCCTTGTCATACAATCAAATTTAAATGTGTGTTGCTTCCACAGGAGGTGAATAAGTGCATCATATTAGTATTGACTGTTAATACGCTATGGAGATGCCATGGCTTTGTGCTTGGCTCCTCAGTGTGTGGTTCTAAGTCTGGAGTGTTACAAGTCTCAGACAGAAAAGAGCAGTTCGTAGGACTGTCTATGAAATCTGTGGTTTCACACACTGGTTATAGTCCATACCTGGCAAAAAAATTTCTAAACTGAAGGCAGCTCAGTGAGCTGTGTGAAGTCACCTGGCTGTGTCTACTTAATTCCCCTGGTAACAGAGTTCCTCTTTTCTGGTATATCAGGTAGTAAAAGGGTCTGGAGGTGGCACAGTTCTCCAGGGGCAGGGCTGTACATGTCGGGTTTGAGTCCCCACAGACTGAAAGTGTACTATACTTGCATTGGGGGGTGGGGGGAGGAGATGCCTTAGCCCTTTGTATATACATTTCACCATTTAGATGTCTACTCAAAACTTCTATAGCTAATACCATAACTTTAAGTGTGATTGGTGGATTGTGAGTGGGCACCTGGAGGACCTGACCAGGTGTTACAGTGTTAAGTGAGCTGTTTTGAGGTGAGCAGAAGGGTTTAACCAAGTGAACAATCCTTCGATGACTTGCATAACCACGTTTTCCACAATCAGCTGTTCAGCTATATGGGTACACACACCCCCCTGAGGAAGCAAGTGCAGTTAACAAAAGCAATTAACTAATCTATGCAGAGAATACAGGAACTGTGCACTAACATACTTAAGTCTGATTAACAGCTAGCAGAGTTTGGAGTGGGCTTTTGACTGCAGCTGGTAAGGATCCCTTGAATTTATATTCAGATTACTTGGCAGGAGTTTTTAATGGTTTCTGCATATTGCTTTTTCATGTAGGCATTTTCACGTCTTTCTAGAGAAAGCAAGTGGCTTTTGGGGAGGGTAAAAACCAGATTCTTTGTGTATGTGCCACAGTTTTAGTCTAACCAAAGATATGATGGTTTAAAAACCCCAAAGTTACGTAGATGGTACTGTAAGATGAATATGATCCCCTTTTTTTTTTTTTTTTTTCTTTGGTTTTGTTTTGTTTTGTTTTTAATTAGTTTTAATGGAACACAGTGTAGATGAGTAGTGTTTCTTTAGGTATGGACAGGAATGGTGTAGTGAAATGACAGTCGAAATTCTTACATCCTTACTTCTGTTAAGTGGTGTCTTCCTTGATGAATGATGCCAGTGGAATCCAATTTCAGTATGTAGTTGTTATGTTACTGACTCACTGCCAGGAATTTGATCCTGATTTTTAATATTATCAGATTAGTTTGTCAGTAATTAGTACTGATTTCATATGCTCCAGTCAGCATAGCATAAACGTAGATATAACTGCAGTATTATTTCATCTGTGAGAAGAATCTGTGTCTGGATATTCCAAATGTTGTTGGTTGTTTTTTCTTTTTTTTTTTTTTGCTTGTGAAAAGGGTATGTATCATTTAAAGCCATCTGTCACAAAACTAGGAGAAATATTCTAAGGAAGGATTTGCTTTACTGGAATAGCTTTATTGATTGTGTCAGCATTCATGTTAATTAACCCATTCAAACTGTCTGGTCTTTAGCTGATGTTTTGCATGTGTAAGGGTTTGTGGTTCATGCCTTTGGATATACACATTAGGTTTCAATTAAAATGTGGACAGCCATCTCTTCCAGTTTTATCAGTGTTTTGTATCTGACTGTCAGAGAAATTAGCCAATAGTCAGCAGTGAGATACTAGTTCTGAGGTCTTTTGATGTGCGAGACAATGAAAACATACAGCAAAAAAACATAATTTTAACTTTGATATTGGCTTGCTGTGTGACCTGAGGAAAGAAATTCAATCGTTTTTCTGTTGCTGTAAAAGAACACCCTTCTCAGCCTACCAGATCATTTTTGTTGAATACACAGAGCTGCATGAGCAAAATTATTTTTTTGAAGAAATTTAAATACTTAATATTAATCTGTCATTTTAGAATTACAATCACCGTCATGAAGATGGCTCTAGTGTCCACCACTACAGCCACAGGAGATGTATAACAGCTCAAGGACAATAGCAAAAAATTATTTTGCTGTTTGTAACCTAAACCCCAAGACAAAAGGCAAGAGGAAATAAGGAGAGGCAATGAAATAATGAAGACACATGTCAAGCTAAAGTCATGTTATTTTTCATCAAAAGTCAACAGAAATTCATACATTTAAAGGGACTTAAAATAGCTCTTTTTTAGATGAGAGTCTTCAAACGGGAGACGGTGAAGAACTAATTCTCTGTAATACCAGTATATTGCCAATGATGGCTGGAACCAAGGCTTGCCAAACAAAGGGTCAGCATCTTGTAAAGTACTGGAAATGCTGGGCATGGGAGGAGACCATGAAAGGCAAGGGGCATCTCAGAGAAGTCATGACCTTAGGATGATGCAGAAGTTGAATTTGTCAAGCTTGACAAGAGAAGATCAGCAGGGGTTTGTGGTAGAATTGTCCAGGCAAGAGTTGGGGCGGCCCTGACCCATTGTGGTGGTGTTTCTCCGGGACAGTGTTCATCTGGAAGGATCTGCTCAAAGCAGCAGTGGAGGGTGTAGAGAAGGAAGGGCTGGCTCAGGGTGCCTAATAAAGAAAAATGAACAGGAGGAGGGTAATGTGTGTTTAGGGCACCTGGCACAGTTATGAACAGTACCAGGGTGGAACACCAAACCAGGCCTCATAATCAAATCATTTTGATGGACTGCAAAGGAAAGAAAAATTAACTGGGCAGAAGGTGGTATGTGAGCGGGTAGTTTATTCCATGCACAACCCCGTTTCTTTTGGGAAGAAGCCACTGCTTCCCCAAGTTTTCTGCACATCACAGGCATTATGTCCTGAATTCTTCCCTCACAGTGCCTGTTTTCTTCAGGGGTAGGTCCTGTAAGTCCTCTTCAGAGTGAGTAGTGCTGTATTTCAGGAGCAGCTGTACAAGACATACATTTCTAGTACACAATTATTCAAGAGACAGTATGGGCAGGAGGATGTTGTTCTTAACATGGTTTGGTCTCAGCCTTGCAAGAATACTTTTCATTAATGAAAGTGGAGACATCTGTAGAGGGCTTTAATGAGTTCAGCATGTTTAAAGCAACTTTGAAAGTTTCTCTTATACAGAAGTCTTGTCTGTTTTTCAGAATTTTGATTGGCAGGGCAAGGGTTGGGTGTTCTTGGTGAATTTAAAGGACTTACAGAGCGAGTAGTAAAATAACGTTATCACCTGGTGACATTGTTACTTGTCTTTGTGGAAATGTTTTGATTTTATCTTGCAGACATTTTCTCAAGTATAGGAGAAAAATACTCAAGGTGAAGATAACTTTGATTTAGGATTTTTTTTCCCATCCCCCACTGTTAGTTGGAGCACACTTCTCTGCTGTCATAGGGCTTAGGAAAGGTGATTTAAAGTGACTTAAATAAATGATAAATGATGACTATGTTATGTTACCTTCCCCTCTCTTCTTGTGGCCCATAGAGAAGCTTCATAAGCCGTTGATTTGGATGAGAGGTTTTGAATCCTGACTTTTAAAGTTTCAGCATTGCTGGGCTGATTAACTAGAGCAGCAAAAGAGTTTCGATCGCAGGGCTCTGCCAAAAGGAGCCCCCAAAGTGAGTGTTTTGTGTGAAAGCATGCCTTGCAGTTTGAGCCCAGAGTGACAATGATTGTAACACAATGCTCCTCATGTGACAGTGAGACAAAGAGGCCATTATGCACGGCTGACTGGCATCAGATCCTCCAAAAGCCAATAGTCAGACCAAGCTTGATCACCCTGAGAATGTGAACACACTAGAAGCACTTGCATGTTAAAAAAAAAAAAAAAAAAAAAAAAAAAAAAAAAAAAGGTGTGTTTGTGTGTGTGCACGCCAAAGTCTGGTTAAGTTTAAGTACAAAATTACATAAATTATTTCTTTTTTGTTTGTTTGTTTTTGGAAGCTGCTGTAAGGAATCAGCAAAAAACATGAAACATAGCGTTGAGAGCAGACATAGTGGGAATAAGATGGAGTATGCCAACAAGCCAAGTGGATCTTCCACTTAGTTTGCTTCTTTGCTCCATTGCTTCCTTGTGTGTGTTTTTGAGCATGGGTAGCTGAGTTTTAGTTTCCTCTAAAATGTTTACGAAATTTTGGACCTATTGACACTGGTCTGTCAATACACACGTCATGATCATGGAACTTAAGCACAAATACTGGCTGTGTGTGTTTGTAGGTGGCATCTGTTAGGGAATTTATAAATGCTTTTGAAAGGGTTCAAGAGCACTTGATACATGAAGAAATATCCCTGACTTTGTGGGGTTGTGGCAGTCTTGGTCCCAAAGGCAACAGGGCTGGAAATCTGCTGAGTAAATAGGATACTGCAGCTGGAGTGGCAAGCTCTTCAATTAGAAATAGTTTTACCTTTGCAGCCTTCAAGGCTGGATTGACTTCTCCAGCACATGGGAGATAGCACCTGATGATGGCCACAGTTACTGGTGATCACAGCCTGCAAAGAATTTTGTCCTTATTCCCTAACTACTGCTGTATGTCACTTTTCCGTTTAACTGTTTTCCTATGATAAGAGTAATTTCACAATCTTCACAGGCTGCCTGAATCCATCACTGTCACCTCTGAAAAATCAGAGGCTGCCTCTTTCATATCCTTTTTTTGCCTGTGAAAACTCCGCTTACCTTTCTGGTCTCCTTCCCTCCCAGCTTCCATCTGCTTAGATGGTGACAGTATGAAAACGGAATGATGATTTAGGCCCCTTTTTCCAGAACTGTTTGTGGGATCCTCCGGTCTGGGGGAGCCCTCTTGGGATGGAGCACTGGACAGGCTATTTATCAGCAGCACCACCAGCTCCCTCATTTAACTGGTGGCTCTGCTCGCTCTGTAATGGAGCTTTCCTGCCTTTTTAATCCACACCACATGCGGGTGACCCGAGCAAACCCTGTGGCAAGACAGAAGGCCTGTTGTGTATTTGTAGAGCAGTTGCTCGGAAGCTGATGTACAGCTGTGGCCGAGCTTGTTTGGAAGTGAAGAGTAACTTGATCTTTTAATCTTTTTTTTTCTTCATCTTCCTTTCCCCTTCCGCTCCCCAAACTGATAGTGCAGATAGCAACTCTTTCTGAAGGGTACCTACCAGTGAGATTGAAATGTGTATTTTAAATTGAGGGGTGGAGTTCATGAAGATTTTATCAGTCTGCAAAGAATGAAATTTCTATTTGTTTGGTTTTTTTTTTTTAATAAATTATTTTTAGCTAGTTTCATTTATTTTAAAATGAAAGCTGTAACTGTACAGGGGCTGAGGGTCCAGTTTTCTTTCTTGCATTGAGTAAATGAGGAGTGACTCAAGTGAGATCACTGAACTTCCACTGAACTGCAGTGAAGTTCACGATGCCAGACCATTGTTCGTACATTTTAGGGTCTGTGAAGACACACATATCTGTGTCATCCAAATATACCAAAGCCAGAACAACTGGCCTCTTTTAATAGATAATAAAATTTTCTTTTAGACAAAAGTGAAGTTGTCAGCACTGTGATGGACTCTGCTGAGAGTGCATACGGTGCTCTTTGTGCTTTAGGATTGGTTTGGATTAAAGGCACTACGCATTGCAGATTCTGCTGTGCAGGTACACCACCGGCCTCCATCACTTTAAAAAAAGATGGTCCTGAAGAAAAAAGGTCACTACTTCCAGGGAACTTGTTTAAACTCTGAACCCACAAAAGACTGCATTTTTAATTACTGAATAAGAAGATTGCATGACTAGTTGTTGAGAGAGTAAAATAAAAACATTGCAAGAGAGAAACTTCCTTATTTTAAGTATCCCCACTGCTTGTCAGTAGATTTTTTCATCTCTGTAACCTATTTCAGAGAGCTGTGAGACTTTATCTCATCTCTGGAACAATACTGTTCCTCTGCAGCTTTATTGCACTTTTTAAATATGCTCCATTCTTTCATGCTGAGCCCTAGTTCATGCCAATTTGCATTATGTATGAATAATGACAGCCAGGATATGCATTCATAGTAAGTGAACCTCAAAGGATGCAGTGATTTGGGATTCTGGTCTGTGCCACTAATATGCAGGAGAAGATTTTTTTGTGGTTTTGCAGATTGCCAACCTTTCTTGTGTGTATTTTAACTGTGGATCAACTTCGGAAAAGAGAGTTTTGTTTGGCTTGTTTGATGAAGCAGTGCTGGGATGCAGGGAGGAAATGCCCTTTCTCATCTTGCAATGAGACAAGTTGTGAAGAAAGCCTGAGGTTGCTGCTGTCTGCTGTCTGTTGCTCTTGGTCTGCACAAGGGGGTTTTGGAGTTAAGTAGAAGTCCATTGCAATCACTCCAAAAATGTCTAGTGCCACTTGTGAGGAATAATGACCACTGAATAACATTTCTGGAGGCCTGCCTGCTAGATACACACTTCAAACTTGATGATCTTCTCTTTTGGGATTCTCTCAATAGACTTTTGAAAATTACCCTGCATGGCCTATCTCTTAGGCATATGAGTGTATTTTTCTTCACTGCTGTTTCCAGCAAGACCACCGTGGGGGGAGTGGGGAAGTATAAAAGCAGACTGACAAAAGGGCATTATTGGCCCCTTCAGAGGTGATCCAAATCTGTAAAAAAAATTCTGTCAGTCATGACATTGGGTGTGGTGGTTCCTTTATGAATGTTTAGGACCCAGCAGTCGGTATTTCATTATTGCTACTCCCAGTTAGTACCATAAGCGTGATGTAATTGTCATCATGGCAGAATATCAAACTGGAGGCATGGGTCCTGAGGGTAGGTTGAAAATGGAGACTAGCAGACCTAAATTATGTTTTTAACACTGCTGTTAACTTGTTTTGTGAAACAAGATGAAACACACAGACAGACTGGAACTGAATGCTTTCCATGTACAGTATGGTTATTAAGAGTAGCCTCAAGAACAGAAGGCCTTGCAGTGTTAGAAGAAGTGTGGTAGATCTTGTAGGGAGTTATGTGAATTAAAATACTGTATGTACTGTATGTACATTATTGCCTAATGTGTATCTAAAATAAATGTGCTTAAGTGAGTGCTATCTTTTGCTCTGTTCACTAGGTTGAGTGAAAACAGATTCTTGCAAAAGAAAAGAGATCTCAAAATATGTGTGGAAACTTTCTGAATCCCCTTGAATCATGGAGCAGCCTTGAACTCCTGACAGCATAACGAAAACTTCTGAGCAGTGACAAAGAGCATCTGCCCTGGCTCATGTCACCCATTGGGGCAGACTCCTTCCAAAAAACAGTCACTTGCTCTCCTGGGGGGTGGTGGGGAGAATTATTGTCCCAATCTGCCTTCCAGAGAGAAGAAAGATTTTTACATGGGTTAGTTCATTGGGCAGCTGACAGGTTGGGGTCAGGCCAAGTGCCCGTCATTTGCCCAGCTCATGGTGGACAGCTTCAGCTTCCAGCACAGAAATATCCTTCTGCCTTTCAGGAGGAGATGCAATGAGTATTGGTGCTGTTTTTGTTGCTATGCCACACATACTTTTACCTTTCTTTGCACTCTCTGGAGCAGCAGAGAAAATTGGTAAGGAAGGTCAGATAATCCCTTGCTGCTTACTGGATGAAGTGGATAAAAAGTAGTTTTCTGCAATACTGCAGCTGGCCTGTCTGTCTTCATGCTTACAATAGCAACATACATTTCTCTGCTCTTGGTAGAAAGCCTGTGTGAAATTGAAAAAAAGAAGTTAGTTGAGGGAGAAAGTGTCATTTTGCTATTCAGGACAGTAGATGCTAAGAGTGGGTTCTAGAGCCAAAAGAAAATCAGCTGGTCATAAAACCACTTGTTGGCCAGCTCAGGATGCCTGAGGTTTTCACCAGGTGTGATCTGTGGAATTTTGAAGAAAGGCAGTTCCTGAGTTCAGGTTTCATCCCAAATTTCCATACAGATCAGAGGACAGTGTCCCTTCCATTTTTGTTCTTCCAAGGATCTCCCTCACAGTGATTATTCAGTCCCTCTGCAAATGCTGTGCTGTTTGTCACTGTCCCCTCAACCCTTTGCTCATCTGCTGGCAAATTAAGGCAGCAGATGCACCACTGAATGTGAAATTTCATGTGGTGCAATTTCCAAATTCTAGGTTGCTTATGTCTCTCTCATCCATTAATGAGAGATGACACATTCACACGTTCAGATAACTAATGCTCTTCTTTCTGAAAACAGGGACTGCTTTTAATTTACCTCTAAGGAGGGAAGAAAAAAAAAAAAAAAAAAAAAAGGCAGAATTTGGAATACTTAGTTTAATTTTTAATGAATGATTGAACCAAGACCAACATTCTTGTAGTTTTAACTGAGAGGCAGCAGAAGTTGTAACAAAGATGCTGCTAGTGCCAGTTGGGCTATAAGTTTTAAGTCTACTTTACAAAGTTTGCCGGTTTTCTGGCAGAGTCTCTGACACATACACTCCAGTCAATCAAAGTAAAGTGCCTCTAACAGATGTGGCAATTAAGCAGGAGAATTCTGTCTCTCTCATTTAATTTTTATTACAGAGAATAAGAGTACATCATTAAACCCACCATCATAGAGATTATTTTTTTTTAAAATTTGGCGTACAAATGTCTGCAAAAATTAGATCTCTGAATAGGGTGCCTTGTTACTAAAGGTGCTTTGTCAGACAGTGATATAAACAGACGATTTTGTATGACAAATACTTGCTTGCACAACTGCTCTCCTTTTGCACAATGCAAAGAAGTACAGGCTTAAAGAAGTCAACATGTGTCTTGAAGGATAGTATTTTGTGGGATTTAGGGCCTTGTGTTCAAGTTGATAGAAACATGGTCTCGATTCTTTTGGGTTCAAATTATACTGCCCTCAACTGAAATCAGCAGCAGACATTTAAAAAGGTTTCAGATAACCTGTAACCCAGGTAAATGAACATTTTAAAGTAAGAGAATTTTTTTTTTGATAAACAGTATTAATTGCAATCTAAAAAAAGTTTTCTTCTGATTGTTGGAGCTTCGAAGGCATTTGCAAGTATTAGTTTCTTCTACTGACGTATTCAGTGCTCTTTTTAAAAAGGTCTCTGGTTCATCATTAGACAAAATTAATTTAAGAATTTAATGATTTGAGGTGCCCTAAAATTTATGGCAAGAGAAAACTGATACTGATATAAATCAGAACAGGAAGCTTTGATCTGAAGCTCCTTTGTTAGTATAAAAGGCATAAAACACAAAGCTGTTTACTTGGTCATTCTTAGAAAGAATCTGCCTGCCACAAGCTTTGGTGACAGTTTTATTTCTTTGAGGTTTTATTTATTCACTAAAGCATAGCATCTTGTCCTACAGCTTCAACTGGTGCTCTGGGAGTGTATTGACCAGTTTGTGCCTGTGTACATTCACTGGCATGTTTAAAAATCTTCAGTAGCAGAAAACTTGCAGACATCACTGGCACCTGGCAAAGTTGAATTTCTCCCCAGGAATTTTAATTTTTTTCTCTGCTGGCAGATAGGGAGACTAAGTACTAGTATTCCACAGTTGCAAACATGGTTTTAAATTTGTATTAATGTTTATGGAGGATGTAATATGTTTAAGACAGTTTACTGTGAAAACCACGTTTTATGCATGTTGCTCAGTCTAAAGGACTCTTGAGATTGTGTGGTAATCCCTGTGAAAGTTCTTCAAGACTTAAATAAATATAAGATTTATCCCTTTAATTGTGTACTTGTTAAAAAACTAGAATTGACTTTTGGTTTTGAATCACATTCTTCCATTGTCCCCTTTGAGTGCAGTACTACATCCATTCCAACCTCTGCAAATAACAAAAATAAAAGCTAGAAGTGAGTGAATGAACTGTCAAAGGAAACACTTTTGCATTCCCCATTCTGCTAAAATGTTTTGAACTTTCCTTGTAGGATGGTGGTGGTATGTGAGGCTTTGTGCAGTGAATCACAGATGCTTTGATTGCTGGAGGTGGAAAAACTGATCTGTAATGCATTGAAATGTTTCAGAAGCCGTTAGGGGGAAATGGCATTAGAATTAATTAATTTTGGTTTTTTAAGTAGATTGTTTGAAAAGTGAATTTTGTAAGCTGTGATAAAGATTGCAGGAGTGTAATGCTTGGTGTAAATCATGGAAACAGGAGCTAGCTGGTAAGACAACTTTATTTTCTGCTGGGCGTTACATGCAAAATGGCATTTCACTAAATGATTTACAAGGACAAAGGTACTGAAGCAGAGTTGCCAGCAATTTTTTTCACAAATTTTAGCACCTTGTTAGCAGCCAGAAGTTATAAACAAATGCAGGAGTTTGTAGGTCAGATTTTCATAATGTAGGGGTCCAGTGAAAGGCTGTGACAAGTGCAGGGAGCTGCAGACTGAAGAATTTTGCCAGTGATAGCAGAGGCTGTGTCTATGAAAGGGAAGAATCCAATGTATGATGAAAATGTATGTGGAAAAAGAGAACATGCATGTGATGGGCAAGGGAAGGAAACAGAGGCTGTCTTTGAAGAGGGCTGAAAAGCAGAATACTTTTAAAGGAAGGTGGGCAAATTGAAATTGATCCTAAATTGCATAGCAAGATAAAATAATTCTCTGAGTCTTTTGATTGTACTCTTATATATCCTGGCAATAAGTTGGAAGTGACACAATATCTGGAGGGCTGATAATAGGAAAAGAGGGATCACAGAAACTTTGTTCAAGAGAGGGTAAAACCATGAATGATAATTTCCACAGCAGTGGAACAAGGGCATCGGTGTATTTGGGCAGCCACAGGATTGTCCCAGACAGTTTGTCAGCAACCACAAAGTTTTCACAGTTACCTCCACAAGTGCAATGTCCTCTTTTTTTTGATTCCCATTAGGGAGGAAAAAAAAAAAAAAAAAAAAAAAAAAATTCCATAATGTGATATCTGATTAATATGGTATATGGCCAAGGGACTATGACAAAAGTTTGATACGAATATCTTTATCACGTAACTCTATAATAAAGTTTTCATACATGCTAGTAATACCTAATTTCATAAATAATTCTTCTTAAACACATGCATTCAGTCATTTTAACTTAATTTTATAGACTTTACCTGTACTATTAAAATAGACCTGGGATTAATATAAAGAGATGTTTCAGTAAGGAATACATTATTTGAAAAAATATTTTTAAATATATTCATTTAAAAAAAGAAAGGGAGAAGATGGGGAAAAAAGCAGAGGGAGATATAATTTTTGTCTCAAGCCTATACTTTATAGACTCTATTAAATTATAGTTGATTTGCCTTTCCTGCTGAGAACTGTTAACTCCCAACATCCACCCTGGGAAAGATGCCTAGGGCTGAGAGGTCCCATCTGTGTATGGCCCTGACATAGTTTTTTATGTTTCACCTGAAATGTCTTATGTAAAAGAATCATATCTGGATTTATATTCAAGGTGCTATTTCATCTTCTCTAAGTGTGTTTTTCAGAGACTTTGGTTTGAATTCTACACAGCTTTAACTCTTTTTATTTGGTAAATTTAAAATTGGGGGGTGGGGGGGGGAAGGGAAGGGCTGCATATTTAGCTAAAAGATTTTTGTTAACAGCTCATCCTGCTGGCTCCCTGTGAAAATAATCTTTATAGACCAATGATACCATGGGCTATAGGTAACCTTAATAGTTCAACACCTATACTTGCTATCTGCTGGGAAAAAAAGGAAATACTTTCAAGTGAAAGGACCCTAATTTAGCAGACAATGACAGCTACAGTGAAGTGACTCTATGTTTGCAATGCTTGGCAACCTTTCTCTGAGAAATAATAATGACTCCATCTGCAAAGTGTCTGGCATGCTGGCATTTGCCTTTACCATGCCTTCTTGCCTTGTGCAGACTCTTTTCCTGCCCTTTTAATGCTAATTTGAAGGAGAAGATGATTGATAAGTGGATATTCTGGAGTTTACCAGCTTCAGAAACTCTCATTGTGGCAATAAGTGAAGTCAGCAGGCCAAAGAGAATCTTGCTTTTCAAGAGAACAATTCCTAGGGGAAACTCTTGTGTGATCTTTTGCAGTAAGAACAGGTCTTGTAAAAGAGTGTTCTGCAGGGAAGGACAGAGTCCTTGAGGACCTTGTTGCAATGCTCCCATGCTTTTGGGTCTGTGCTGCAGCGTGATCCATGCTATCCAACCACCCATTCCATCTAGAGCCATGTGGCATTACTAGTGCAAATACAAATATTTGCTGGGTGGTAAAATTTCTGTTTCCTCCCATGTTTGCAGTTACCTTATTTCATTCTGTGCTTGTAATTACAGTCCAAGAAGTTGTTTGATGCTTACAAAACAATGTGCAGTGTGACAGCTCCAAAACTCTCCAGGTTTTCATCAGAAAATGTTTCAGTAGAAAAAAAAAATCAAAAACTACAGTGTAACTCCAAAATTTACTTCAGTTTACAGTTTTAATATAGTTTGAAGGTTGCTCTCTGTTATTTAAGATCAAGTCATGTAGTATTGCATTTATATTTAGTAGGAATGGAAGAGAGATGCACTCTGTGAAATTACAGCATTACTTAAAGGACTGTGATGCTGTAGCTTTCAAACTGGTAATCCCATCACTTAGGGGCAAATAAAGCCTGGTCTTCTGCAGACTTGTGCATTATCACTGGATTCTCTGGAACTCCACAGTTCAAGACTTCTTTCCCTCTCTTGCTTCTTCCAGTTTAAGTGACCAATAAATTAACGAGTTATTGGGCAGAGGCCAGAACACACAGACAAACAATGTGATTACATTAACCTCAGTTTCTTAGAAGCCTCTGATAATTAAAGAGAGACTGAAAAATAAAAATGATCTAATCTAATAACCAAAGAAAAATGGTGACTGAGTACTGATTTATTTTTCTTAGCAACGTAACTTGAAAAAAGTAGCAGCATATATTATATGTCTCCACCAAGGAGACTTGTTCCAGCACACTCAGCCTCGGATTTGGTTATTCTTCAGACACAATTCTAAATGAGTCGTTTTTACAACATCTCATGCTTAGCCTATTTACAACACCTTTGGACTCTCCAAATGTGTCAGTCTGTTTCACAGAGAGGTTTGAAAGTAAAGCAGCACAAGTGAAGAGGGTCAGATCTGATTAGGCTACATCAAGAAGGGCTCTTATAATCCCTGCTCATGGAGGGTGTGAAAGTTTAGAGCACTTCAGTTTAGGGCACTATTGGGTTATCCTTTAGCAAACTCTTATGCTGGCTGTGCAGATCCCACACGTTTTCTGCCAGGCAGAGTCTCAGCCCTGCCAGCTTGGTTTGTCCTGATCTTCCCATGACAGTGACAATCAGTGCTGCCTTTGGAGTTTTGAGGATTTGGGAAAAGACCAGTCAGTTTCCATTTGCTGTAACTGTACATCTTCAGCCAGTTTAGGATCTGTGCTATTTCAGGTTATTTCGTATTTGCTTTATGAGTGAGATTTCAAGTGGCAAAGTGTCAAACTGATTTACTGATTTCCAAAGGGAAAAAGCCTTCTGCTCTTTAGCCATTAATTCTCTAATGTAATCAATAAAAGCAATCAGTTGTGGGTTTTCTTCTTTTCATGGAAGCTAACACAGGATTAATCATCATTGACAAGATTAGGTCAGATTCAAATTTTGCTCTGCCTTAGCATCAGTTGAGTGAGAGGCGTTTCTATAAGCAAGTTAAGCCCCTGGTTGAGGGACTGAGCCTCAGGAGTGAAGAGTGTTACGGGCTCTGTAGGAAGTGAAACACCAAATGATTCTTCACCAAAAACTGTTCAGGAGAACTCTTCTCTCACGTGGGACTGTAATTTCTAGTTGCAGTCACACAGTCCGTGTGGGGTGCTCTGGAGAGTGTAAAGGCAAGGACACCTGCAAGGGGCTGTGCAGAGGTGATTGTGTTGTTTACAATTCAGTCTGAAATCTGAAGAAAACTATGATGAAGATTGAGTTTGTTTGTTTGGGGGTTTGTTTGGGTGTTGTTGGGTTTTGTTTGTTTGTTTGTTGGGGGTTTTTTGTTTGTTTGTTTGTTTTGTTTGTTTGTTTGTTTGTTTTTGAGTAGCAGTTGCTGTACATGCAGGTTGATGCCATGTCAGTATGCAATTAAGAGTAGCCCATGGGTTTGCAGCTCAGAAAACATTTAATCTCCTTGTGCCCTATCACTGCAGAGTGCTGTAAAACCTTTGAGCTGCCATGACAGAGTACAAAAGGCTCTCACTCCTCTGGAGTTTGTCTTCTAACTAAATGGCCCATTTCTGCTGCATTTTTCATGTTTCAATGGTAAAAATGCTTTTGCAACAGTAATAGGAAAGCTGCATCAGCTTTTTTCTTGGTCTTAGGTCCATTATGTCATGGTCCATTAGCAACTGTGTCATTCTCTGTTGCTCTTGCAGTTCTAATCCTGGTTAGTTCTCTGGCAGCGCTTGATTTTGCTGAAGAAAAAAATATTAATTTGCAGTCTTGAGCAACCTTCACTTCTTTTACAGTCCATCATACCTTCCTCTGCCCCCTTACCCCAGTTCCACCTGTATTTATTTACCTTTTATTGCAATAAATCCAAGGGAGAGCTGTGTGCCTTCAGTTTTGCCTGTGGTTCTGCTCTGGGTGGGTGGAGAGATTAATTTGTAAGCACGTCATAATTTTCACCTCATAGAGAAGCAGCTTTTTTTTCCTTTTTTGTAGTTATCTGTTCTTTCTCTGGTTTTGATGCTGAACTCTCCATGGGGAAAAAGAGATACAAACCAAATAAAAACTGTCAACACATTTGATAGGGGCAGAGAAAGTGCCTAAAAATCTCAGATATTGGGTATTAATTGTTTAGCTGTCTGTGTTTATGTAATGCACATACAGGATTTTTCATCATCTTACTAGTGAGAAATGCAATTCATGTTTGCAATTCAAATGCTCAAATTTAAATGTATTTTAGGGGAGTATCTGTAATTTATGGGAGTATATTTTGTACACCTGTTAACATTACCATTAAAAATTGGTTAATGGTAATGATAATGGTTACCCATTATCATTTTAAAATGAGCTTGTTAGTAATTATAATAAACCTTGGAGTGATCAGGTTAATTTTTAACCTGACTCTTATTGATTATCTGATTTTTATATAATAAATATATAACAGGTTAATTTTCCTTAATTAGTTTACAGAGATTTAGGGATGTACTCTACAGTTGTTTTATGTAGCTGCACTGCTTTCATGTTAAAATTTTTAAATCATGGGCCTGGATTAAAGTTTAGGGAAACAGAGAAGTCTGACCTGAATAGACACTGGACCTCCCTTAAAGTTCCTGCCTGAAACAGGAATCAAGATACAGCTTTGTGAACAAGAGAATTTGCCTCAAATGCTGTAGAAAAGGCTGACAGGGAATAAGATTTTAGTGTTCTGTTGTGGACAGAAGTCCTGGTGGTGAAACACCAGCTTAAATTTGTTGGGTTTTTTTCTGTCTCATGTGGGTACTAATTTGCACAGGGAAGGCATTTCTCAAAACGAACATTGTCAGTACTTAAACTACAGGTTCCGTGTACATGTAGGTAATGAAAATACTATTGTATTATTGGTTGAGATAATTTGAGAAATATATGGTATGAAAAGTTAATCTCTGAACAGTTTTTCTTGGTGCAAACCTTCGGCAGCAAGAGTTAACTGAGTTATCTACATCTTTTATTGCTAATATCAACACTTTAGCAATGCTAATCAGCTGCACTGATTTTTTGTTTTGATTTTCCTTAATAATTAAGCAAAAGAACTGAATGCAATCAAGTTATACTCTAGGGGGTTCATGCAATTTTTTTTTTTAATTAATTTTAAATTTTGTTAAATGTATCCTGCAAAAGGAAAGTTGCTGAAGTTGAGAATAAAAGCCAGGGGGGAGGAAGAAATACCATTTACAGTCTGATTAATCAGAGTGAATAGTTTCAATGAAATCACCACTTCACATTATTAGCTGAAAATACAGCTGCTCTTTAAATAACTGCACATTGACTACTTTGCTGTGTGCAGAGAAATAGTTACAGACCATGAAATATCTTTTAGTGGCCTGATTTTTCAAGAACAATTTAGCAAAATCCTCAGATACCTTAAATATAATAGTTTCTTACTGTGAGCTTTTTTATGTTGACTTCTGAAGTAAGGGTTAAGTAAGACTGTTTTGATTCTTTTTTTCCCATGGCTCTGTGGTCTTTTTTCTCATAAAATGTAGTGGTGGGTCATTTGCTTTAGTCTGTTCCATAATATTTAAAGTAAGAAATTGCTATTTCCGGCTTAATTTACTTTGTTAAAAATATTTGTATTAAATCAAACATATTAATTAGAAATTCTTTTCTCGTTATCCTACAGATTAGACTCAAGGATCACATTTGTTATCTCTGTGGCCATGTAACGTTAGAATTAGTGTGTGAGGAAATAAGGTCAAATGTTCACTGAAACAGAAATGTAACTTAAGTAATTACAAATAAAGTACATGTTAATAGCATTCATTCTGGCATTTGTGGATTAATGACCAATTGGATTAGGAGTGTTTCAGCATGCAAATTAAAATAATTTGCTTAGTAGAAGTGTTAGGATCACCTTTTTAGATCTTCATGTTATTACAACAGCTTTTTTTAATGAATGTTTATTCTGTTTGGAAACTGTACAGCTGGCTGAGGGTGGGGAATTAAATTTGGGGGATTCAAGTTTAAAGAGCGGTGACAGTGTGAGGTTGTGTTGGCCATGGGGAGCACGGGGAGAGGCACAAACCCTTCCTGTAAATGAGGGGTGTGCAGGGTTCCTGGTGCTGTGTCACAGCTGAGCCTCTCCACTCTTGCGGTCTTGAGCAAGTGCCAGCCTTCATTCCAAACCTCAGCTCTTCCTCTCAGAGTGGGCAGGGTCTGGCTGAGCACACCCAGCCTGGGTGGCTGCAGCTGGAGGGGACAGCAGGACCTCTGAGATGCAGTTTGTCCACAAGCTGACCTCATGTGAAACTGCTCCATTTGGGTTCTTTTTCCAAAATGGGCTTGGTATTGCTGCTGCTGGGCAAGCAGGGTGTGTTCCTTGAAGTGCTCCTTGCTTTAGATTGATTTGAGATGGGTCAACATCATTAGCTACTTTATGTTCTGTATGGTATTATTAATGTTTGGTTGGGTTCTTTTGGTTTTGTTGGTGGTTTTTTGTTTTGTTTTGTTTTGTTTAATTATTATATATTTTATTTTATTTTTCCCTCAGTGTCATATCCTTGGAAAGATGGTTCTTCATTTCAACTTCCTTTTTGGCTTCCCTGTTATACTCCTGTACCTCTGGATGGGTTCAGCTGAGTCTTTGAATCTGGAAGATCCCAATGTTTGTAGCCACTGGGAAAGGTAATAGTTTCCTTTTGGAAAAATAGGTGACATAAATTCTGATGTAATAATTTTGCTTTGCTTTACTTGGCATGCTTCAAATTATTGAAGGCTTTTAGCTGAGTTTAAAAATGGGGGGAAAATTTCACTTTACTTCATGGGCAGGTGATTTCATGGATAAGTAAAAGAGTTAACAGTGGCCTGACATGCATCTTTGCATTGGGGATTAGGATGCCAAAAACCACTGCAGTAGTACTAGCAGTGTTACACAACCATCTGGGTTCAGAAATTGAATAAAAATAGCTCTTTCCAATTTAGGTGAAAAGAAGTTTTACATATGCAAAATATAATTAACCATATTGGAATTTGGCCAAATTTGATTATGCTGATTCTCTCCTATTCAGCACTCACGGGATCTGAATTAAGATTTGTTGTCTAATTATTTTGATGAGGTTCAAAAATTTATAACATGCAAAATGAAATTCATCATCAATGTCTTTGGTCTGTTTGTTCATCCAATTTCACATGAATTGTAAAATGCCACAGTGGGTTGGAGAAGTTGTGCCTCAAGCATCTGCTGAACTTCTTTTCTTGTGTAAAGGTTATAAAAGTGAAAACAAGGCTTCTTGTCTCATTATAACTGGTGTGCCTGTAGTTGATCAGCTGGTCCATGAGAAAATCTTAATTTTCACAGTTCACTTGAGGGTGTCAGTTTTTCCTGCACTTAGTGTAAACTGTGTTTTATGCTTAACCATGGGAAGTGCTGCTAAGTCACTGCACATTTGTGATTGTTATGGCTGAATCTTTACAAAGAAAATTGAAACTTGTATTTATTTTTTTATGAAGTCTCTTCATTAAAAAAAAAAAGTCAAACCCAACACTTAAAGACTTTGCTTGGGAATTTACCTGAGCCTCATGTGCAGCATTTGGCACCTCTGCCTCAGCTGCAGTGTACAGTTCATCCAACCATTTGTATATGAGGTAGTCACCATATTAAATACCTGTTCATAGTAGTCAGGCATTTGTCTACAATGTTACTGGATACTGTCCTATATTTTGTGTGCTTTGTTTACAGTTTTTGGGGGAAGCTAGAACATAGTGAAAGCAAAATGGGAAAGAAACCTGGAATACTAATACACTGCATAATATAATTAAAAACATGCTAATAAAAGTCTGCAGAAGGAGAAATACTCCCAAAAATACACTTAGCAAGCATGCCCACTTTGTAGCATTAACTTTTTTTCCTTCTTGGGCTGTGTCTCAGAAATGGCGTAGACCTCCAAGTAAACTTAGTGAAACATTCACACTGCTGCCCAAAGCAGGTAACAAAGGGACAGGAGTATGATAGGGCAAAGCCCTAGACAGAAGCACTTGACTGCCACTGGCGCTGTTGTATGTTTAAATAAAAAATAAACCTCAGTCAGTACTAAAATGGTCTTTACAAATGAGCTGCAAGAAAGGGTAGACTGTGCCCTGCTTCAAGGTAAGAGTGCAGAGCCTCAGGCAAGCGCCGTCGTGACACTGATATTTTGTTGGGCTGGGGCAGCTGGGTGGAGTAGGGCTGCTTGCCTTCATGCAGGAAAACAGGGAGTAAGTAGAGTGTGTGCATTTAGGGGCGAATGACTCTGGATCCGTGCTTATCCTTGGCATAGATGGTGACAGCAGGATGAGGAGACTGTGGCTATCACTCTGCAGTAGGTGCTCAGGAGTCAGAGAGGGTGTGAGTGGAAGTGAGGGAGAGCTGGGCAGGCTATTTAGTCTTTTGGCTGGTCCTGGGAATCAGTCGGGCTGCAGGAGCTTGCCACACATTCCTGTACTTTCAGTCTCCCTTGTGCAATCCAGGACTGTCTGCCAGCCCAAACAGCGTCTCAAAGAATTTTCTAGGATGATTTTCCCCTTTTGTGACAGGGCTCTGCTCCTCTTGCCCTACTGACAGCTTTGGAGGCTCTCAGCACAGATTTGTTTTCAGGACACTGTATAATTGTGTAATTTGGCAAAAAATAATAGAATTTCATATAGTATTTCTGGGGGTGGAGTGTGGTGTGGGTGGTTCTCTGTTAAAAATTATGCAGTAAACAAAAGAAAGTATGGTCTTTAGTTTTCATTAATTTCTGATTGCTGAATAGACTGTTTGGTGGTATGCCTGTAATGTAATTTTTCAGTAATTACTATGCAGGTGTATTTCTGTGTTAACAATCATGTAGCATCTAAGTGCACTGGATGTCTTTCTATAGGCCCAGATACAGTTTTTTACAAGAAATTTCTCAGTCCTATTTTTCTATTTTGAGTGATAACAGAAGAAACCTCATTTTCTGTCTCCTTAACTAGTTGTCCAGTTATCCAGTTGCATTAATAAAAGTTTCCACAGGAGAGTACCTAATACACACTACTTCCCTTTGCTGCCTATTTGAGATACAGATGTTCTGATTTAAAAAAAAAAAAATTAGGTTAACATTACTTTTCTTTAAATGTTGAGTAGTGAAATTCCATCAAATGTGTTACGCAGTTGAAACAGGATGACTATGCTTGCTTATTTTTCTTTGCAGGCTTTCTGTCTCATTTTTTTGACATGAGTATTTTGTTATATTTATTCCATTCTGTAACAGGATTCTGTAAAAGACCTAATTAGATGAGACCGTACTAAAAGGACTTGCTTGATGATCTTCCTTTATTCTCTCTGTCTCTCCCCAGTTACTCAGTTACAGTGCAAGAGTCATATCCACATCCTTTTGACCAGATTTACTACACCAGTTGTACTGACATCCTAAACTGGTTTAAGTGCACACGGCACAGGTGATGTATAAATCCTAATATTGTCAATTTGCTGATATTGTTAAGACTCTTGATTCAAAATCAAGCATGATATGTAGGATTATTTATCTGTAGTGTCCAGCCTAACTGCTGTGATCTATGTCAACTGGAAAATGCTGACCAAGCAAAGTCACATACATTTTATTAGCAGGTTGGGGTGTAACCCCATGAAGTGCTAACAGAAAACAAACAGCTTGGGAAAAACTAAATTCTCCTGACCCTGCAGGGTGTATTTGTTCAGAAATATCATGGGGACTCCTTACTGCTTGCTGTGTTGTGTTCTGAAAGAAGTAAGCAGTTCTTAACATTCATTAAAGGAAACTTCCTGTGCAAGCAGAAAGCGAGCAAGGGTTGGATGATTAAGAACTGATGACATCTGTAAAGAGCATTTTCCTCAGAGGAATATGCCCATAAGTATGAACCATCACAAGAGAAAAATTCACATTTCTTTTCCTGCTTTCTGACCACGCATGAGCCTAAGGCATGTCAGGGAGCCCCTTGGACTCTTGAATTTGGCAACAGATAAATCAAGACCACTTGGAGCATTTTTTCCATTTTTTTAATGACATCTGAATGTTTTTAAAATGTGTCAGAATATATCCTGTCTTGTTTTTGAAACAAGGTATGTGACAAACACTCATTCCTTTCTTTAGGATCAGTTACCGTACTGCTTACAGACACGGTGAGAAAACGATGTACAGGCGCAAATCCCAGTGCTGCCCTGGATTCTATGAAAGCAGGGAAATGTGTATACGTAAGTTCAGCTTTTTTTGTTTGTTTGTTTCTTTTTCTTGACTTTGAAATTCTGCACATCCGTCACTGTGCTGGTGTGACCCCCCTCTGATGGGTGACTTGTAAAGGCTTTGTTGCAGGAACTCAGTTACTCATCAGTGATGCATGTGCAGCTCTCATTGAAGCCAGTTGGAGTTGTGCAGTTGCAAATGACAGGATGATTGGATTTCAGGTGTCCAAGTAGCCACCCAGCTAAGTAATGATTATGTGGAAAATGCACACTGCAAGCATCAGTGTATTTTCCAACACAGTAAATAAACACAATGTTTAAAACCATGAGGAAGATGGAAGTCTTTCCTCCTTGGAACACACCCCGATAGACTCATGCTGAACCTCTCTTGGAGATGCAGAGGTCTGTAACAACTGTTTGGAGGTCTCAGCATCTTTTTTGGGTGGCACATAGCCCTGTCTCCTCATCTAACCCAAATTTGGGAAAATTTGTGTCTGGGGAGTCTGGCTCAGTTCCTTCTCTTGCTTGTGTGACCTTGTACAGACAGGAGGAGGTCTTAAAATGGTACTTGTTAAGAACATGTTTTACATCCTGAAATTTGAAAAAACAAAGCTTTGATTCAAGACATTTTCTGCATGTGCAAAAGGAAGGTCAAAGTATTGAAAAGAAAATTAATATATCTGATATCAGATTGGCAATGATTTTAGCCTTTTTGTTTGTAGCATACGTATGTTAGACTTACAAGAAACAAATTCTGGCTACATTTGGTTATTATACAGCATTTATGAATAATGATATTTGTAGAATACTTTTTGAAGTTTTGCATTTTGGCTCATCATGTGATGACAAGTGTGATGGTGATTCTCTGATGTAACTACAGCTTTTACATAATATATCATATGTAGTAAATTCATTGTGTTAACACAGTGATATTCAGAACTTGAAAAATTCAAATACCGTTGGACATACTTTTTTTTCCTGTTATTACATAAAAATATTCTTGATAATGATACTCAGGACATATATGCTCTGAATTCTGAAGCGATTGTGGAATGCCTCAGACTTTAAAGTATGATCCTTCAGTGTAGCTGAATTTGCATTTATTTGACCTTGGAAGAAAGAGAGAGACCTTCAATCTTCATGATCTCCAGCTGGAGCATTTCCATTACTGCAGTTTTATTTTCTGTGCAGTGTGGATTATTTTGTTTACCTAATGGAAGGATGTAAGATGCCTCCGAAAGGCTAAAATCTTGGTGATGCTGTTGATACTTTGTTGGTTGTTTGTTCCTTTATTTGACTTCTCAATTTAGAAAGGTAAACTAGAAAAGTCTGCTGCTAGATGATTTTGGTATGACTCAGCATTATGTGAATTGAAATTTCATTGCTTCTTCTCAAAAATAATAGGAATATGTGGGTTTTTTGTTCCATTTCATTTTGTCTTCAGGTGGGTTGACAAGAAGTTGTATTTTAAATCCAACATTATATGGGGGCAGTACTTAGACTGTTTTATAAAAGTGCAGGTACTTTGTTAGTAAGTACTAACTAACTTTCACTATGAGAGTGCTTTGTGCTGTCCTCATGAAACTCCTGTTTATAGGGGATGTAATTTCTCATCTCTGTCTTCACTATTGCCAGTACCTCTGTAGAAGACTAGGTTAGCTGGACCTCAGGTTGTTATTTTTGCTCTCAAAAATTTTGGTGCATTTGGCAATGTTTATACTTGTTGCACTTTCTGAGATGATCTAAATGCAGTTTATACGCAGATACAGAGGCAGAACAATAATTCTGTGAAGTTCTGTAAAGGAGCTTACTCCTTACTGGCCTTACCAACTCCACCTCAGCTGAATGATTGATTAAATTTCTTACTTATTCCAAAGGATTCCCTGCCACTTGTCTGCTACTATCTGTGGCAATCCTTAGGAGATTTGGGATATGGATGCTAGATTTAGCTACAGACTAGAAACTTTTTCAATAAGGGAATTTTTTTTAATGTTTTCAGACATTTTTTAGTGGCTTTCTTATAGATGGACACACAAGCAAAGGTTGATTGTTCCTCGAAGCTTGAACATTTACCTCACTTAGTTTCTAACACTGTAGTACATTTCTAAGAACCTTAATAGAGAACTATGCCTGTTGAATTTCCTCAAAACGTGAAATAGAAAATGAACCATCTGTCTTAAGGTGTAACTATATAATTCACTTTACTATCAAATAGCCATCAAGCACAGGAAAAAAGGATCAAACAAGGGGTATATTCTAGCATACAGTATAGAAGTGTAGGATTTACTTGAAAAAAACGTTTATAGCGTAGCTTAATAGATAATTTATTTTTTTCCTGTGACAAATGCTTGTTTCAATTAATTGGGAGGAAACTGCAGTTAAACTTTTCAGTCATTTACTTTATGTGCATAATTACAGTCAAAATGTTTCAATTTTATGTTAACTGGTTTATGGCTGGCATTTTGAAGTGAAAAAGCAACAGATCCTAAAATGCATGCATAAACTTACATCGAAGGTAAAAATACTTTTTTTCAAGTTTTCTTTTAACATAGATAATGAAGGCAAGAGTGTGGAAAAGATCTTGGAAAAAAAATAAGGCACAAAAGAAAAGGGCAAATAAGATATAAAAGCAAAGATGCAAGAGCAAATCCAGACTATTTTTCGTACAATAATTGATCTTTTACTTGCGAAAAAAAAAAAAAAAAAAAAAAAAGAAGACATGGCAACTCCTGCCAGGGAGGTTTTGGTGCTTCTTCACACTGGTCAGTTAAAAAAAAAACAAACAACTCTTCATGTTAAGTTTTTCATCTGCATCTACATATAAGCATTTTTTTAAAATATCATGCTGAACAATTCCATAGAAAACCATGAGAAAGTAGTTTATCTGTTCCTGGTGTCATTGATGTCTTGTCAGCTTCTTCTAGATGCTTTTCGTGTTGTTGTCACCTCTTTGTAGCTCTCTGTACTGAATTTTGGTTCTCTCATCCCTGTGTCCACTGCAATGTTTTTTGTTTGTTTGTTTTGTTTTGGTTTTTTTTTTTTGTTTTTTTTTGTTTTGTTTTGGTTTGGTTTGGTTTGGTTTTTTTTAAACGTGTACTGTCTCTTAGATATGTAGAATCAGTTAGCCCAGAAGATGTCTGGAGAATAATTGCTTTTGGTTAAGGTATAGATTTTTATGTATATCCAGAATATGGATCTGTGTGTTCAGTGTGGCATGAGGGGCAGTGCAAGGAGATAGTTCTGGTATCTTGTGACTTCTTTATTTTTCTGTTCTGTTGCAGCTGTCTCACAGAGGAGGTTGTGGAACATGGCTGTATTGTATTTAAGGCCCAGCGCTCAGAAATTTGGGCAGAGCATGTTTTCATTCCCTGGGTTATTCATACAAGTGCTCACACTGCATGTTTACAGTGACCTGTTGCCTCATGGTTTGCTGGCAAGGTTTTTCACATACTTGGTTTGTGGAGAGCCTTAGTACCCAAGGCAGCACTAATTAAGAAAGAATCTTCAAAGATACAATGGTTCACGTCAAGTTACAAGACTAATGGAACATTGTGATGTATTAAACTCAGTTTTTCCATAGTACATAAATGTGCAACAAAGCTTTGTGTTAATGCCTTGCTTCATGAAAGGTTTAAAAAATTATTATTGTCCCTGTTGATTCCTAATAAAGACTGTTTCAATGCACGTCTGAAAAGTAGCTTGTTAGAATTAACTGGAGAATGAAAACTAAAGGCTATAAAAATAAGCAGTTAATGTCTGGGATCCCGTACAATCAAAATTTTAAATTTTCTATATATTAATCTTTGCTCATTTTCCTTTTTCTTGGACACACTAAATGTAAATAGGACCAATGTGCTTCATCATCTTTAATTTAAAAAGAGAAGAAACCAGAACATTTTTAAGTATTTTACCTAAATACCTAATTACTCTATGTAGCCCCACTGAACTTTTTTAATATCCATTTGGTCTTTTTCCCCTTGATAACTTTGTATTCTTTGGTATAGCAGTCAGATTTCTGTTGGTACAAAGAAAACTCTGTGCACATTTTCCAAGTTTCATTGTTCAGAGTAGAAGGAAATTATTAGAGTGTAAGTATTTTGGAAAGTCAGGGGTATTAAAAAAAAAAAAAAAAAAAAAAAATCAGGCAGCTCTGTTTAGCACTCAGAATAAAGGCTGTAGTTATCCATAAGGTTTATATGTCATACTTTACTTTAATCACTGTCACTGTTTGTTTATCCTTCAATTGAACTGTGCAATCATTTGGAAAAGTTGATATTAAAATATTGGTGTGTTGCAAATCATATTTTATCCATGCTGTTGCAAGAGCATTTCTTTGGATGCCTGTAGAAGTCCCCCTCTTTCTCTTGGGATGAGGGTTTGCTTCAGAGGGTCACAGGATGGTTGAGATTGGAAGGGACCTGTGGAAGTCATACCATCCAAGTTTCAGGCGGAGCCAACCAGAGCCTCTTGCCCAGGACCATGGTCAGACGGGTTTCCAGCCTGGATCATACTTTTACTCTTTTTTCAATAAATTTGGACAATCTCCTCAGAAGTATTTGAGTAATACTAACACATTTTTAGCTGGAGTCTTCAAACTTAGAAGAAACAGAAGAGACTGAAGTGAAATATATTTTTAAGAGATGCTACCAAACATTAATACACTCAAGAGGTACTTGAGACACAAAAGAACTGGTTTAGGACTACTATAGAATATTTTAAAGAATATTTTTTCCTAGTGGTAGATGTTCTCTAATTTATTTTTTTTTTTTTAATTCCCTTCTCTGATAGCTCACTGTGCTGATAAGTGTGTCCATGGCCGTTGTATTGCTCCCAACACCTGTCAGTGTGAGCCTGGCTGGGGAGGACCCAACTGCTCTAGTGGTGAGTTCTCACCTGCTTCTGCCTGTCTTGTACTCTTTCCACGGTGTTGTCCTCTCTTTTGGACACATAATCATCAGTTCTGTGTTTGGGCTTCTGCTCTCTGATCAGGGCTTTTTTCTGAGTTATCACGTTACTCTGTGTAAGCTGATTTTTCTTCATTTACTTGCAAACCGTGTTCCCACATAGCAGCACTAATGAGTTGGGGTTTTTTTGTGCTCAGAAACGTGCCAGTAGCGCAGTATCTGGAGAAAAGACATAATTTTATTTTACATATAAGAAAATCTTGGAGTTTTTATTTTGCTAATGTGTAAAGTTTGATGGTGCCAGGTCACATTTAAAAGCTCTGGGGAAAGCCTTTCTAACAACTCTGTCCTCATTTTTTATTCTGACTCAACCATTTTTCCCTTCACTCTTCACTGAATGAACTCTCAATGTCTTTCCTTTGTATCTGCTCAAGTTTCTCCCACTTTCTTCTTCTTTCCCTTTGCCATACGAGCATGTGCAGGAGATGAGGGGAGCAGAGTTGCAAGAAAGCAAATCATTATCTTCTCTTCCCTTTGGCTGAAATACAGTTTCTCAAAGTAATTTTTCAATTCATTATAATTTTTTATTTATTCCAGCCTTGTGGCTTCCTTTTTAAGGTCTTTAAAATATATTTTTGAGGCAAATATAAAACCACATATTTTGCTACAATCATGTTCAAGGTGGGTCTCTGCTAGTGACTGTCCAGTTGAAAGGAATATATTTTAGCCAACAATAAAAACAACTGTATGTACAAGTTAAATTCCACAGACCTTGTAAATTTCTAACAAACAAATTGCAAAGATATTAGTTTAAGCCGCTAGTTTACTTAGTACATTATTCCTATAAAATTAACAACTCTCATTTGTTTCCTTAAAAAAAAAAAAGGGAAATGCTCTTTTCTTCAGTTTTCAAATATGTTGCTATCATAACTCAGTTCATCTGGAACTGATCTGTTGTTCCAGCAGCGTATTTGTTGGCACAAGGAAGAATTTAACCATGTTAAAATTAATTACTACATTTGTTGTGTAATTTTTGTGTGTGCTTGGGGTTCATATATGGCTCCAAAGAAACACACAAGTTTTGCATAAGGCATAAAACTGGAAGAGACATTGTTCTTTCACAACAGAGTGTTGCTGTAAAACTGGTCTTCATCTAATGTACTGAATTGTCAAAACAAATTGTCAAAACATGCTATCTATCTTTCCGAAAACCTTATCTATTGAGCTCTTCTGTAACTAACCAAACATGCAGAAGAAATGTGAATCATTAGACAGCACAGATTGAAAAAAATACTGTTATTTATTGAGATTTTCAAGTCTGAAAGTATGCTTTAGATGAGACCGGAACCTCTAAATCCACCTTTGGAAAGGACCCTTTCTCTCAACAGATTTCTAGTGTCCATTTCTCTTACCTGTCTGGTACAATTCACTCTGAGTATGTGTGTGGCTCTTTACTTCTTCCTCAGCTGGTTGCCTTTTGTGTATCTTTGAATAGTGGTCTCTGGAGAGGCTGATTATCCTTTAAGAACTGCTGTGTGATGTTGGGGCTACCTGGAATGGCCGAAATTTGTTTGGGATCACTGGTGTAGCCATAGGACAAGGGGAGGTAGACTGAGAAAGGGGATATTTCTGTGAATGTGCTGCCAGAACATGTGTTCTGGGATTTATCCCCTTCTGTGTGGAGAACCCAAGAAAGTTGCTGATTTCACTCAATTGTCCTTCTGAGCTTGGGAGCTGATATTTGCTGCTATCTGTTCATCATTTCCTTATCTGAAGAGCTACAGCAATCACTGAATTGAAAAACAGTGGATAGTGTTGGAAATAACAGTAAGTGAGAGGGATTTGGATTTCTGAGTTTTCTTGTTGCTTGCCCGATGTAAAAGATTTTGATACTCTGCCTTTAGTTGTGTTTTCTGCATGATCCCTAACTTGGTTTTAGCTTTAGTCACCAAAAGGTACAATGATACAAAATAAAGATCTATGCTTTTTTAATATTATTTTTTATATAGGAAGTTATTAATTCAGTGGGAATATATGTATATTGACCTACTGTAATAATGTCCATCAAATAAACATTTTCATTACGTAATTGAATGGAGGAACCATGTTTGAAAGATAGACCACTGTTTTTGTAATGCAAAGGTTCAGCTGCTCATGGCCAGATAGAATGCCCTGATTGAATAGGAGATATCCTCAAAGGGTGAGGTATTAGGCCAACTTCCAGATATAGTCATCTGTTCATTTTCATGGACCCACACATATTGGAAGGAACTGTTCTACCTAGGAACCAAACATTTTGTAAATCTGCAGAACTGAACATTTTCTTCCAAATTGCTGTCCTATATCTATTGGATTTTTTTTTTTCCCTTACAAAGGAATTTTATCTCCAAGTATCTGAGAACAGATTTAGTCCTCTTGCAGCATCTGTTCATCAGCCAACCCCCCAGACTGATTTTTATCGGTTGTTTTCCAAGAGGGAATAAATTTTTTGAGTGACTCCCATTTCCTTTTGTAGCAAACATTACCTCCTTATTGCCATGACTCTTTGCCAGTTCCTGAATTGTTTAGGTCAGTGGTTGCTCTTAGTTTAGGGAGAGGAGGCCTAAGGTCTGACCAGAGTGCCGAGCCTGTCTTTTTCAGTGTTCAATTCTAATACAGTCCATAACTCTCCTCCCTACCACATCCTCTGCCTTTCTGAAAAAATTGCATCCCAGCTGAGCAGAAGACAGGATTGGACCTCTTCTTCAGCAAGGAAAACCTGAGTGGTGGCTTAGGAGTTTTGTTAATTAAATAATGCTTCCTTGGGGAATGCTTCCTTCACAACGTGTATTTTTTCTACAGATATTTTATTTTTATTTAAAAGAAATCGTGTGTATTAGGTAGTATTTGCTTGCAGTGAAAGTCAGTGTGAGGTGGATCAAGAAGGTTCTTATAATGTAGATATATATGAGAGGAAAAACCACTTGGATGAAGAGATCATTCCTTTTCAGAACACTTGCATTCTACACTTGCATCTACAGTCATGCGAAACAATTTTTTGTAATAAAGATTTATTGACTGAACACAATTGTCAGGACAAGGGAGTGGACAGAAGATGTATTGAGTGAAGTGTGTGAATCAGCACAATCCATAAGCTGTGAGTTCCCCTTTGAAGAAATACTTGTGAATTCCAGGAATGTAAGTTGGACAGTTCTGGGCTGGGGTCAAACAAAAGTGCAAAGAGTGCTAGATATAGGTTAAACAAATAGATTTTATTGAAGAACAAACTGACACAACTTTTCCCTCCCAAACTAAATTACTGTTTTATCAAATTTTTAACTGGCATGTGTCAGATTGGGGTTTTTTTAAGAGTGCTTTTGACTACAGGTTGAGAATAGAATAGTCTTCCATAGAAGTTGCTACATGTGCTAATAGTTATCTGTGTAGATTTAGAGATGATCAAACCCTGTTGTACATTTGTAATTTGTCTTCTGCTCACACTCCTGCAACAGTACTTTATATTTATCTATAAATTCTATTCTATTCTTAATATAATATATGAACCTGATTGTTAGTTTTGAGTGTGTGTGCAGTTCAAATCCACAACCAGGACATACACTTTGTTTTTCTTCTCATGCCCAGCAGTCTGCAGATAATTCCTTCAAAATCAATAGGACGCTTTCTGGATAAGCTGGAGCAGAGGCAAAAATCAATATTACACTGACTCGTCTGAAATGGTTTTAGCCTTGTGATCCCCCCCCAGCTGGCATGAGTGGTAAAGCAGAAAAGGGAATGACATGTCTTTGTATTATGACCAAAGCACGATTAGGATTGTTTGTGAAAATGGGAGTGGGATTCTTCAATTTTTACTGTTCTGAAATAATCCTGGGATTTGTTTGAATCACTGGGTTTTAATTTGTAATTTGATTCTGTTGGTGATTAGTAGAGCTTTATTGGGACTATAGTCTGAAATCATGGGAGTAGAAAAAATGTCACAAAGACATAATTTGTCTCCAGGGTTTTGTAACGCATAAGAAAATTGGATTTTTCTTTAATATTTTAAGCTGCAGGTTTAAGGCTGGCACCTTAGAGAAACCTTTACCTTTAAATGGACTTATTAAGGAAACTTTTAAACTACAGTAGCTCTGCTGCTATCAGATTTCCTTCACAGCCATGGGTGTTTTGTAAAGTTCGCAAATTCCATGAAAATCTCACTGTTTTCTTCATAGGACTTGGCAGATGCCGGTCATGGCAGAAACTGGATCCCTTGGCATTAATGTGTGTGAGACAATCACGTGAGCCACAGACAGTGCCAGTTACGCAGTGCAGCCCTTGATTTCCTTTAACCCTGCAGAGGTCAATGTGTGTCTTTTTCCACTGCATCCCAAGTGAGACAGCTGCGTTGGTACCTGCCTGGAACCACCTTGCACACTTTGATGGCACAGAGTCCTCCCATGCTGGGGGGATTTTTGACCAGGGCATTGCTTTGCTTTTTTCTTTTTTTGACTAATGCAGCTTGCAAGATACACTTAGAGAGTTAGCTCATTCCTGAGTTAACTCCAGGCCATCCAGCAGGCTGCAGAAATAAGTTCTGGTTTTAACTGCATCCCTGCATTAGGAAGGCTTGGTTCCCAGAACTCGGGAGCTGGTGAACACACAGGCAAAACTGCAGTGTCCTGGCAGACAACTATTTTACTTTTATGGCAAATGTAGAGAAATAACTTATTCAAGTAGCACAGAACTCCCCCTAGCCCACCTCCTAAGCAAAGGTGCCAGCAGGTCATAAACAATCTTGAATTTAACATGTTCATATTTAATGTGTCAGCTCTATGTTCACTACCCATAATTCTTAATTGTTGCTGCTGTACCTTCCCTGACTGACTTCTCCTGAGTTTTTCCAGCTGAACATTTCATTTTCTCCTCTGAGAGGCTGAATATCTTTGAGTTGAGAAACAAACCCACCAGCAAGTCAGATGAGGTGCAAATAGGAAAAACAGATATTAATAGAAGTTGCCATCTCCTTCATTTTTAACAGTCACTACAAGTGTCAATGTGGTAGGTGGCTTCAAAATTTCCAGGGCTGCATAGCACCTTTGCTTGTCTAGAGGTTCAGTAGAACTATGCATTTGATATAATATTATTCTTATGTTTAGTATATTTTTGGTGTAATGAACCATTTTGGTTTGGAAATCCTAGGGAAATTTATAGATTTTATAGCCATGCTTCAGAATTTTGTTTAATTACAGTATCGGTCTTTTAATAAAAAAAAAAAAAAAAAAAAAAAAACCGCTTTCTGCAAAACAAAGCTATTAAATTTACTTATGTTGAGATTTACTTAAAGGCATTCCAGGAAATGCTGATAGTTTTATTGCTTTGTAAATACTTTCTGAACCAGAGAAACTTTTGATTTCTGCTTTTCACCATTTTGGAAACCCAGTCATTTTTGCTGTTTGCCTAGGCTGATTTTTTGACTAAGGTCTGTGGGTTTGGGTTTTTTTCCCTAGTAACAGTGCAAAGGTATTTTTAGTGCTGATTTAATTTCAATCTGCCTTATATATTGGCAGGCTTATATATTTTCGGTGGCTCACTTAGTAGGTTTTCAAGGATGTGAAGGATACCATTTGTGGCTAATTAAAGAAAACAACTAAGATGACCTTCCAAGTCATTGGAAAAAAAAATAAAAAGACAGAAAGGAGAAAAAAAAAAAAAAGTAACTTATGGTTCTACAAGGACATCTGTGTAAAATCAGGATCATGGACAGGATGTTGTACAAGCAGGTTCTTAAAAAAAATTCCTATAATTATTTTTAAGAGGTTTTATCTTATTAATATGATAAAACGAACACCAACAACCTTTTGTGTGTGTTTTCTTTATCAATTATCCATCCTTGTGTTCTGCTGTCCAAAGCACTTTAAAGAGTCTTGGAAATCTATGGCATGTGAAAGGCATATAGTTCCATTCTTTCATAAGATCTGAAAAACACATTTTCATTGTTCCTCCACTTCACGCATGAAAAGGCTTTTATAAAGTAAACAAGAAAACCCCCTGAATTAAGTTTAAGCTTAGCATTTTGAATAAAAATCCTTTCTTTTAGAGAAAACAAAAAGTAACAATGAAAAATACGCCACAGGGTAAAAGGCCTACACTATAACAAAAACAATCAGATAGAAACAAAAGACTGAAAGCAAATTCCAGATCCAATAGAAATGGTATTCTGAAAAAAAAAAAAAAAAAAATCCATGCATTTTTGTGTCTGGGATATAGGTAAAGTAGGTCTTTTACTAAAAGACACTGGTATTTCATAATTATTATGAATGATTCTCTTAAGGATTTTTTTTTTTTTTTTAAATATGCATGTGCCATTTTCATAGCATTTTGAGATGACTAGAACAGAGCAAAAAAAATTACATGGAAAATAATCCATGGTTTTATGAAATAATACTTTGAACGTTTTCTACAGGATGTTTTGACTCTAATTTTCAGCGTAGCTGGCTTTGTTTCCTGGCTCTTTTGACTCATCTCTGAAGTTTTCTGTTTGCCATGTTTCACATTTGCTGTCCAGGCTGACAGACAGGCTGATGTGACTAAGGGCTTAATGCATCTCGTCAAATTTAAAACATACTTTGAGTATTTATAGCTTTCAAAATCAGCAGAAATTCACTTTTACTTGGCTTAAATTCCGGTTGGGAGAATTATTACCTGTTTCCTATCCTGCAGGAATATTCTAAGGGAAGCAAATGCAATCCATTTAGATCTGCAGATGGAAATAGCAGATAGTAGTTTCAAGAACACCCTCTAAACTTTCCAGTAGGGGTAATGTGAGTATAGATTAGTGATAACATCCATATTTTTGTCACGTTTTTGTTTAGAAAATCAATGAATTTTCCTTCTGTTGACTCTTGGAAGTCACGCCTTGGAGTATATTCAGGGATTAGCAATCTTGTTTGTAGTAACGAGACTGTCAGTGGAGCACTCCTTTGGATAAATCAAAGTTTTCACAATATGGTCCCTTTTCTATGCACACTGTCTACGGTTGGCTGTTTGTGGGGAAGGGAAGGAGGATGTTGAAGCTGTGGGCAGCCTCTGTTTGCTTTACTTGCTGAGACAAGGGAAATAACCTTTCACTTTATAAAGCCTGTAGTTGCTTGAAACTCTGTGAAGAAACTTTGTTGGGAGTTTTGAGGGCAGAGAGATAGGAATATGTATATTTGCCAGTGTTATGTTATTTTAAATTTTTACTTCACAATATTGTGTTCCAAGGGAGGGACTATTCACTCCCTGCTGTCTGTGGTAGGGAATTTTGATTTCAGTTGTTCTAAAAGACCATCAAAATACGTAAGCCTAATGAAGTGATAAAAATCTCTTCTGTTTTCAAACAGTGGTATGTATTTCCAGGAACACACTACAATGTGTCTTGCATAAAGATGGGTAAGATAGTCTAAAATCTCATTTAGTTGTCTTGGTGCTACATATGAGACACCTGCAAGAAACTCACAGTAAGAACTGTAAATCTTAGTTTTGCTGTAGTTCTTCTCCTCCCACAAAAAAAAGTGATATTTAAAAATAGCATTGCAATAAACATTGTCATGAGCATGCCAATAAACATTGGCATGAGTATTGGAATAAGGGAAATGTGGCATGTCTGACATAAGGGAAATGGTGGCATAGTTAAAAGGTAGCTGCGAGTTAGATTGTCTAAGGAGGTTTTTCTTCTGAGCTGTTCTTTGGCTTGATCTGATAGCCTTACTTGTTTCTTATTTATAGGCCAACCTTCAGGGAAGTGCAGTATTTTAGGTGGTCAAGGTGGGTTTATCAGGAGTAAAGTGGGACTTGCTTGCACTTTTTGTTGCCCTTTAATGAAATCAATATTTTTAAAAAGCTGGAAAAAAAATCTTACAACCATATTTAGTCAAAAGTAGTTGCCAAATTCTACATGTGTTCCAGATTGTTAGGAAAAAAAAAAATTAAAAAAAAAAAATAAATAAAAAAGTCAGGGTTCCTACCACTCCACTTTGTAAATCACAGAAACCGTTTTCATAAAACCACATTTAGCCCAGCACAGTAACAATGTGCATTACAGTTATTTTACAAGGAAATCATATGCTATACAGGAGAATTTTACATCTTCAAAGATGCAAAAAAGCCCCAGATTGGTAGCAGTTTCCGTCACAGGTTTCAGTTTCTTCTCAAAGGTGTTTTTTTTACCATTGAATCCTTAAACTTCTCCCTGTTTCTCAAGTCACTTGGCCCTCAACGTCAACAAGAATTTTTATCATGGTAGACCTTCCTACCCTTAGAGATTTTTACCACAGTGCTCATATTAAACGGAATTTATGCAATGCAGTGCTCTTACTCCAGAGATGAATTCCTGCTTTTGCTCAACAAAGCAGAGAGCAAAGTTCTCCTGCCTATGTCTGAGGCATTGTGTGATATGCACACTGCATACTGTGATGACAAAAAAGATATTCCCAGATGAATAATGAAAGGAAAACTTTAAAAGAAGATACGACATTAATACCACAGTGTTTAAAACATAAAAGTCAGTTTAAAACAAAAAAACCTGAGGGTGAATATAACATGTGAAAGGCAAAGAGTGTCTTTTTGTAAAGAGGGCCCTGTGTAAGACACAACAGCAAAAGGCCAGTTCTGTAGGATCAACAGAGAAAGTTAACGCTGGTTTACTGGCTGAGTTTTGCACCTTTGAGTGGTTCAGATTTTGCAGGAGTAATTTGGGATGAGTTGCACTGTCCTTGTGCTGAAACCATTCTGAACGTTTTCTTGTCTTTATGCATTGCTCCCCTTTCCCCTTGTGCTGTGAGAGATGGTATTACAGCTCTGGATCTGTTGAGAGAATCAGTGTATGAAGATTTTGCAGGTGCCGGCTTGTTATGTGTGCCTGTGATTACAGCTCTTCTCATTAAACTCCACTGACACTCTGTAACGTCTCAGTAGTCATTAACTCCAAGACTATCCCATTCCACCAAGTTAGCAGATGTGTGTGACTTCCAGCCCAGATTTCTCAGTGTTTGAATCCTAGAAATAGTCTGATGTAATAATTGATAAATTTAAGCTCCAAAACTAATTAAATTAAAATACAAACTGACCACAGAAGACCTTTCTACCTTTTGCCTTTTTTTCTAGCAGTAAACTGAGCATCAGTTTCTGATAAATTACTCTTATTTCCTATGGAGAATATTATTGATGATTGGTCAGGGGACATAGAGGTAAAATACGTGATTTATCCATCTTCTTAGGTATTATTATTTATTCCCCTTAATCCTGCACATTTCTGCACATTTCTACACAGTTCTGCCCATAAGACACAGGTAGGATGGAAGGCTGGTGATGGACATTTTGGGAAGGGTTGTGGCAAAACTACACTGTGCTGGGGCCACCACTGGAATGTAGTGGAAGATTACAAAGTCAGTATCTGTTATTCACCTCATCATTGCCAGGAGAATGGTCCAGAGGCTTGGAATCCTATTGGCAGCTGTTGGATGTGCTTTTATTTTATTGATTTCCTGCATACATAATGAGAAAGTCATGCCAGTGCATCCTCCCCAGGTGAGGCTGGGTGCTGGATGATTGGTAAGGGAAGTTTCTGGTCCTTATGACTTTCAGACTCATTGCAGTGGGTCTTCAGGAAGCTGCAGGAATGTTGCTGGCTGCACAAAATACCCCATTCCCAGCAGCTGGTAAAAGAACACAACCTCTCACCAACCAAGAAAAAATCTTCTCTTGCCAGTCCCATCTTTGTAGCAAGGGCATGTTCTGCTTGCCTCCATCCTAGCCTGAGCTCTGCACTGGAACAGTTGTGGTGTGGCAATCAGTCTGAATTCTTCTGTTTATCAGACATGTCTGGACAGGGCTTTTTGGGTTTGGGTATTATTATTATTATTATTAATTTTTTATTATTAATATTTCCATGAGAAATGGCAAAAATTGAAATTTTGTCTGAAAGGAAGAAGACTTTCATCTGAATGCAGACTAACATGCTAATTAAAAAAAACCAAAAAACATAGGGTTTATGCTCTATCATGACAGAACTCAAGACTGTCTCGGGCATCTTGCCAGCCATACATGTATTTTTAATATCCCTAAATAGCTAGTTTCTTGACTGGTTGACCAGGAGGATTACACATTCTGTGCTGTGCAGACATGTTGAAAACATTGCAAGTTATCATAGGAAAAGGCAATTTGAGAGATGCAGTGTGCTGTAGGCAGCAGTGTGTTACAAAACTGTCGTAAACCTGTTGTTTGTCCACAACAAAACCCACACATCTTTAAAGAGAGAGGCCAATAATAAGATGGGCAGTTCTCCTTACAGTCCAGTAGCATTGCTGGGTGTTTATAATCATAACACTACTTTCTGTTGCTATCTTATTGTGTGTAAGTGTTCACAATATCTCCATTTATGGATGCATGTTCTAGTGACCCATCCTGGGAAAAAAAGAAAAAACCAACCTTAAGGAGCAGATTCTTGAAAAGACCCTAATGCCTTTTTATTTGTGTAGCCTGGGTGAGCAGCTCTTACAGCTGAATAATTCCGACCCTGAGGAGCATTCTTGAATTACTTTGCATTAGTCTAGGAAAGTGTGCCTGTTCTCTGCCTGGCTTTTTTTGCCCCAGAAGACTGGGAGAACAATGGTTGTCAGTCTCCAAGAGGAGAGCCTGGGCTTACAGTTGCTGCAATTGAGGCTTTCCCATTGTGCTGCTGTTATCAACGGAACATAAAAATAAAATCAGATCATTTGACCATATGATTAACACATTCCTGTTGAACTCCAGGTGACCCTAATCTTCTGGCTCTTTACAGAGCTTCTGTGTTTCTTAAGATAATTTTTTTTCCTTAAGTTCTTCTTTTGATGCTGAAATACCCTCTGAATTGTTTGCTTATAGGGCTTTAACAGGATGCATTGTTGGCAGACAAGAAAAGATGGGTTTAAAGGATCATAAAGACACATTGGATAACCAAATCTATAACATTCAGATGAAGTTTAGCCATGTAGTTGTTAGTTTCCTATTGCTTGGTTAATTTCCTGTTGCACTACTGCCTCTTGTGTTTTCTTTTGCCCTATCAGTATATTGCAAGATTGCAAAGGAAATACTTGCAATTAGTGAACAAAGTAGGAATTCTTATATTTGTCCAAAATCTTAAGTCTACACTGAGCAAGCCTTTGTAACTTCCATGTGGGATTCAGAGAGTTGTTGGTGGATTTAGCCATTTTTTTAAGTTATCAAGACTTCCCTCTGTAAAGGGAAACTCGCGGTTCGATGGTGAAGAATCATAATGAAGAATTTTGAGAATTAAGAGATTCAAACATGCATTTAGTTCTCAGCCTTGTGTTTTATAATGTTGGCTTTTCTTGAGAAGAATCAGGTGCAAATCACATAAATGAAGTCTGATCTTCCTGCCACAATCATTAAGGACCAAGGAGGAATAACTGTTTCCATTTCATAATTTCTTTCTTGTTGTACAGCCAACTCACAGCACCTCCAGTGCTGTAGCCATAAAAATTGCTCTAAAACCACCTTGCATTTTTCTCCCTCTGCCCCTCCAGCATGTGACAGCGACCACTGGGGACCCCACTGCAGCAGCCGCTGCCAGTGCAAGAACGGGGCCTTGTGCAACCCCATCACTGGAGCCTGCCACTGCTCTGCGGGCTTCAAGGGCTGGCGCTGCGAGGAGCGCTGCGACCCCGGCTCCTACGGCAACGACTGCCACCAGAAGTGCCAGTGCCAGAACAGAGCCACCTGTGACCATGTCACCGGCGAGTGCAGGTGTCCCCCTGGATACACTGGCGCCTTGTAAGCAGTGGCTGTGTCATTTTTTGGGGTGGAGGGATACAAGTTTTGTAGGGTTTATATGGACTTCCATTCTGAGCAAGCAGGTGTGAGCAAGCCCGTGTTGAAAGACGCATTCAGTTGTGTGGCCAAGAGAAAAAAAACCCCTTTACCCAGATGGGTTAAAACACAAAAAAGGAGGAGCAGAGAGTTCTTCATGGCTGTCACAGTCTGGCTACAAGTTTGGGAAATGGCATTGAAACATGGAATTGTTTGGCCTTGATCATTCCAGAGCTGTTAGCAGCAATGAATGAGTGCAGTATAAAGAGATGCCTTGGGAAGGAGTAATTCTTAGAATGCCAGGTCTGCTCCTTAGATCCATTGTGTGGATGCCGCACAACACTCGATGTGCATCTCTGGGTAACACTGCTCTGTTCTCCAAGCTTTTGGTTGGAAGAACTGATGATGGTAGCACTGGAAACAGAGCTGGGGCCTGTGGTAACGGGTGTCTGTGCTGTCCCCAACCTGTGCGCAGCTGTGAGGACCTGTGTCCCCCCGGGAAGCATGGCCCGCAGTGCGAGGAGAGGTGCCCGTGCCAGAACGGAGGCGTTTGTCACCACATCACCGGGGAGTGCTCCTGCCCGCCAGGATGGATGGTAAAAAAACACCCTCTGAAACCCCCACAACCCCCCCAAAACATCCATATTTGTACATCTCGACGGGAAAAAAACAAAGGGTAGCAAACACGTATCGCAAATGCTTGTAACCAGGAGTAATGAGAAACATATTTTAGCATAAGGGACTGAAATAAAATGCTTGTGAAACCATCTGTTACTGAAAATGCTCCAGTTCTGCACTGCCTTTTTAACTATATCAGATTCTGAGAAGTGAAAGACAAGAGCTGTGCTGTGACAAGGCATTATCCTTTAGATCTTGCCTGGAAATCATTGATTTCTCTGTTTAAGTTGATATTATCATGAGTTGACACCATTGTGTTTATTAATATTGGGGTTTATGCCCATTGTTGTATCTCCAGTATGGATGGAAAAAAGCCAAACCTTTGGATAGTGTGGACTGTTAGGGAGGAGATGGGACATCAGATCTTTGATGTTACCTTTAGGCTTCCTTTACTTTTATCAGAGGGTAGGGAAGGAAGACCTGACCCTGGAGCTGCAAATTGCCTTCCCGTGCTATCAGGCTGCCTGCTCTGACTTGGCAAGTAATGCAGTTGGAAAGTGATCAAGGCCCAAATAAATTCTTTAAATACATTTGCTGATAATATTGATCATAAGCGTTTGATAATATTTCCTGTTTGTTTATTTTGTGTAAAAATTCACATTTACTGATTGTTTAACTACCTTGTGATTATATTATATTATAATTATATTATATTATGTTATATTTATTGTATTATATTATATTACTGAGAATAACCTGTGGCAGTGGACAGTTTTTTACCAACTAGAGAGTGTGCTATAAAATACAGTCTCTGGCTGTGAGTTTGAGTAGCACACCTAACTACCTAGCTTGGAATATTGCCATTTTTACTTTTTATTGAATTTCATGCTAGAAGAGCAAAATCTTTGGTCATGGAGTACAAATGTTTGCATAAATTCTTGACTCCCTTTATCTACCTAAACACGGCTACTAAAAATGAGATACAGCACATGAAGCAGTAAGGAGAATTTTATACTAGTATGTGTGCTAACTAATACATGTCTATTTAGACCTTATATTTAAATAATTACTTGGAATGGAAAATTAGTCAAAGTTTTAATTTTAGAACTTCCAGTTCTGTGAAACACTATTTTTTCAGCGTAACCTTTTTTTTTCTTTGCTTTTCCTATAAGGGAGGTTTAAAATAGCCAGGTGCAAACTCTGCAGTGTCTTAGATTAAATACCTGTCTTTTGTCTAGTGAAATGCCTGTAAATACCTTTTTCTTGAAATGCCTTCTTAAAAGTCTTATGTTCTGATGTTTCTCTCACCACCCAGGTGTGATTAATTCCCAGGATGTAAAAGGCAGTGCAGAAATTCAAAACCCATTGAAAGGAGCAATCATATTACTTAAGCTTCTAGGATGTGCTATTTTAAATGAAATTGCAAACAGCTTTTTCATTCATCAGACAAAAAACCCAACTTACCATAAAGTAGAATAATTGGGACATTAGAGCAGCTGCTGATTCTTACACCTGTATTCACTGGAGAGCATTCCTGGGTATACTGATACATAGTACTCCTGATAAATAAATTGGGAAGAACTTGACATGAGTTAGTTTTATATGTGTAAGTGTTTTCACAGGTGCTTTTAGAGAGTGGTTTTCATGGACTTTTACTTCCAACATGGAAATCCTAGAAAATTATTCCTCCAGTGCTGAAACATGCCCCATGTTTAAAGCTCGAGGAGGGTCTGGCATTTCTAAGATCAGCCCTGGGAGAGTAATACAGGATCTCCTTGATCTTCCCTCGTTCTTTGTCCATTCAAGCTGCAGTGCCAACTCTAAGATTTCTCTTCTGCACTCACAGGGAATGGTCTGTGGTCAGCCTTGTCCTGAGGGTCGTTATGGGAAGAACTGCTCCCAGGAGTGCCAGTGCCACAACGGAGGCACCTGTGACTCGGCGACGGGTCACTGCCACTGCAGCCCAGGCTACACAGGGGAACGGTAAGGAAAACCCAGGCTGCTGAGCCTGAAGGGCTCTGCTACAACAGAGGAGCTAAAGTAGCTGATAGAGAACACAGTGGAAGTATCTGAGATACGATTAGAAGTGCTGGGTTTTGTACTGTGCTCTGGCACTTCTTGTGAGTCTTTCTCACTTGGAAAGTCTTGCAGAATGGTACAACGTGGGCTGTGGTAGAGGGGTGAGGAGGGAGGCTCGTGGGTTTGTGCAGGTGTCTGGCACTCATAGCAGCAAAGGAAGCTAGTTCAATCTCTATTCAAAGGCTGCAGGCTGAGAGTTGTCTCCTAAAATTGCTCCACTCAAATAAAATGAAACATTTCATTTTCTGATGGCTGTAAGTCTTTTTTGGCAGATTGGAAAGATAGTAGAGTGAGGCATCATTTTTGAAGGCAGTGGAAAGCAATGAAAGAAAGTTTTCCTGCATGTGTTTTAAGCAGTACACAACTCATTTGCAGGGGTCAGCAGCAGCCTGATCACTGGGGTCTATCCAGAGGATCTCTGACAGCGGCTGTGGGTATTGTAACCATATGCATTCCCTACATGAGTGTTCACAGGACATGGGAAGTGCTCTGCCACACATAATGTGGAGAAAGACCTCAAGAAGAGAAAAAATTAGTCCAGAGCCATTTGCATGCCAAAGTTGTATTTGTGTCTGTGAAGAAACAGTGCAGAAGGTAGTAGATGCCTTTAGGCAGATGTAGATGGGCTCCAGGGAAAACCAAAGGAAGTAACCACACAAGTGTCTACCCACTGCTCTACAGTGGTGTTTCTAAAAGTAATTAAAATTTTCACATTGTAATAATTTAAATTGGGCTTTCATCTGGAATGCCTTACAGTTTGCAGTATTTTGATCACTTTTGCAAATCTGAGCCTCCCTCTTTTCCTGCAAAAGAGGCTATATTTTCAATTCTTTCATTTTTTGAGATGGTTCCAAGGGCACTAAGAAGTCAGTGACAAGGTTGTAGACTTGACCTTTATTTCATATCAGAGAACTGTGTGGGCACTGTCTGAGGTAGTCCATACTCACTACCTTCCAAAGAGATTGTTTTTGCAAGTTAAATTTAAAAAAAAAAAAAAAAAAAAAATCAAGGTAAAATTTTGTCTAGTTTGGCTGGGATTCCTGGTTGCCATTTGAAGAAAATTCTTTCATAGCTTTGTTTACCTTCATCAGGAAACATTGATACAGGATAATTAGCTCTATTATTATGCTATTAGCCCTATTATTATGCTACACCTCAGGAGAAAAGACAATTTTATCAGTGACTTCAGTTAGGACAGAATTACAACTACCTTGAAACTTCTGGACGGCAGCATCAGATGGAGAAAAAAACTGCAGAAGTATGAAACGAAAATGTCCCATTTTACTTCAGTCAGAGGGCTCTGCTAATTTCTGTTACATTTTGCAGTGCCTTGTATCATGTGTCTGTGAAATTCACATGTAATAAACCTCTAGTCATACCTGAAAATAAACCAAAACAAAAAAGTCAAATTTATAAGAAAAACAGGAAAAAAACCCAAATCTATTAATAATGTGTTATATTATCAAGTAGTATTTTTTTTACAATCTTTTTACATGATATCTTTACAATTTTTTAATGTGACTAGCATTCAGAATTTAACAATTCCTTTGTAGACCACAGGAAAGGCAGAGCTGAAAACATCAAACTTATAAGACATAGCCAAATGAAATTGCTATCCAGAAAATCATTAGTTAATGAGTTGCAAATTATTGAGATGCAAGATACTGAAGTTTTATTTTCTAATAGTCAGGCTAAAGATACAGACTGACCTTTAGATTAAACAATATATTCCATCTATTACAAAATAAGGAAATAAATCTCTTGGCTGAAGTGTCTATCTTCTCAAAACTCTATGAATGAGAGAGGAAAAGCTTGGTGAAGAAGTCTCTTTCTTAAGATATATTTTCCTTTAACAGCAACAAAAATCATTGCTATTTCCCCATGTGTGTTAAATATTTAGTGATTTTCATCTGTCAGAAAAAACAGATGTTGGATCTCCTGAAGGTTTTTCCAAGTTACCCAGATTTTTGCTCTTATTTAAGTGGTGTTTTGGACCAGTAGAAGACATTCCTCATAAACCATATTTCCTTTAAACCTCCAAAAGCTGTCATATATGGGAAATACAATCATTTTTTGTTTGTTTATTGGGTTTTCTTTTACCCCACAGGTGCCAGGATGAGTGCCCCGTGGGGAGCTATGGGCTGCATTGTGCAGAGACCTGCAAGTGTGTGAATGGTGGGAAGTGCTACCACATCAGTGGTGCATGCCTCTGTGAGCCAGGGTACACAGGGCAGCACTGTGAAACCAGGCTCTGCCCCGAGGGAATTTATGGCCTCAAGTGTGATAAAAACTGTCCCTGCCACATGCCCAACACCTGGAGGTAGGCTTTGCACCCTCTACCTTGCTTTGTTTTTCCAAAATAGAACACAGAAATCCAAATATACATTGAAAAGGGATATTTCCCAATTTTTTTCTAATACTTTCATGCAAACTGAAGCAGCTACAGACCTATATTTCACGTTCCCTGACCGCAACGAGAAAACACCAACCAAAAAGACACTTTGAATTTTAATTTGTAAGCATATTTGATCATAGTATTCACTGCTGTGTTTGGTCTCTGACCCATGAAATAAATATTAAGACAAAGCGTGACCTTTATCTATGTTTGCCACCTGTATAAATCATTATATTCACTGCATAAAGTCAGTACGCATGGGCTGTCTCACATACTCTGGTTTACTGTAGATGAGAAATAACTGAAATTAAAGCAATGGATGTGTAAGTTCTGAGTTGGGCATGAGAAGCTTGGACATTTCTCTCCCTCAGTCTCTATCTGTATATAAGAATTGCTGTGGGTGACTATTTTAGTACAAAATTTCAAAAGCCTTACCTATTGTAAATCTGGGTTTAAAAATATTTTTTTCCATTTAAGTGCTTTTTTGAGTGAGCAGGTAAAATCCAATCCCTGGAAATGAAATGAATTTTTTTTTTCCCCATTAGCTTAGCTTTTATGCATCTCTCCTTATTCAGGAAGTGATGAGCCCTATTTTTTGAGTGTTTTGTGGATTTTGACAGCATTTGAGCATATTGTTATGAAAATATAAAACCTAGTTATTTGGAGACAGAGTTTCAGCTCTGAGGGAGGGATGTTGGATGTCAGTTGAGGCGAGGCAGCATATTTATAAAACAATTGTGGACAGCTTTCTCTTGTTACAAAACAGTTCTTCTGATTAGATATTGTGGTCATTGTGCATTCACTTACACTTAATTACTAATAACAGTACCTTGGAGAAGGTTTGTGAGCACAGTCTAATTTTTTGCTGTTGAAAGTAGCTATCAGGGGAATTTACAGGAACTACTGAGTGTCACATGGAGTGCTGCCATACATTAAAATAAGACACACTTTTTCTCATAGACAAAAGCCTTGAGTCAGAATTTAGCAGTGATGTTAAATCTATGCACGGAAATAGCTACTTTGTTAATTCTCTGTGAAAAATTATTTTGTGGTTTGTCAGAGTTGTCCCACATACCTTTTGTTGACAAACTTTTTCCCTTCCAGTCATACACTTTTACAGTTGTGTACTTGTGCTTCTGCTCATCCTATTTGCCCTGAAAAACATACAGAGTTGTTTTGATGTAAAATCAAGCAATTTATTATTTGGGCAGCGTGTTCAGGAATAAATGGCACAATAATGCAGGGCCCTCCAGCTCTCAGATTAGGCTAGCGCACCAAATACTGTTGTGTTATGAATTATGGTTAGCTGCTTCCCTGAAAACCTGTCTGCAGACTGTTGCAACAGTCCTGATTTGACAGGAATGCATTGCGCTGTATACCATTTCTAATATTACAGGGATTACTTCTGATTCATGTTCCACACAGCTGTTCCTTCATTTATACCAGTGGAAGAGACAGCTTGTGGTCAAATCAGATCACAAATGTTCACAAGTAAACAACAGCATTTGGCTGGTATTTTTTTGGGACGTTTCCCTCCCTGAATCACAAATCCTAAGGCACTTAACAGCCCTGAAGGTGCTGAAGCTTATTTGCCAGAGCATCATGACGTGTGAGAAAAACATCTTCTTTGCTTCACAAGTGTATTTTACATATATGTAAGTTCTTTCCCCTTGGGTCAGGAAGTGACCAAGACCATAAATAGCAGAAATCAGGGTAATGATGCAGAAAACAAAACTCCCGGTGGGCACTTGAGGCTTTTGAGAATCATTTTAGGAGCCAGTTGTGTCTAGTTGTCCTCACCTCTTGATGTCAGTCAGCCATGAAGCAACTCTTTAATCATGTCAGGGAATGCCCTCAACCCTCTCTTGCCTGCCACAAGTACTGCTTGGCCTGGCTGTAGTCTGAGGATCTTCGTAGCACTGATCCATTTAGCAGCAAAGTAATCCCAGGGCACAAAAAAAAAAAAAAAAAAAAAAAAAAAAAAAAAAGGGGGGGGGTGGAATTCCTTTCTCCAAAAAAATTTTGTGTGTCTGTAGGTCTGAGATTCTGTTTTGGGGGCCCTTGTTACCATAAAAGCTTTTTTCATCTGGATGTGATCACTGGTTTAGATATCCTCAAAGAGGAGCTTTGATAGGCTTAGAGCTCTAGATTATTTGTATTAATCAATAGAGTAATGAACTAAAAGTTAATTAAAAAAAAAAAAAACCAAAAAAACCCAAAAAACAACAAAAACCAAAACAAAAACCAAAACAAAAACAAACAAAAAACCCAAAACAAAAACACAACAACAAAAAAACCACCAAAACAAAACAAAAAAACCAAAAAACCCACACAAACAAACAAACAAAAAAAACCCACCAAAAAACTTAGCTCCAAAAGTACTGCTCTAAAGGAAGCGTACATAAGTTCCCGAATACAACTATGTTTTTAGTAGTTTTCTTCACATATTTGTCCTCATACATAGTTGAAAAATGCACATTCTTTGCCTTTATCACTATTTTATGATTGACAAAAAATTGCATCCAAACAGCTCTGATAATAATTCATTATTTGCATTTCGGGTAGGCTAAGCTGTAGGGGTTTTACTGCTGCTGTTGGTCGATGGCAGTTCCTGGAGATGAAAGGCAAGCCCTTCCTTGCTCTTGGTTGTACCAGCAGCCTTTAGTAAATGCTTTGTAGACCATAAAAATAGCTATACTTGAGAGATTTTAATCCGTTTGAGGGGCCCAGAGGACAGCAGCAGGTAAAAACCTTCTTGTACCAACACCCTTTGTGCAGTTCAGCCTGCAATTAAGATTTATTCATGACATGAGCACTAGTGGGGGTTTTTCCCTGTCTCATGCCCTTTCTGAGATACCTGTGTAGGATTGATTACAGTTTTATCGGTGGACTTCAATGGAAACATGATTGATTCATGTAGTTTGGCTGTGTTTTTAAAGTCAAGATTAGGGCTTTTTTATTTTCCATTTTTCTAATGGGCTTGAATGTACAGGTGCAAGAGCTGTTCATGGAAATTATGTATTTATTCATAGCTATGTTTCTTTTTTAGGGTGCTACACAACTTGGTTGGATATTTTAAAAGCAAAACATGTAAATGAAGCTTATAAAAATAATTTCTTTCATCTAAGTCCTTCAACTACACAATATGAACTACCCACAAGTAGGTTTTTTTTGTCTCTGTAGAGTAGGGTTGCGTTTCCATCAAGTGTGAACAGGCAACCAGGAATAAAAGAGGATATACTGCCAGTATCTCTCAGCATCTCTTTTTTCCCCTACCTTAATATTTAAGCATTATTGCCAATTAAGATAACTTCATGAAAACCCATCACAAACCTCCAGAAGTGCTTTGGCTTCCTACATCTAATTACAAATCACGGAATACTAATTTCAGCTTCTATCAATACATGTGCAAGGACGCCTCAGTGACATTCACTGGGGGGCACAGAATGTCAATGCCTCTGCCTCATATCCAGTGCTTCCTCATGCATGTGAGCTCCCCCTCTCCTGCAAGGGAAATAAACAAAAACAAAAACAAAAAACAAAAACAAAATACCAAACCTCAGCAACAAACCACAGTTCCAATCCGGAATTTATAGGATTCTGTGAACACTGGGATTTATGTCTTAAAGTGCCAGTGCTACTGAATTTATGTTATGAATATATTCTGATTCTTATCCTACTGACTATCTAGTTGTGGATAGAATTTTTTTTTTTTTTTTTTTTTTTTTAATTTTCCCTGTTCTGTATTCTTCCACTGATGAGAACTTGGGGTCTTACAGTAATTTAGCAGGAATTTAGGACAGGAGAAAACCCCGATTGTCTTGCTTTATCACGTGTCTTCACAATTTTGCCTGTGTTTTATATGAAAATAGTTCAATTTCATCTCATTTCATGGCAGTTACGCACATAACTAACAAATAGGGCTGTTCAGTATGAGCACCATGAGTTTTGAACCATTTCTGCATGAAAATGCCTTTCCTCTCACTTTATGTTAACTCAGGTATTTAAATATCCTGAAGATCCACAAATGTTTATGGTGCCATAGCATGTGCATTAAATATGCAGAAAGCAGAATATGTAGTGACATTCCAACTTTCACAATCCATCCAACTTTCACAATCCCTGATTAGCAATGGTTGTTTTCAGCAATTTTAAACTCTGACTTGGACAAGAGCAGCCCTCAAGTGCAAGAGCAGTTGCAATTAAAGTTGTGTTCCCATATTACACTACAGCTCTTTCAAAGATTACTGTTATAATGTTCAGCACCTGAAAGTGCAGCAGGTACTTTTTCAGACTTTCAAATGATCAGAGAAATACTCAAATTTCCAATACACCCCCACACACAAAGTCAGCAAGTCTTGCCAAAACCAGGGTCTTGCCACGGGTCATTTAATTTGTCTGTAGGAACGTGCCTTTTTTTTTTTTTTTTTTTTTTTGGTGGTCCTTCCAGCACTCTTAAAGGCGCTTCACTTCCATCAGTGGGAGGAAAATATCTCCAAACAGTCTTCCCTTTGTAAATATATTGGGTTTGGATACTAAGGCTTTCCTTTGGTGAGAATTAAGCAAATGCTTTGTCTGCCAGAGTGCTACAGAGCACCCCATTGTATCCTCTCTCCCAGCCTATATATATTTGAACAGCTGATGATGTCCATTTGTTAAGAGGCAGCAGCTGCCTGCATGGCCCTTCAGTGAAACTGCTGTTCCAGGTATAGAGGCAGCTGCTCTGCCACCAGGTATGGCCAGCAGAGAGGAGATATTCCCCAAAAGGTCACTGCTGTCATGCTATAGCTGGCTTCTGCCCAGTGCTGATGATTTTGTACCGTGCCCTGAAAGATTTCAGTTGTCCTCTTCCAAACTAATCTAATGAAAGGAATGTCTTTGCTTTTCTGATGGGGTGTCTTTGCTTTTCTGATGGGGTGCTGTGTTGTTATTTTGTGTAGGATGCCATGCTATTTTTCTTCATCATGTTACTCAGACAGTATGCTGCTGAGCTTCTGCAGTGTTAGGGAAATTATCCTGTTAGAGTAGGAATGTAACAGCAGAGGTGTGAGAATTTAATGGTTTCAAACTCTTAATATTTGTATCTGAGGTTATCTATATTTATGGTAAAAACTGTGTTTCACCAAGGTTTCTGTTCAGATAGAGACAGAAAAATGATACCCCTTCATTTCTTTCCATGTCCTCCCAAAATGTCTGTATGTTGTATAATGTTACATTTCCTATCTTGACTGCCATGTATTTTTTATATAAATACACCAAATTGTGTTCCGGGAAGTAAAATAACCTCACACAAGACCCTTCACACAACCCATCTTCCCTCCTGTGGAAAGAAAATAATATTTATGCCGTGTTTAATCCTGAATTACTGAATTAACCTTTCATCCCCCACCCATGACAGCTGTCACCCCATGTCTGGGGAATGCTCCTGCAAGCCAGGCTGGTCTGGGCTGTACTGCAACGAGACGTGTTCCCCAGGCTTCTATGGGGAGTCGTGTCAGCAGATCTGCAGCTGCCAGAATGGGGCTGACTGTGACAGCGTCACTGGGAAGTGCACCTGTGCCCCTGGATTTAAGGTAAAAGAGGTCTCATTTTCACAGTTTCACAGTTTTCAGCCCCAGTTGTGCGACAAATTCTTCAGGGTGCCACCTTATCCTTTCTCCACCACAGTAAAAGAGAAGTGAGGGTGTTAGGGTAGCACTGCTTGTGCTGTTGGACCCTGAAAACTCAACATTTCTGATAGGTTCTCAGTGCTGAAATGAAGACATTTTTAGAAGGAGAAGTTACTTGCTTTATAAGATGTTGGTAAGAATGAGGGTGTGCTGTTGAGGTGTAAGTAAAGGAAGGAGTGATGGGTTTCAGTCATCAACTCTTCACGCTCCATCCATAGAAACTTCAGCCAAAATAATTTCTTTTTATACTTCAGGACAGATTATTCTGCAGCTTTTATACACGTTTGCTGTTACACGTGTTTTGGATGCTAATCTAATGTTTTACAATATGGCTGTTCTTGTAAAAGTAATAACTGAAAGCGTCAGCCAAATTAGCACTTAAAAATATTTTAGATACCCACATAAGCTACCATTAAACTGCTTTCTTTATCTGCTTTACAACTGTGTTTTGGTTTCATAAAGAGTTTCTTTATTACTGTCCATTGATCTAACCAGGTGCTATGTGACCTGAGCTCTCACAGCAAATCATAGAAAAGTAATACTTACTTAAAAAGACTTTAAAACACATCAAAAGCATTAAGTTGTCCCTCTGCCCTAAATTAAAGATAATTTAGTGAGAGCCTAGAACATGCATGGGCTGTATTTTTTCTAGCTTTTTTATCACTTGAGTCAGTTGTATTGTCTGAGCCTCCTCAGATGGTTTTAGATTCTATTTTTTTTATATATAATTCAGGGTGCTTCTTGTGGTAGCCCTTGTCTCCCTGGAACATATGGAGTAAACTGCTCTTCTGTATGCAGCTGCAAAAATGGGGCCACCTGTTCACCTGTGGATGGCTCTTGTGCCTGCAAAGCAGGTAAGTGTCTCCTCAGATGGATTTTATTTCTCTGTAACCATAAAATGAAATTGGGTTTTTGAAGCAGAGAAGAGGAAACTTAGTGGGAAGCAGACACTTGATGCTTCTGCTGTTCTGGGAGGTGAAAACAAGGAAAAGATGTTCTCCGGGAAGAAAACATGTTCTCTGCTCCGTCAGGAGGTCTGGGGGGTGTACCCTTTATCTGATGTCAGCATTCCTTAATCAAAATCTTACAGGATCCCAGAATGGTTTTGTTGGAAATTACATAACTTTTCTATTTTTTAATTAATTGTTTTCATTAACTTTTAATAATTTGTTTTTAATTAATCATAACCGGTACGTTGACTATAAGCAGTGTGTTGGTTTTGAATCACTTTTAGCCACAATTTAGCAAAGTTTTCATGAGCAGCTATTGTTGGAATACAGCTTGGGAAAAGTTACTGAAACTTCAAGTTTTCCTTAGCTAACTTTGATATGCTTCAGTGAAAAAAGCCTGGCGGAGGGAGATAGAGATGTGTTGTTCATAATGAATACAAGAAGGGCAGAATTTATGGGCTACAAAGGCATTTTGCAGAAACCAGAAGATGAAGAAGACAAGATAACAGAGACTCCATATATATGTGTTGGAAACTCCTTAGCTGGGGAAGAGATAATAAAAGGAGTAAAAAATACAAACTAATTAGCCTGAGAAGTGAGGAATCAATTACCAGTAGAGGATAGAATGCTACATAATGAAAGAGAATTATGTAATTTAAAACCAATGAGTAATAATTTCTTTGTTTGCTAATAATGTATAAATAGGTGAAAAAATTTCTGTCTGCATCTGTGTGCAGGCCAAAATTTTGTCAGCCACACACACAGAACCTGACCAGGAATAATCTAATGCCTGACCTGCTGACACAGAAAAGACAAGAGTGTTCGAGGGGTTTATTTATACCAAGGATTTTGGAGGATTTGGGTTTAGGATTTTAGGGTTTAGTTTGGGTTGGGAGGGACCTTAAAGATCATTTTGTTCCACCCCCTGCCATGAGCAGGGACACCTTCCACTGTTCCAGGGTGTCCCAGGCCCCAGTGTCCAGCCTGGCCTTGGACACTGCCAGGGATCCAGGGGCAGCCACAGCCTCCCAGGGAACAACTCCTTCCCAATAGCCCATCTAAATAGAGTTTGCTAGACAAATAGCTACTAAATTTTTCAGGGATTGACACTGTTAAATCAGTTGTGCAGCAAATGTGGAACTTTTAAGTCTGTCCAGAGACAGTGGGACTAATTTAACCCGGTTCAGGTAAATACTGCAAAGTAGCTAGGTCGTGAGGAGAAAAATATTCCTTGGGCAATGCAGAATCCTACCTTCCTGTACCTCTTGCAGTTTTAATCATACTACAATGATAAAGGACAGCAAAAAGTAAAATTAAACTGAACTTACATACTTGACATGTGAACAAAGGAAGATTTTAAATCCTGGGAAGACAGTTGAGGAAAGTATCTCAACTTCCTAGCCAAATTACAAAAAATACATATTTTTTCCTAAAATGACCCCTAAACTTGAAGTTATCAGTGAAGCACAAGGCAGCCTGATTTCTGTGCATGTGTTTGCATAGCCTATTGATCAGTCTCAGTGCAGAATTATTTTTCCCTCCACTTACTGTAAACAAGGTACAGAATTAGAAACTTGGCCTGTGTCACTGGTGGTGATGTGACTGACTGCCTCACTCTATTCCTCTTGAATCTGATGGATGATCAAATTTTTAAAAATCAATTCACATCCCAGTCTATCCAGTCTGCAAACTATTGCTATCAGGCATGATCAGTGATGAATGATGTGTTTTAGAGCTATTTTCCATTGCATTTCTTTTTTGCATTTGGAGAGAAGTACAAAAATCATCTGAAATGTCTTCTGTGTTTCCTTTGAGAATACAATCTATACAATGCTTTTATGTTTTCTCTTTTTTTTTCTGTTAGATACCTGTTAAAGTACAGGACTGCCTCAGTTGAATGCTGGTGGAACAATTATGAAAACAGCAACTTGAGCCTCGGGAAAATATTCCTAATTATTTTCAGGCTACCCCTTAACACTCTCGGTGTAGTTTAGAGCTTCCCAGTGAAATGTCAGTGTCTGTATTTCCGTTTCAGATCTTCCATCGGTCACTTCTGCTTATTGGCACCCATCTGCAGATATGTGCTGTGCACAGATGTTACAAGGTGCCCTTGAACACTTTTGTTCCAACCTGGACAAGCCCTCAGCTGAAGTTGCTGATAAATCCTGCAGTGAATTTTACCCCAGTATTGCCCATCTCAGAGACATGCCCCATGACAGGAAGAGGCAAGCATCCTCTGAGAGGAATAGGGGAAAATCTGATTAATTTCTGACTTTAATCCCTGGCTTTTTTTGGCAGGTTGGCATGGTGTGGATTGCTCCATAAATTGCCCCAGTGGCACTTGGGGACTGGGCTGTAACCTGACCTGCCAGTGTCTTAACGGAGGGGCTTGTAATGCTCTGGATGGAACGTGTACCTGTGCCCCGGGATGGAGGGGAGAGAAATGTGAACTCCCTTGCCAGGTAATTTAATAATTACACTGAATTTTAACCTTTTGTAGGAGAATATTGGGCTGGGAGGGGCATCTGTCAATCTTTGTCTCTGTGGGGATGAGTCCCTTTGGAGCACACAGAAGGGGGTTCAGGGTCAGAGACAGACACTAACAATTCTTCTAGCATTTCTTCATCAAATGCTACCAAACTGGTACTGTTCAGCAACTTTTAAGTATAAATAATGAGAGAAAAATACCAAAAATATGCCCCAAATCAAATAATGTAATCTTAATTACTTTTTTCTTACATCTGTGTTACAGTATGAATAAAGAATTTTTATTTCTTTGCAGTCAAAAGTGAGAAGCTATTCTTACCACCTAGTTCCATGACAGGTCTTTACTTTTCTACTGGGGTTTTGACATCTACTCTCTCTCAGACTTTAAAAAATCAGCAATCATTGTGAGGAAGATGGCATGCTCCTTATCAGTTTTGTTCCACCTTGTAATCAGCAGCTTTGGGGAAATAAAATACGTAAATTCAAATACATAATTTTAGAAGTTTTTAAATCATAAAGTTCCAAGTGGATTTGTTTTATTGTGTAACTGTTGGTTTTCAGTTACATTTCATACACTAAAAAAAGAGAAATATGTTTTGGAATATGGGTTTTTCCAGGGTTCAGTGTTTTCAGTGATGGACTTCAATTTTCTGGGAATTTTTAAAAAAACCCTGAGGATTAAAATAAACTGCTCTCTGCTCTTCTTTTCCCTTCCTCAGTCTATTGTTAACTTCTGCAATATATCTGAAGAGCAGGTTGTTGGTTTGATACAACTGCAAAGGAATCACCTGAACTGAATACACATCCTGTAAATTTGCTTCCCATGTCACATTTAAGTTTCTTTCAGTTTGGACAAGCTCTACTGAGCAATGACATGATGGTAGTAGCTGAACTACAACAGAAAACTGGAAATCACCTCATTTTGAATGAAAATCTGTTCTGCTGAACTGCACTAGGAACACTCGAGTGATTTTTTGGGGGCTTTGCTTTTGGTTTTAAGATGAAGCACTCCTGTATTGAGTAAATTGGCAAAGAAAAGATTGACTGTGTTCTGGAAAGCTGATGGCAGTACCACATGTGCAGTGCTTCCAACAATGCAGCTCCATCAGAAGACTGATTTTTCTGTTTCCTCAAGCAGCTTTGTTTATCACTTAATGCCTGACTCTGAAGGGTGATGAGACCTCCCTCCTTAAAAATTATGCATTAGCTTTTCCAAAACTGACATTTCAAAAAGACATGTATCGTTTCAGAGCAGTTGCATCCCTATCCCAAACTTAGTAAAATAAAGCTTAAAAGCATTTCTGTGTCCGATAATTAGGCATGCCCAAGCTTATTTTCTTCCTCTTCTTCTCTCCATCTGCATGAAACAATGTCCATAATCATTTACCTATTTCAAATTCTACTTCAAAATTCCAGAGCAGGAGAATAAACAGAAATTGTTTATTCAAATAATAATAAATATAATCATTTATAAAAAAATAACTCAAATACTTGCAGTTGTTGAAATGTTTTTCATGTCTGAGCAGAGACTTTATTTAAAACAATGTATTTCAATTTGTTTCAATAACTTCAGAACATTATTATCAGTGCTCAAATTGTTGTTCAAGATTTGAACAGTTTGGACTTCAGTCCAAGTACATAGCAAGCTAAAAATACTGCTTTTCAACAGCATATTTGAGGATTTCCTTTCCTTGCAAATCTGATTATATGCAAAGGAAATGCTTAATATTTTCATTTTCTGTATATAAAAATGTATTGTTGAGATGAGCGAAAGGCCTGAAGTAATGTAAGATTTTGTTCTACTTTAAATACTGGCAGTTGAATAGCTAAATCCTGTGGCACTTGGTTGGAATGTATGCCTGAACATCAAAGAACATCAGATTAATTTTCGTGTAGGTTTTATTCAGATTTTTAATGTAACTGACACCAATTTTTAGTCTTGAATATAAATGATTGGGGTTTAAACCTGACATGTTTTTTTTTCTTTTTTTGCCTTTGCTGTGGGCAACCCTGAAATATTACTGTAAATTACATTGGCCTTTTTTCCAGGCTCTTTTTTTTGAAATTTTGGTTCTACACTTTTTACTCAAGATCTGTTATACTTTGCCTTATTTGGAGGTTGTAAAGGATACGCTCTTCTCAGTTTCTTGGGTTGATTTTGTGTGAAATTATCCTTAAATCTGTGTGCTAGCTTCTATGGAAGAAGCAGGAAAAGCAAATTCAAATGTTTAGATGCTTTCCATGGGGGAAAAAAAAAATACACCAACAGGGTGATTCCACTTGTAATTTTAATCTCTTGTTGGTTCAAAAAATGTTGCATAAGTAAAAATAAAAGTTTTGGTTTGTGCACTGTCCCCTAGCCAAATATTATCTTTTTGATAGAATATGTGTTGTAGTGCAGAGAGAAATGTTTTTAATCAAAAGAGAAATGTTTCTAATCGAAAGTGACAGTTTGTGTTATTTATGCAGTGAACCTCATACTGAAGATACCTTGTAACTTAATGGTTTTCATTTGTTTTCTTATAAATTATGCCTCTGTGTGGTACCCGTTTTGACCCATAAGCAGAGATCTCAAGGTTTGATGCAGAAAGGAGACTTAATTGCTTTAGTCTGTGATTTTTCAAGAGGACATAATTCATTCTTTATCTTCCTCTCTTTAATGAAAGAATGAAAGTGTAGGATGCTGACATGTTCCAAACACCACAAGTATTTTAAATTAATATCAGCTTAGAGATTCGTGGGCTGACCATAACTTTTCTCTCCTCTAACTCCCAGATGCCACATCATCTCTGGGTTGTTCTGTTTTTTATTGCCGCAGGATGGTACCTATGGCCTGGACTGCGCTGAGCGCTGTGACTGCAGCCACGCGGACGGGTGCCATCCCACCACAGGCTACTGCCGCTGCCTCCCAGGATGGTCAGGTACACAAGACGCCCTTGGGAAGCAATACCTGAGTTTCCCCCACAGTGGCACTTGGTTTTATGGGCAAAGGAAGAGTTTGTGAGGTTGAAAAGGGAAAGGGCCCCATTCTGTGGCCGCTGTGTCCCTCCTGTGACTCACGGGGGGAAGCTTTGTACAGTGTGGGATCTGCAGAAAACTGGGAATGGAAAGGGAAATGTTAAAGCTTGTGCACCTCCACTACACAGTTCCTTTCAAAAGTGGTGATCAACTGTAAATACCCAAGGTTATTGTGGCAGCTTTGGGATAAAGCATCATGTCCAGGAACTCAGGAAGCTTCATTCAGGCAGCCAAGAAGAGGATGAACCATTGTCCTAACCTGTGAACTTCCTAACTTGTCTCAAACCGAGACAACCATGTAGAAACTGTGCTGCCATTTCACTGTCTCAACATTAAGTTTCTCTGCACATATTTTGTCCTGTATATGAGAATTTTCTCACTTTTTTCTTTTTCTTTTCTTTTCTTTTTTTTTTTTTTAATATTTTAACAGAACTGTGTCAGTCAAATCATTCACTAAAATTTGTGTTTGGTACTGTTGTTGCACCTTCTTGCTGGTGGAGAGCAAGATTTTTTGAAAGCATGATGTAACTGTGCAGAAAAGCAGCTATCATGAAATGTTCCCTTTATCTCTGGGAGGGAGTTTTAGGTCTTACAAGGATTTCTGAGCTTTAAATTTGGAAGAGCTCTGTGATCTTCAGTAAGGTTTAATTAGCACTGTAAGTTTGCCACTCTTGGAGTGATCCAGACTTTCTGCCTCACTGTGATGCTGCAACCTTGCAAGGGTCAGATCTCACATCACCTGTCTGTGTGGGCTCCTTCCATTTAATAATGAGAAGTCAGCATGAAAAACAAACCTTAAATCAGCAAAGCATGTTTGTGTTGTGCAAATCAATAATTTGTGTTTTATTTGTGATTTCAGACATATTCAACTCTTTTATAAACTAGTGTTTATCTAACTGAATTTTAGGTTCATGATAGAATTGTTTTCTTTTTTCTGTGGTGCTTTTAGATGAAGTAGGTGGAGGTGAGCTCATAATTTCATCAGGTAGATACAGTCTTACTATATTTTTCCCCCAAACCTTTATTTGTCTATGTTCTTTCTTCCTAGCTCTGTGAATGGATTGCTAGCATCTTGTTTGAAGTACTTAATACTTGGTGTCTACGATTCAGGTTGACTGACTGTAGCTGATTAGAGCTTAACTGCTGTTTTTTCTATTTTCTGTTCAGATGAATATGACTTTTATGATTATTGGGGATAGGAAGTGGAAATCTCTAGGGGATACAGATACACAGGCAGGAATAGCTTCTCCTTGCTCTGGGAGCAAACCTATCTATTATTAACTATTTTTTTCTGTTTATTAGCTCTTTGAGAAGGCCTCTCACCATTCCCTCTCAGTGTGAGTGAGAGGAGCTTCAAGAGCAACACTCACCTGCATCAGGACTTGACTGGTTCAGTTCTCTTCCCACAAGTTGCTGTGTGACTTACCATCAGCCACTCAGATGCCTCAGGAGTTCAAAAAATAGTAGAAACTACCTGAGTGAATTATAAGAAAATACTCTTAGCCTTTTGCCAGCTATTGCAATTTTTCGTGGCACTACTTTGTGTTTATTTCGTTACGATGTTAATGTCCTTAACTTTCAGGTAGTTTTAAGGTAATTGTGTGTGTGTTTAGATGCATTTCCATAACCTTACTCTTGAATCTGCACAAAATGTGATCCCATAAATTACTAAATGTATTAATCAAAGAATACCATAAAAACATGTGAACAGTTGCTGATCATAATGGTGCAGGTAGGTAAAGCTATTCACAAGTCTGAAAGACACAGCTTGAAGTACATTCTGTTAGTCTTCTAGAATTGAGACAGACATTCACGTTCAAAAGGTGTGTTAATGAATTGATCCAGGTTAAAACAGGCAGTTTTGAAAGGTCAGATTAAAAATCTAGCAGCTTTTTTTTTTTTTTTTAATAACAGGTTATAAAAATTACCTGACCAGAGTGATGTAACTAACCCCGAGCATGACTGAGACTTCCAGTGCAGCACAAGCCTTGACTTTCAGATATGGGAAAGGATGATATATCAATAGTATACATTATATAATAAGATAAAGACATAATATAGTAATTTTGTGTAGTAAAATCGTACTTCACCTTCATTCTTAGAAAGGAAAAATACTTCACAAGAAAGAGACTCCAGGCCTAGTTATTGATAAAGTGGAGCCCCCCATCCCTGGGTGATGTCATCAGAACAGCATGTGTGTGACTAGTTTTGACATGCTGGTGATGTCTAGACACGCTTTACAGCATCCACAGCATAGCTCACTTTATACTCAGTGTCTGGAAAAATCCTCCTCCCACACTTTGCATGTCACAGTAATACCCAACAAGGAATCCAGGCTTTGTGCAGATGCTTATATTTGGAATGATTAAAAAAAATCAGGGAATGCTTCAGGAAAGGGTTCTCACATAGCTGTGCTGTAACACTGAATTTCACAAATAGAGTAGATTGTAGGATTAAGGAGGGAGGTTGTGCATAGAGTTGTGTGGAGAAGTACGTGGAGGATGTCTGGAAAATACAGGAGCCTCTAAAATGAAAGTAATTATGTTAGAATGTCTTAGAGGGTTTTTTTTGTTGTTTTTGTTTTTTGGGTTGTTTTGTTTTGTTTTCTTTTAGGCGGTTTTGGGTTGTTTTGTTGTTCTTTGGGAAGGGGGGTTGTGTTCAATTTGTAAAAGTAATCATCAGACATACTAGTTTGGGGTGGGTAGTGTTACCTACCTAGTCAAAAAAAGAGAGGGAAAACAAGATTTTGGGCCAGTTTAATGCTTATTTCACCCAAATGAAGCATTTAGGTGTTTAAAACCATTGGGGAGGTAGTGTTAAAAATAAATATATTTGGAGGAAGTTTAAAATTTTGAGCTTCTGAGTATTTTTTGGTTTTAAGCACAAATAAATCCACGATGCCAAGATCAACTTCCCAAAACGTTTTGATGCCATCAAAATAACACAGACTTTTCAATAAGATACTTTAAACACAGCATTTTCCTCAGACCTGTGAACAGAACAGTTATTTCCACTTCCCCCAGGGAATTTCATCAGAGGAAATAGTTTATGTAACTTTTCAGAAGCAAATGAAGGAGTGATGCAGTTGTCCCACAAAGCTGGGGAGGAGGAAACGCTGCATGGGGAGAGTGGGTCAGTGACCTTGGAGTGTGAAGGAGCTTTGAGCTGCTGACGTGGCCACAAGGGCTTGGCCTCAGCCTCCAGACAGAGCTGTAGCTCTCCACTCGTTCAACAATGACATGCTGTAAAGTTTAGTCTTGCTAAGTACTTTTTAGGGAGTTTTGAGCATGCCCAAGGTGTTCTCTTTTCCTTCTTAGGTTTGCTTAGGAGTAAAAGTTCAGGTTTTTAACTTTTTTATTTTGTTAAAAAGACACAAGAAATAGTTAAAATTTGCTTTTATTAGATCTGTTTTTATTTGGGGTTGCTAGTTTTCATTTTGGTTCTGTTTCATTCTAAACAAAAATGACTTAGGTTTACATGACCCCTGTTAGAAATCCTATGCTCTTTTGTAGTTTGCATCATGTTTTCCCTCTGCAGCAGCTTAATTCTGTTTAGAGAAGGAAGAGTTAAGGGTGATGGCTTTTTCCTGGCAGTCTGACCATTCCATCACGTTCCAGGAGCCACATGACGGGATGGCACAAATGAGAAACATCCGCCCACACAGAGGATGATGTCTGCCCCAAACTCTCTCATCCCTTGACATTTTCATTGCATCTTATAAATAACTTCTTTTTCATTTGGAGGGAAAATGCTTTTTTGTTTCTCAGTAGGCAGTGGAAAAGAGTGAGAACTTAAAATAGAAGACAGAAGAAACACACAGAAAATATACTCTCCTGATAGGTAATGATAATTCTCCTATTAAATTCTATCAAAACATTGGATTAAGTTCCATTAAAAAGGTACATCTGACACTTCTCTCAACAAACAAACCAGCAAGCACTATCATAGTTTTATCCCTTAATCTTAACTGTTCTGCAAGCAGCTGCCAAAATAAATTTCTCCCAAATTTCCTGCAATATTAGGGAACTCATATTCTTGGAAACAAAAGTTTTGCATTTAAGCATTAATCAATTAAATTAATTAAAGCAATATGATTAATTAAAATGGCAAAAGCTTTTTTCCTCCAGACAGTTTATTAGTGTAATTGCCGTGATGTGGGTGTTCCTGATCACACATCACTGCTCTGCTTCCACTGGTGCAGCTCCGCCGTACCTTTGCGTTTGTGAGATGTCACATAAGGGTGGCGCAACATTTGTTACTCTCAAAATCGATTTAAAGGCTATGTGATATCAGGGATTATGAAATACCACTAGTCTGCTCTCTGTACCAAAACAATGGCAGTGGTTTGTGGAAAAGACAGATGCAGTAATACCAGTCCACATTTCACCAGTGGGCATAGCATTCACCCACAGGCTGTAGCAGGAGGGGTGTCTGACTTTTTCTCTGCTGGACACCTGCTGTCATTACTCAGCTCACCCATCACCAGATGTGTTGTTTCTGTGTCCTTCCATGTGCCTCTTACAGTATTTCTGAGAGGCGCATTTGTTGCTGGATTATAAAGGGGAGGTCTGCCATCTGACACCCACTGGTGGAAATACCCAGGTCCACTGGGAAGCTGCAGCTCTGCCTTGACCTTCAGCTTTCCCTGAGTATGCATTTTTCCTCCTCCCACAAAGCAAAAAACGGAAGAATTCTCTTGTGGGTCTTGCTCACCTTTAGAGCAAAAAATGAGCTGTTGCTGTAGCACCAGTGCAACCAAGCCTGTTCTCTTGTAAAAACATGTTTTTCCCTCCACTACCACGAGTTTCCCCATGCCTCCTGAAGGACAAGGGCCCATTGGAAGGAATACTCAGTGAGCTCCAAAATTAAATAATAACTGAGCACTCTGATGATAAATAACGGATTTGCTTAACTGGGGAGAGGAATTCTCTCCAAACAAGAGGTTTGGCTACACCCTACATCTGGATTTCTCTATGTCTATATGTCTGTTCTCTGTGTGCTCTTGTGGAGATCTTTATGTGGAAGAAATACCACCCTTTTAGAAAAAAACCCCAACTTTATATCTGTGATTAAGTGTATCTATTTTCTGCTTAAAGAAGTTTAAAATGGGAGAAGTGTTATTTCCTGATAGCAGTGTGTAGCAAGAGTATGGCCTTCAGAAGGATACTAGAAATATCTCAAAAGGGGTTCTGCTACTAAAATTTAGGTAAGGATGTTTTCCTTCAAACTCAGATGTCCTTGTGGACAATCTTTTCTTGCTAACTTCCTACCAAACTTGTAGCCACAGACTCTCCTCCTGCTGCAGTGAAGCAGCTGAAATCTGAACTTCTACATAGAAATCTCTGATCCTCTCATTAGCTCCTCAGTTTGGGGCACTTTAATTCCTCTGGCTACCTTCAGTAGTGTAGCAAAGTACCTCCCTCCCTCAAAGACTGTGAGGGTACTTATAAGTAGTGCCTGTGACATTTTTTACCACCTCCCGTTCTTTGGGCTGCCCATTCATTATCTGACAGAGAAATTAGGAAAGTAATTCTCACCATCAGAATTTGCAGCTGCCTTGAATAGAAGTGTTAGTTTTTCTCAAATATGAAGAGCAAGCTCTTGGACTATAATAGGAAAGCATCACCATGACTCCAAGATTCCTCCAGCCTTTGAAGGTCTTGATTCTTCTTCAGTTTGGGCTGCTATGTATCAAATTTTGCACTGGTACATGGGAAGTGCACCGGTATATAAACAGGTTTTAATTCTGAGGAGTTAAGCTGGAAAGTTCCATGTGTGGTAACATAAATTGCACAGCAAATATATATTCTTTACAAAAAAACCCCCCTAAAACTTCATAAAGTTTGGATATGCTTTTATCAGACTAATGGAAACATCATAAGCTGGAAAACAGCATTTATTACAATAGTAAACTTACCTGGGAAGATAGTAAGAAATAATCAAATTTTTTTTTTTTTTCCTCCTGAAGGCCTAAAACAAATTAACTGTTTGTTGATCTGACTTGGGAGTCTCAGCTTAAAAATACTGCATAGGGTCTGTGCAAATATTCTGCTAGCATGGGCAGGAGTGGTATCCCTAAAGAATTCCTCGCTTCATTCATGCAATTACGAATGCTGGGGGAATGCTGATTTGGATGTGAGGCCCCCAGCATAAAGCATTGGGCATTAAATGCACGAGCATTTCTTCAGAGCAGCTTAGCTGAAGTTTATCATGACCATTCAGCTATTGCCTAGCAACTTGTGAAGGCTATCAAAGAGCTCTTTGTCCATAGCTCTGGCAAAAACATTTTCTCGCAGATATCCTTATCGGTATCAGAACAAACATGAAAACTTAATAAAAACAATTCTATTGTGCAAGAGATTAAAACTTACATGAAACTGTGGCAATCATAAACCAGTTGGTAACACTGTTGTAAAAGCTGAGTCTAACCTTGCTTTGCAAGTTCTAGTAAAAATGCTTTTTTCTGGATAATTTCTGGTTTTTCCATCAAAGCATAGCTTTCTGTGCTGAAATTTCATTAAAAGCATAACTCTGGAAATTAATTTTTTACATCTTTTGGTCCCTTTAATATTTCTAACATGTTTTTTCTCAAAAATACACATTTGGTTTTTACAACTATAAGATTGAAAACTCAACTTGTGATTTTTGAGTGCCTTGTGAACGTACCAAAATAAATAAATAGTGAGTGAGAATGAAAACTGTTTTATTAAGTAGAGATGCAGTAAATAACTAAATGATTTCTGCCTTGCTACATTCCTTCTTTACACTCAGAGGAGTGAAATTGATTTTCCTTATGATCAAGAGTGAATATAATAAAATTACAGTGAAACAGAATCGTATTCAGCAGTCTTACAGTTTATGTTGTCATCATTGTTACTCAATGACATTTAGTGTACATTGTTTATTTCCTAAGTAGAGGGATGCCATTCTTCACCTCTGCATAAGGGGTGAAAGTGAGAAATAAAAGACAGGGTTTGCAATTTCCCTAAGGGATGATTTTCCCTGATGTGTATTGAAGGAGCCTTTTTTTTCCCCTTTTTTCATTTTTAGTGGTAGTTGCTGGCTGTTTAAAGCCCTGTGGCTCTGTGCAGCATGGGATCCATTGTCTTCCCCATCTCAGTGTGCCCACATCACCCTTGGACACTCTGCTGTCATAAAGCATCCTCTGTGCACAGATCAAGGCAGCATAATTGAGCCTGGTGTTATTGTATGTCACTGGTCTACATAATCTCAGATAATGCACTTTGGTAACTCTTGGCAACCAGTGGCTTGTTAATAGTGACCATTATACACTGAGCACTGGTGACACCCATTGAGGCTGTGAAAAATGTCTTTTCTGCAGCAGGATGCACCAAGTGCAACTATGTGATATGACACTTAACCCACTGAAGTGCTCTGCCTGTGTTTTCACAGGCATAGAGACCCAAATTCTCAAGTTTGGGAACACCAGGCAAAGCAGCAGCTGGAAAGAAGTGGTCTTGATTCTGGGGAAAAAAAAAAAAACAACCAAAAAAACCAGTGATGTCATATTGCTTGTGTGCATCAGCATCTCTCAAAATAAAACATCTCTCTTCAATTTTCTTATCCATAAATGAGTTAATGAAAAGGTTGAACTAGACTCCTGAGAAACAAGTCAGCACTGTCTCTCGAATGTAGATGGAGATAGGAGAATGACATTGTCTAGGCAGGCAGAAAGTTAAAAAGGAGCGATGTAAGCAGCCTTTCATTTTCTGACATTAGGTTTGTTTTTAGGTCAGTACTAATGATCATTGTGCAATCAGGGCTTTGAGGTGGCCTGTCAGTATCTGGATTTTTAAAATCAAGTGTTCTTCTGTCTTGCTGGCACAGGTTGGTGCAATCTGTTGAAACATATATTTGATTCTTCAGTCTGTTGATTGTCCTGCAGAGAAAAACAGTTCAAAAGTCTGGAGTTCCACCTCTAATTAGGGAGCTGGTCTTTAGATATGGGCAGTTTTGCAAGGCACATGCTGGGGGTGTTGAAGAGTCACCTCCTAGTCTGATCTACCAGCAAACCATGTAATTATTTTTCAGGATTTTTACAAGCAGTAGGTTTTGGTGTTCAAAGATTTTTTTTTTTTTTTTTTTCCTTGTCACATGTAAGAATGTTTTGCTTTTTTTAGGATTCTGGCAGCCATTGAACCTGTGGAATATTTTGCTGGAAATACTTACAAAGCAAGACAAGCAACACATGCTTGTGGTTGGATCCAGTCCACTTTTCCTGTAGTGGAGGGTTCATTCACTAGAGGCATTAAAATAAAACTTGATTCTTAATGTAAAGTGCTGCAGACACAATACGGTCTGAGTTCCACAATGGAGCCTGCTGGCATTTAACATGCACAGTGCTTCTTAAAAAGCAGGAAAATTATATTGGATGTTGCTGCATTGTGAAAAAATATTTACAAACAAACAAAAGAACCCAGCAAACAAACTGTGATTGGCTGATTGTAATGGGTAGCTTGCATTACAATCTATGTGTAGAGATTTAGGTTGTGGCCATTTTACAATCAATTTTATACCAAAGCAGGTTAAGCTAAGCACTGACTGACTAGCATCCTTAACACTGTGTCAGCTAAGCATTTTGGAATGCTCACATGGTGTGTTTGGAAACCCTTTGTGTGCACATTTTTCCATTCAGTACGAGGCTGAGCAGTAATCAGCTCACCACTAATTAGAAATCATTCCATGTCGTGCACCCCATTATTATATACAAATTATGTCAGACATTAAGAATTCTCAGAAGGAAAAGTTCCTGCAATACCTTCTGTCATTCATTAACCAAACATAAAATTTGAAACCAAAAATCTTCTGCAGTTTTGAATCAGCCATTATGGAGGAAGCAAAAGCCATTTATGAACCTCTCATCAAAACTGGAATATGAGGGAAATCCACTGTTCTAGGGAAGACAGGAATAGAGATGCAAGTTCATCTTGCTGTACTTTCCTGATGTTAGTGATGTCTTGATAAATCTGTTGTGTGAGGTGTGTTTTAAAATTCAGCCCTCTGAGAAGCAAAGGCTTAACCTAACTGTGCCCAAGAGCTCTTCATAGATGTTTTGTTTGTCTTTGCAGGTATTCACTGTGACAGTGTGTGTGCTGAGGGACAGTGGGGTCCAAATTGCTCCTTGCCCTGTTACTGCAAAAATGGAGCATCCTGCTCTCCAGATGATGGGATCTGTGAGTGTGCACCAGGATACAGAGGCACCACTTGCCAGAGAAGTAAGGACAACATAAATGCCTTAAAAATCTGTTTCTCCCTTTGCTTGGAAAACATATCGTACAAGATCATAATGCTTTGCTAACTGTAGTGTGAAAGACTAGGAAGCATGCCTTGATTGGACATTTTGTCAAAATACATGAATATTCAGAAAAAAAAGTGTTGCCTGAAATGAAAAAATGTTTCCATTTAGTAGTGCTCTTCTTATGGTGCAGCTTTCCTTTTATTCACTCTCTGTCCTGTGGCACTGTTATGAACATGACTTTCCAATAAATGTCATAGGGAATTCTGTTCTAAAGCATTTCCAAATGTGATTGATGAGTGTTAAGCTTGCAGTGCAGGTAAATAAAACATACTTGAGCTTCAGAAACGAAAAGCCTTCCTGTTGAGTCTGCTAGGAATCATTAGTTTAGTTAATGTTTGGGGTTTCAACACTTTTCTTGTAAGAATAGTCAGTAGGATCAGGCCCCACCATAAGCAGAGAATGTCAAATATTCCCGTGGTTCCTTTTGAAAAACTTGTCAGGGTAAAATACAGATAGCACCGAGAGAGATACAGATGAACTAAGGAAAATCATGCCAGAATCAGGGAGGTAAATAATAAGTCTGCCCTCCCAAGATTTGTCACAGTTTGCCAGCAGTCCAGCTGTCTTCAGTTTGAATCACTGAAGATGTGAGGGAAAGGTGTTCATGGAAGAGAAATGTGAGTTGTCTGGAAGTGGAGGGGAGCCCAGTTTTCAGAGCAGGTCTCCTAGAAACAGGATCCAGGAGCAGATGGGTTAAGGACAAAGCAAAGATGCTGCTGGTTCTTCCAAAAGAGGCTTTAAAAGGCAGGAGATGACCTGAAATGATCACTGCCAGGGAGGAGGAGAACCAGAAGAAGGTGAAATTCGTCAGTCCAGGAATGGCAAAATTTCAAGCTGAAGGCTGTGACGTGGCACTGCTAAATCCCACATTGGTGTGGCATTAGTATCCCTTGAGCATTTCTGATGGTGAGCAGTAATTATTCTCACTATCTCATCTCTAAGGGCCCTGCAGTCAGTCAGTGCATCCAAAGTGTAACACTGCCATGTAAAAATGTTCCCTTGTGTCTTGGAACTGTGCCTATAACCTGGACAAGAGGCTCCCAGTCCAGTGCCCTTCTGAGGCATGGTTTGCAGGCTGGGAAGACAAAGGTCATACGAACAAGTTGGATCCTGGTCAGAAACTGCCTTTTCAGTAAACAGGAAGACCTTTTGGCACTGTTCACTTGGAGAAGTTAATCTCTCTGGAGAGATCCTGGCCGTATAACTTGTATCAAGTGTGTAATTAAAAGACTGAATCTTGAATGAAATTGAAATATTGAAAAGATTCCAAGGTAGTTTTTTCAGTGCTAATTGCAGCTGTTCAGGTATTCTCTTGATTTCTTACCCAATATTTTAATTTATCAGGAAATAAATGCCAGAAGGAGTTAGATCAACAAAGAAGGAGAAGCGGCCTTTTTTTCCTCTCCTTTCATGCTTTTTAGCATCACAGTGAACTGAACAACTCTGTATTTCTGGTCTCAGGTTCTCTTAAAGTTAGAGTGATTCTGTACCATCTAAAAGAACAGTTGATTGGAAAACATCTGTTTTTTTTATCCAGTGAATATGCCTTTGAATGCCAAGTTAGTAAACATATCAGGAATCAAGGTCTAAGATGACCTTACTCATCTAGAGATAAAACTATTCCCTGTGTTACTTCAGATGTGCTTTAAAAGATGTCCTTGTTTAGCCAAATAAAGTATGTATGCATTCCAAATATTATCCAAGTTCAGAGTGGCTTGACATGTAACGGAATGTCAACGAAGTTGTGATGAACCAGAATACACAAAATCCTTGAGGAGAAGGAGCAGACATTGTTTTGGGACTGTAAATCACTGAGCTGCACAAATAACAATGACCACCACCAGGACTGCAAAGCAGAGCCAGTTCCAAGCCAGGAGCAGGTGTTCTGCAGGGTGGCTGATGGCAGGACAGCAGCAGTGAGTTTGTCCTCTCTGGTTCCAGTCTGCTCGCCGGGGTTCTACGGACACCGCTGCAGCCAGACCTGCCCACAGTGTGTGCACAGCAGTGGCCCCTGCCACCACATCACTGGCCTGTGTGACTGCCTGCCTGGATTCACAGGAGCCCTCTGCAATGAAGGTACAGCTGGCCATAAAGACTCCATGGGATACTCTTGCCAAGTGCTGGAATGATTTTCCATTCCATCACTTGGAAGCTGTGAAACTGAAGATATTTTCTGTTGTGGAATGTTCAGTTTATAAATTGTGAATCTTAGGCTGTTTAATCCTTCAGTAAGAAACCCTCTGTACTCTCAATTGCTTTATTTGTGTAGTGAATATGGATATTGTGCTCACTATAATTTATAATACCTCACTTTACCCTTATACTAACCAATACCTCTCCTGATCCAAATACTGGTTGTTTTCTCCTGAAATGAAGAAAATAAAATTTTTTTCTGATCACTAAAGTGTTCTAATTCTGACAATATCTTCTCAGTATGTCCCAGTGGCAGATTTGGGAAGAACTGTGCTGGAATATGCACCTGCACCAATAATGGGACTTGTAATCCTATTGATAGATCCTGTCAGTGCTACCCTGGATGGATTGGTAGTGACTGCTCTCAGCGTAAGTACCAGCTTTTTGTTTTTCCCTTTAAGAACAAATAAGCAGGGTTGGTTTTTTTGTTGTTTTGTTGGGTTGTGGTGTGGGTGGGGTTTTTTTGTTTTGTTTTGTTTTGGTGGGTTTTTTTGTTTTGTTTTTGGGGTTTGTTTGTTTGTTTGTTTTGTTTTGTTTTGTTTTGGGGGGGTTTATTGGGGGTTTGGGTTTTTTTTTGGGGGGGGGGTGTGGGTTGGTGGGTTTGGTAAGAAAACGTTGTCTTAAATCAGAAATTAGGACTTCATGGTAAATAATGGAGAGATCCTAAACTTCTCTGGCCAGGCCAAGAATAAAGCTGAAATTGTCTCAGAGACAGGTTAGTGCTCTGGCTGCACAACACTTGTTCACACTAAGCATTTGAACATTTTGTTAAGAAGTTTTTCACTATACCTTTTTATTAAGTGCTTATAACTCTTTGATGGATTTTCTCCTTTCATTGTTTTATAAGTGTTTTCACAGATAGATATTTTTAGTGTCTTTCTGCCTCACTTAATGGGTATTCTCTTGGTGTGCTGAACTCCGTGGACTCTCATAAAGAAAAAGGGAAGGTCCTAATTTTACTATTTTTTGTACAGTTACTTTATTAAATAGTCACTCCCCATATGCCTGGATGACTCTATGCAATTTATTAATTAGAAAAAGAATTGTTTTAAGGAAAACTCTCAAAAGAAGAATATCCAATCCCATAAGGTGCGAAAATTCACACAGTCTGAAACACACATGCCAAAATTTCAGTCAGCCCACTAGTGAATAAAAGAAGCTGCACCATACCCTGAAATGTCAGACATTGTGCTGGGGTTTCCAGGGAAGTGCATTTTTTAATAACATGGCTCATTGGTTTATATCATTTATGGTTTGACTGGCCCAGGTTAACAGGCTCTGCAGAAGTACACAGTTACATCTGGTCCATTTGGGAAAAGAACCCAAAAAACAACATTCCTGGCTAAATTCTGTGAAGTGATTAGCATGCATAGCCCAGTATAATATCAAAATAAATCTTGGACCCATTCTTATGGAAGCCAGTGGCTATAAAGGTCACTGTTTTTTATAGTAAAATAAGTAGGTAGTTGGGAGAACAGCAGAATAGGGGTATTTAGGAGGAGGAGGGACTTACTCACTGAATAATATCAAGAAAATGGTGCCAGCAGTATGAATGGAAGTGTTTATTGAGGCTGTGCTCACAGACCATAACAGAGGAAGTTTATTTGCTTTGTATAAAGGCCTTTCGTTCACATGGAAAATAATGATTCCATTAATTTCTTTCAGAACCAGCAACCTTTTTTAAACTTCTAATCTTTTGCCTGTATGTGATTTACATTCCTTCTTAGCTGACCACTAATTTAAAACACAAAACAATAATAAAAAATAATTACAAAGCACAACTGAAGTGAAACACCCCCCCCCCCCCCCCCCCCAAACTTAGTACTTTTTTCAATTCATCATAATACAAATTTTAATGAAGTAAAATTTGGGAAAAAGATGATACTTTGGAAAAGTACAGCCCACTTACAAATGAATTATTATGCAAATGTTTAAAGGATTCAGGAGTTTTATTGGTCTCAGGCAACTAGATCAGCACAAAACAATAAGGAGTTACCACCCTTTAAAATTTACATAAGAATATGTGTCTGTCCTGTTTCTTCTCTCCTGTGAAATACTGACACTGTACTTCCTTCCTATTTTTAAAGTACTAAAGAATTATTTATTTTACTATTTATTTTTAAAACACCAAATACTACTTAAAGTACTGCTTTCTTTACTAAATGAAAAATACCCTCAAGATGAGAATCCTATTCAACAGAAAGAGTCTGTTCTTAGAGAATAGACACCCTCTTCACTTAGTGATATTCTACCATGAAGAAAATTATCTTTTGCTATCTCTCAATAGTAATTAGTACTTTGGAACTTCACAGTTCTAGTGGCAGCACATGGCATCAGGTTCATCCATCATGACATTTCGAAAGCAGCCAGTAAATTCTGTCTCATAATGAGTCGACATGATTGTGAGCAAAATAATCTCCATTCTGTGGATAATTACTTTGTGTTTAGAAATATTATATTGATGATTGGGCCCATGGAAGTAACTGAGTGAACCAGATTAAGGTACAGACCTGATTATCTTCACCACATTTAGGCAAATACATGAAATTTAACAGTGGCAGCACAAGAAGCAGGCTCAATATTGGATCTAAAGCTCTAGGCTATATAGGAGTTTCAACTTCCTCTGCTTTCCTTCACTTTTCGAGATTTAAAAGCTCATCCTGACTGCAGAGTGAAAAATAAGTGAAGAAAGAAATATTTTTTCTGTGAGAAAGCTGCTGTTAATGTCCTTTTTACTGAGTATCGAGTATGCATTTTTCACACATGTAATATTTTTCAGCACTTTTTACCTGGAGTAAATGATGCCTTAGTTGAAATTAATGAATAAATCTTTGGCTGTTTGCTCAGAACAGAGCAGCCTAAAGCATGCACTTGAGAGAAAAACAGTAAATACCAAACAAAGCAGTGCTCATGTGTGAATGGAAGTAGCTCTATTCATGTGCATCAAGGAACCTTTGTCATTTGAAGTTAATTAATTGCTCTGGGTTGTTGCAGCTTGCCCACCTTCCCACTGGGGACCAAACTGCATCCACACGTGCAACTGCCACAATGGAGCTTTCTGCAGTGCCTACGATGGGGAGTGCAAGTGCACGCCGGGCTGGACTGGCCTTTACTGCACACAGAGTAAGCGAATTTTTTGCTCATTCTTAGTCTGAACATCAGTGACAGAATTATCCTCCAAAACACCTTGAACCTGGAATTCAAGTTCTGATACAGAAGCTGTTTTATTTAGATCCTTGAAAGATGATTTCACTAGACTGAAAAACATAATTTCTTTTGGAATTTTGTTCATATAATAATACATTAATACTGATTTTTTTCCCCAAGAGCTTTTTGTTAAATAGCTGTACAGTGACTGGGTGCAGGTATGTCACATTCATTCCATGCTGGCTAAGAGTTCATAGGAAGTTTGAGAAATAAACATTGGTTAGAAATAAATACGGGTAAAGTTGACTGCTTATCTTTTTCATGATACACTTTCAGTTTGGTTTACCTTCAATTTAGGTTGCCTCACTGACTATCATCCTGGCCACAAGCCCTGCATTTGACCTCAAGAAAGACAGGACTGCTGACTGTGTTTTGCATTCAGTGTGCAAATACATGTTTTTCATAAAATCAGAACTTTGCTCTTTGAAAAGAGTAATGTCATAGTGGCAAGAAATAAAAGATACGCTCCAGGACCATATGGATGCAGTTCTGGGAGACATTCACTATGCTGGTTCAGCTGTCAGCTATCAGGGGTTTTTTGCTTCCTGCTGGTGAATAATGATCTCTTTGCTGTGGTCTGTCTTCTACATACTGAAATGGTTTCTTTGTGAGTAGCTCAGGTACAATATGTTGTTGTTTTGGCTTTTTCAATGCTTCAGCATAAACTATGAAGGAAATATGTCCAGAGGTTCACTGACTGATGGGGCAGGCTCCCAAAATGCCCTCTTCCTCCTCTTTCAAATCTCTTTTGAAGCCCATTCCTTCAAGGAGCTGCCCCTGCTGTATTTTCAGAACCTCTGCTGCCAGCGTAATTTCCCAAGCTCATTTTTGTCAGATGTTTGTTTTAAACCACTCCAGACAAGGTCGGTCTTGGCCCCTTGTGCTGATAGAACTCTCAGTTTCTGGAGCTGCAGGAGCAATCCCTCAGTAACACACTGAACTAGAATGTTTTTCTTCCACTCTTAGAGCAGCTGTTTCACCCCTCTCCCCCCTCCCTCTGCTCGTGTTGCAGGGTGTCCCCTGGGGTTTTTTGGGAAGGACTGTGCCTTGATCTGCCAGTGCCAGAACGGAGCCGACTGCGACCACATCAGCGGGCAGTGCACCTGCCGGACGGGCTTCATGGGGCGGCACTGCGAGCACAGTGAGCACACCCCTCTCTCTGCCTAGGGACATAGCCTCTGCCCTCCAGGGGCACTTCTGATATGGACAGAGGCCGTATCAGCCACAGGCTTTTCCAAACAGTTCAAAATCCGACAGAATTAAGTTGTTACAGTAGTGGTGCCTGTTTCTTTGCACTCCATTTTAGTCACTTCAGGCATAACTAAAGGAACACCCAATTACTCCATCATGTAAAAGCAACTAAATGAATCCAAGGAATTGTCATTAGCATCCTGTGAAAGCAACAAATTGTGTCCATTAGCATAAACCACAGTGACAGATAATAGTTGGAAAACTGGAGATAAGAACAACCACATCAGTGCTGGTGGATGAAATTAATCTTCGCAGTGTGGTTTTACAGGGCAGCTGGGTTGTAAAAGTATTGTAGCTGCCATTTTGTGTGTGGTTCTCTCCTCAGGAAGATCAGGCGTAACACCACTGAGATCACTGGTAGTGTAATGTTGTACAACATTAAAAGAATAGTCAGGCTAGTGAGCACAGGACTGTTTGTCCAACCTTTGCTGACTTTTTGGAGCTGTGCTCCCAAATTTGTGCATTTTGATAACATCTGTATTTCTCAAAAACATCACTAACATTCAGGAAAAGATAACTTTCTAAGATAGTCCTTGATGTCAAAACATCGCTTTGAATAATTAGGCAAATCTAATTCTGTTAGGGACTTTGTGTTTTATCCTACAAGTTGATAATAATGTTTTAACATTAAGCTATATATTTTGGTATACATTCTAATTCCAATCCTGAAATGCCAAGATATACTATGATGTGATGGGTTTTGCCCACCCATTTACCTCAGTATTTATAATCCTGTTAATTATTGAGTGTAATCAAGAGAAGGAGGAGGTACATAAACATGAAGTTTTTCATTTGAGTTAGGGTTTGTAAAGACTGGAAGACTGTTCTCAGGCACCCTTTGTGTTACTTTATTTTTTAAATTATTCCAAATTAGGAATTCATGGAAGATGAGTTAGATTATTTTAAAAAGACAAAACGAAGTAAATATATTTGCAGAACTTTGAGAAATTTCAGAAAAAGTGAAGAAAGACTACGCTTGCTAAAATCATCGGAGCTACTATAATGTGAGAGGCCACACAGTACCAAGAGATAGCAGTATAAAAGAAATATTTTTTATCAGTGTAGGGTAATTCTCTACCAGAGTACTTACATGAGGTAGGAGACACTTTGTATTCAGGTAATTCAGATAATTAAGTACAACTTTCCCAGTTACCTTATTTCTCCATAATTCAGCATTTTCTCTCGTTGGTAGTTTCTCAGTGTATTCATTACAGTGTCAGAGCATGCTATGGGCAACTGTTTTATTTCTCTGTAAATGTGTGGTGCATTTTAGACTCATTGTTAAGGCCCTTTTCTTTTGCTGTTTTACATCAGCACATCTGTAACACCGTCCTGGTGTCTGGCTCCACCTGTATGATAACGAGATTTTTCGGGCACTGGGATCTGAGTCTTCTGGCTCTTTATTCATACCTTGCCCATTTCTTCACTGCTTTATACCCTTTTTATATTTTTGCCTTTATTTTTCCCCTGGTTCCTTGCTGCAGTGTCTTAGTGGCATCGCAGGTGAAGGATGAATACACATCTGAACACGATTTCTCTCTCTCCCGCACACGGACGGGGTCCTCTGAGGAGCTTATACAGGAGAGATCTGATGCTGATGATACATTGCCACCTGCTGCCCACAGAGAGGAACGTGTGAGGTTGGACTCTGGTGCTGCAAACCTGTAACTCCAAAGCTTTAATGAGTTTCTGCTTGCTTATATTCTGTGCAGAGTGTCCCCAGGGCACATACGGGTATGGATGCCGCCAGATCTGTGACTGCCTGAACAACTCCACCTGTGACCACATCACAGGGACCTGCTACTGCAGCCCAGGCTGGAAAGGGGCCAGGTGTGATCAAGGTAAAGCCCAGAGACAATCAAATTTAATGTAATTTTTTCACACAGAAACTGGATTCACCTATTAAACACAATCTCTGTGCCGTTCATTAAATAAATTTGATAGGTCTATTCAAGTAGTCCACTCTGCTAATGCATGTAAGTTTTGGAGGCTTTAAATTAGATGCCTCAGTGATATTTAACTGGAGCATGAAATTACAGGGCTCTGCTGCTTGAAGGTGCTGATCGAGTATGGGTTTTACCTGCCCCATGCTTTTGCCCAAAGAATGTTATTTTTCAAATTCATGACACTGTCTCTTTCCTGTGAAGATTCTGAGTGTTTTTCCTTTCTGTGAAGATTCTAAGTGTTTTTCCATAAATTTAGAATTAGTTTTTGACAGAGTTCTATTCTGGCATTATTAAATACCAGATTTAGAAGTGAAATTTTGACTCCTGCTCCTGACATGTGACCGCTCTGGATTTATGCCACTGATTTTCATTTCTTCCTCTATTCCAGCTGGTGTAATTATAGTGGGAAACCTGAACAGCCTGAGCCGTACCAGCACTGCCCTCCCTGCTGACTCCTACCAGATAGGAGCCATAGCTGGCATCATCATTCTTGTCATGGTTGTGCTTTTCCTGCTGGTGCTGTTCATCATTTACAGGCAGAAGCAGAAAGGGAAGGAGACACACATGCCCACCGTGACCTACACCCCTGCTATGAGAGTCATCAATGCAGATTACACCATTTCAGGTATGTGATGTTTAGAACACTTTTTTTTCTCCACATCTTGGTTTTATGCTCAGATCTGCCCCTAAAAGGGCTTGAATTCACCTATTTCTGCTTTTTGACACCATGAAGTTGGCACACCAGCAAAATGTGTTAATTGTAAAGGAAAGTGACCATGTATCTCGCTTTACTGGGCAACATTTTGCACCCTCAAACTTTTTTTTTTCTGCATTAAACATGGACATTTCTATCTTTTGTGCCTGCTTTTATATACAGTTGGAGTGCGGCAAAATCAGGTTTCTACAAGGGACTTTAATTTAAATGCCAACAGCTAGAATACAGAAAGAATGTAGAAAACCAGGATTTTGTGCTATCTCTGGCAAGACTGTGCAGAGAAACAGCAAAAGGTTTGAAACTAATTAAGGGAAAGAGCAATGAAACAAACAGCAGTTTTTGACCTATTAAAGTGTCTGTGAGTTGGGATTCAGTGGGTACTTGAAACTTCGGGCAACTGTGCCTTCTGAACACCACTGTTTAGGAAAGCAGCAGCTGAAGAAGGCAGCAGGAGGACTTGTCTGACTTAAGAAAAAGCAAATCAGCAAAGGTCCTGGTGCTCTTGAAGCACCAGATAATGTTGGTGCAGACTTTATGGTACAAGTGACTGTAATGATGACTAGAAAGGAGTAACAGAGCAGGGATCAGAGCAGAGAGAGAAGTTAAGCTTGTGAATGCTCCTTCCTAAAAATGAGGACATGACTTGTCGCTTCCTGCCCTGTATCTCTAATTTCTTTGAATGAATAAAAGGTTTTGTGTTTGTTGGGGTTTGTGTTTGAATGAATAAAAAAGTTTTTGTTTGTTGGGAGTTTTTTTAAGAAACTCTAGGTCAGATCCAGAAATCCGTGCAGCACTCCCAAAATTGTATTTTAAGAAAGGAATTATTGTTCGCTTTCCTTTCTTTTCAGAAACCATCCCTCATCCCAATGGTGGAAATGTCAACAGCCACTATTTCTCTAACCCCAGTTACCATACTCTGACTCAGTGCTCCAGCCCACCCCATGTCACCAACATGGAAAGACTGACATTGGCAAAGGTAAAACAGAAAAACATGGAAACTTCTCTGACAGTCTTTATTTTACATTGTTTCCTAATCTCTCCTGTTTGGCTGATTTTTGCTTTTCCTGATTATCACCTGGAAATTCAGCTTCTTTCTTAAAATGTCAATTTTATTACCTCTCTTTCCTTGAAATAGACAAAAACCAGTCAGCTGTTTGTGAACATGAAAAATACAGAGCCTGGAAAACGAAGTGCTGTCATGGACTACACCGGAACACTGCCAGCAGACTGGAAACACGGTGGCTACCTCAATGAGCTTGGTAAAACAAACAAACAAAAACAAAACAACAGCAACACCCCCCCCCACCCCGGAGAAGAATGTGAATGTTATTCATTGTATGAAGGATGCATGCCTTAAGGCAAGAAGAAACAGAAAAAGTGACCCCTTGCGAGGAATGGTGGAACAGTTTTTGATGCCCAGTGCATGATGTATAAAATATCTAATTTGTATTAAAAGACTTGCTTATTGATTAGTTTCATAACACAGTGTGGGTTCTACAGTAAGGTTCTGCTTGGACAAAATTACAAATTCTTATTAAATAAATGAAAAGTTGCATATATTCTTTTTTAAATCACCACAAAATGCAATCAGTAGTTTAAAAAGTATTTTTTCATTACCTGAGCCACTTCAGGTTAACAGTAGATCTTCCCAGATAAGCCTCCTGTTTGCTAAAAGACATTTGCTAAAGGAGCATTGCCTTTAAGAAAAATTCCCAAGAAATGGTGAGAGTTGCTGTATTCTGCTACGTGCTGTCTTTTCATCCATTTTGAAACACTCTCATGCATTCCACAAAGGCTGGATTGCACTGACCAGTGAAAGCCTTAAAAAGGACTTTTAAATGCAGTATAATTCAAAAAATTGAATTACCTTTATTTCTGGTATTACATATATCAGACTCTGGGATTCAGAACAACAATATGCAGCACTGCTTTTCTCCCTGCTCTTCCCCAACCTTGGTCAAACCACTATTCAGGCTCAGATCTCTTGTGTTTGGTTTAGGGTTTGTTTGGTTTTGGGTTTTTTTTTTTAGGAAAGGATTTCAGTCATAATGCTCAATATTGAGCTTTATATTTTCTTGAACTTGAACTAAATGCTCCTCAGAGACACTTGCTGTGGTTAGCCAAAGGCAGGAAATCTTGAGCAACAGGGAGTTTCCAGAGGACTGGATGAATGCTGATATTGTGATTGTCCAAGAGGATTAATTGGGTAACTGGAGGCTGGTGACCTGAGCATCAAATTTGTGAAAACAACAGGACAGCTGACATGAGATCTAATAAATAAATATGGGATAGGAATAAAATAAATTATGTTTAGGTCTTCTTAAATAGTATCACTTCCCTCTTGAAAACTACTAATTTTATTTAGATAGCGTATAGATGAAATAATTTTAGATTATAATGCTTCTAGCATAGTAACACAATACAGCCTAATTAAAAAGTCAGGTCTCCACAATCAATCAAAACTATTTGAGTAAATCAGTAACCAGGAGAGTGCCAAGTCTCTGAAGGCAGCTGTTGTGCACTGCTGTTTACATTTATTGAGAGAAATCTGTGAGTAACAGGTAATTGCAGAGTTGTAGATCCAGACGCAAGGTGTTCAGGCCACTGGGGCTGTAACAGGGTGACCCTGATTTGGGAGTGATTAAATTTGGAAGCAGAGCATTGAGAATTGGAATGTACTCTGCGCACCCTGAGATTTTCAGGTCAAGATGGGATGCCTTTCTGGTAGATAGGGTTTATCCAAACAAGAAATCCCCAAAAAACGCTGTAGTTCAACAGCACTTACTTGGATTATTCAAGAGTGAGTAACTAGCATTATGTGAGGTCAAAAATGATAATTTAATGGTCTTTTATGACCCACCTTCCCTGTTCCTGTTGGAAAATGGGCAAGCAAATAGTACAAGTGCTTCTGTACCCCCCATCCTGGGCAGTTCCACAGTCCTTATGAGAGAATCATTCAGCTAGGGCAGAAATGAGTCCCAAGGCGATTCTTAAATATTTAGAAGCTTTTGTCTAATAACTTTTGTTTTCTTTGGTTTTAAAACGACTCTGGGGTTTTGTATCATTTTCTCCTCAGGTGCTTTTGGACTTGATAGGGGATATGTTGGGAAGTCCCTGAAAGGTAAGGTTGTTTACTGATGTATTTAGATGAAATTACATAGACATGCCTTTTAGTCTTCTAAATTACCTTTGGTTTCTAGGTGAAGAGAATATAAAAATAATTTTGGATTTTTTTTTCCAGACACTGAATCAGTGTGTGATTGGTTTGTTTGTTGGTGTGAGTTTTTATCTTTTTTGAAGGGAGTTTGTTGGACTTTTTTTTTTTAAATCAAAAAACACAACCACAAACCAAACCATTTTAAGTCCCCTATGTGTCTCATAAATCAATGTTTTCTGTCATGCCTGAATCAAAACACAGCTCAATTCTAGACTGCAGAACACATGCTGCCTTTGCTGAAAGGCTTTAAAATAGAGACAATTCCAACTGCAGCTGGCATGGTCTGTATGACCACAAACCTTCACCACATCCACTGCAGGCCCTTGTAAAGGATATCAAAATACAGAGACACAGACAGGAATGAAAAACTTAGGAAATGCAGCGTAGTGATCTGATATTCTGATCTTCTTGAATGATCCAGTTTTCTCACTAGACTTTACATGGTACCTCAATAGGGCATGCCAAGGGTGCCTGGATACCCAAACAACAGAAGAGGTGTAGCAAAGTTCGTATGAATGGGAGTTAAACACGTAGACAGAAAGCAGCTGGTTTGTCCCTTTACATATAACAGGGCACAATTAAACTGTCAGAGTGATTTATTACACCTGGGTTTTCTTGCCTTTTGGACACACCAGCCCCATGGAGCACTCCAGGATGGGGCAGAGGGGCTGGAAAGCTGGGAAAGGCCCTGGGGGTGCTGGTGACAGCAGCTGGACAGGAGCCCAGGGGTGCCCAGGTGGCCAAGAAGGCCAATGGCCCCTGGGCTGTCCCAGCCATGGTGTGGCAGCAGGGGCAGGGCAGTGACCGTCCCTGTGCTGGCACTGCTGAGGGACCACCTCAGATCCTGGGGGCTCCTCTGGCCCTCACAAGAAGACAGAGACATTGCATTGAGACATTGCATATCAGGAAAAAATCCTTCCTGAAAGGGTTGCCAAGCATTGGCACAGGCTGCCAGGGAAGTGGTAGAGTCACCCTCCCCAGGGGGATTCAAAAGATCTGAAGATCTGGCACTTAGGAACAGTGATGAATTTGGCAGTGTTACATCAATGGCTGGACTCAATGATCTGAAAGGTCTTTTATAACCTAAGGAATTCTACTATTCTATGATTACAGAAAGCCCAGTTCAAATGAGTCACAAAATCAAGATCACCCATCCACTGACAGGTCCAAGGTCAGTCTCACGTTGGATATGGAGTCAGGAATGAGCTAAGGAAGTCTCATGTTAAATAACACAATATATCACAAAGCAACACACAGAAGAAAGTAACACGAATACTACTAAATTGATTCCCAGCACGAGCAAATACATCTCTGAAATGAATATATCCAGTTATTCATCCTTCAGTTAAATCCTGACATCGCAAGCCACATGTTGTTTCCTTCCAGTTCTCCTACACATGCTTTACAGAAACTTAGAAGAAGCTGGTTATTCTTTTAGTGTACTCAAACACTCAAAATTTGCACCACCCAAGCCATCCCTAGAAATAAATCATGCTGCCATTTGCCCAGACATTGCTCTTGGGAACAGTCTCAGATCAGTTATCTTAAGTGTCCTGAGTTCAGTGCCTGGAGGGGCAGAAAGTGTTCTGGAGTGCTTGTTAAAAACTGATTTTACAGCTTATCTCTGTATAATGCTAGGTATTATTTTAATCCAAATTGAAGGTGCTTGGATTTTTCACCAGTAATTTGCTGGTGGCAAGATCAAGTGTAAATAAAATTGAAGTGTTATGACTGGTTTCTATTTAAATACTCACTTCTGAGTGACTTTTTAGACCTTAGCATTAAAGAAAACCTGTTTTTTTTGGAGAGCAACGTCCATAGCATGCAGCATACTTGAGACAGTAACACGTTTTCCTTTTTGTAGATCTGGTGAAGAACTCGGAATACAATTTAAGCAATTGCTCACTGAGCAGCTCTGAGAACCCCTATGCAACTATCAAAGACCCGCCAGCGCTGGTGCCAAGGAGTTCAGAATGTGGCTATGTGGAAATGAAATCCCCAGCACGTCGCGACTCCCCCTATGCCGAGATCGCTGGCACTGCCACAGCCAACAAGAATGTGTATGAAGTTGGTAGGTACAAAATCTACCTTTGGATGCTGGGGCTTAGGAACAAAGAGCACAGGGCTTTTTAGTCTTTGATTCAGTTTAATCAAAACACGTGAAAATCACTGGAAAAACAAAATTACATGTTCAGATTTTGCTCCAAAGCTGTAACAACAGCATTATTAGTCCTTTTGTGTAATTCACACAAACAGGGTTTGAAGTACCTTCAGCTCTCTTGTGTAACCTACAGATACCTCTGAATTTGCCTGGTGTGAAAGCCTTCCTTTAAACAGCAGTATAAAATAAGTTTGGCATTTGATTGCATTGTAGTTCAGCTCTGGGTTAAACTGAATGCAGCTAGAGTTAAGTATGGGAGGGCTGAAGTTCTGTTTCCTTCTCTTGATCAGAATAAAATGGCATCTTCACCCGTATACGTAGTATTCTGCTAATGCGGGTCCTACCTAGTTACCATATTTCTTTAGTTACAGAAAACTTTGGGATCCTGTGGAGTGGTAGCTATCTCTGGGCTGTAATAAACTGTGTCCAGTGTCACAGGATATATTTTCTTTTCTCCCTGCAATTAGAGATCACTGAAATCCATCAATGTACCCATTCTGCTCTTCAGGACTGTTATAAAGTCTTGATTAAAACCCTCAAATTCAGATTATTGTTTTGTTGGGGTTTCTTTAATTTGCTGAAATTAAAGACACATAAAGAACAGATGCTGTCACATTTCTGTCAGTAAAGACACTCATCGCAGGGCCCTGCTGCAAGTGTGAAGCAAAAACACCAACCTGTGTTTCTACAGCTACATTTCAGGACTCTGTATGACGAGGAATCTTCCTACTGAAGCAGAAACTGCAATGAAGTATCAGTGTTTTCCCTAAAGCCGAGTGTATGCTCTCTCTCCTCACAGAGCCCACGGTGAGTGTTGTCCAGGGCGCGTTCGGCAGCAGCGGTGGGCGCTTCGGCCAGGATCCCTATGACCTCCCAAAAAACAGCCACATTCCGTGCCACTATGACCTGCTTCCAGTCAGAGGGAGCCCCACACCCTCCACAGAGGGGGTCAGCAGCAAATGACCCTGCAAGAACGTGATGCCTACAACCCTGGGACTCTCAAGGGACAGAGTGGCACGGTCGTGCTCCTTCCTCTCTAGTTTACCATTTCTCTTGGCTCCTGATCTGTCTGGCAGATGATTGCTGTATGCTAAGCAGAAGATCTGTATTGCATATGCAGCAAGAGGTCTGTATTGCATATACAAATGACAGATGGACAAATGCCACACTCTGGGGATTCTGATTATTCTCTTTCTTTTTTTTTTTTTTTTTTTTTTTTTTTTTTTTT